>VZTM01037084.1:324225-338213 GCA_013400555.1 Jacana jacana | reverse complement strand
TGGTTTAACCCCAGCCAGCACCTAGGACCTCATAAAGGCTTGTTTACTCCTCCCAGACAGGAGGGGACAGAGAATCTGAAGAATAAAATTGAGAAAAAAAAAACTTATGGGTTGAACTAAAGATAGTTTAATAGGTAAAGCAAAAGCCTCACATACAACCAAGGAAAAGTAATGGATTGATCCACTGCTTTCCATCAGGCAGGCAAGTGTTCAACCACTTCTAGGAAAGCGGGGCTCCATCACATGTAACAGTTACTTGGGGAGACAAATGCCATCACTCCAGATGTCCCACCCTTCTTTCTTCTTCCCCCAGCTTCATATGCTGAACATGATCTCATATCCCATGGAATATCCCGTTGGTCAGTGGGGGTCAGCTGTCCTGGCTGTGTCCCCACTCAACATTTTGTGCACCCCCAGCCTACTCACTGGCGGGGTGATATCAAGGGCAGAAAAGGCTTTGATTGTTGAGCAGCAGCCAACGCTACTCTCATGCCAAATCCAATGCACAGCACTACACCAGATACTAGCAAGAAAGTCAACCCCATCCCAGCCAAAACCATGAGAGAGAGCACATACTGCGGTACAAGATACAAGAGACTTTAAAAAAATAAATACATTTTAGAAGCTATTCAGTAAGTACATCTAACATCTCCAGAAAGATGACAGCCATTCAAGAACAGAAAGTAATCACAAATTCAAAGAATGTATTACCAGATATGAAATAGCAGGCACCATTCACGCTAAGTATGCCAACGCAACAAGCAAAGTCATTCAGATTTTGTTGTGATTTCTTTCAGCCTGTGTTGTGGTTTCTGAGTTTTGTTTCATTTTTTTTTTGTTTGTTGATGTTTTAAAGCTGACTGTTCAGCCTGAATTGCAACGTAACTTCCCATCACCAGAACATAAGCCAGGGCCAGGTGCTGCTCAGCTACTTCCAGAAGTTACTATCAAATACCGACTCTGGTTATGGTAGGAAGAATGCTTCGCCTGATGAGTATACATACAAAGACATTGAAGACATAGACAGCAGAGACAAACTGCTGGAGTAGTGATTAAAAGCAGAGAATTGAGCTTTACCAATGTTACCATGGAATTCAAGATGAATGGTCTGCTGGGACACTGTTTCTCGGTTGTTTGGTAAAGGCTGCTTACTTCCTCAGCAATTTCTAGGGAAGAAGAGAACCTAAATGATGCTTACCAATCCTCCTGCTGCTGAATAAACAGAAATCAACATCGCAGGCAGCTGGCTCCGTCTCAAAAGATAGGTAAAAAAAAATGGGGGTGGACAGAACATTGTCCCAGTGGGAAGGCTTATAACTACATTGAATTGAAGCAAAACAAGATGCTGTATACCATTGCTCTTCTTACCAAACAATGTAAGAGGGGAAAATGAATGAGACTGGTGTATCATAAAGACTTGGAATAGGGAAGGCAGGTCAGTATCACATCAAAAACTACACAAATACTTTTGGTGGGAAATAACTGACTACATCCTGACAGTAAATACACCAGCAATCAGACACACTGCATGGCTTACTTCATGCTATAAAGGCATCTAATATGTCTAAGCACAGTAATCACAAAGGGCAGGATAAGACCCTAGACTGAAAATAGGTCACCGGTAATTATCTACGCAGTTTACCAATGGATTAATTTCCTGGAAATCACTAAATTGAAATTGGATGTTTCTGAAAGATATTCAGTAGTTAGCTTACAATTATAGGCTCTGAACTAGAACTACCAGGAGCAATCCAGCACCTTTGTCGCAGCAGTAGTTGGACTAAGTAGTCAAAATAGTCCATCCTTGCCTAGAAGTCTACTACCTATTATTCCCTGGGGTCCTCCTCACCTCTGGCCACGTAAGTATTATCAAAGGAAAAACACATTTGACGTTGCAGAAACATGCCTAAACCCACTCAAGGTACTATAAGGCCCTGCAAAAAAGCAAAGAATTGGGAAATGCACTGGAGGAATGAGGAGGGATTTACCTCCTCTGAATGTGAGGCAGTGCCAAAAGATGGAGAACATGGGGGAGGGGAAGAAAACCAAAATCCTTCCTGTGATACGGCAAATCCTCAGATTACTTGACAGGGGGGCAGGGTAGAGTTTAGGCAGCAAGCTGACAGAACAGCCCTTCCATCCCCTCNTGGTTTAACCCCAGCCAGCACCTAGGACCTCATAAAGGCTTGTTCACTCCTCCCAGACAGGAGGGGACAGAGAATCCGAAGAATAAAATTGAGAAAAAAAACCCTTATGGGTTGAGCTAAAGATAGTTTAATAGGTAAAGCAAAAGCCTCACATACAACCAAGGAAAAGTAATGGATTGATCCACTGCTTTCCATCAGGCAGGCAAGTGTTCAACCACTTCTAGGAAAGCGGGGCTCCATCACATGTAACAGTTACTTGGGGAGACAAATGCCATCACTCCAGATGTCCCACCCTTCTTTCTTCTTCCCCCAGCTTCATATGCTGAACATGATCTCATATCCCATGGAATATCCCGTTGGTCAGTGGGGGTCAGCTGTCCTGGCTGTGTCCCCACTCAACATTTTGTGCACCCCCAGCCTACTCACTGGCGGGGTGATATCAAGGGCAGAAAAGGCTTTGATTGTTTAGCAGCAGCCAACGCTACTCTCATGCCAAATCCAATGCACAGCACTACACCAGATACTAGCAAGAAAGTCAACCCCATCCCAGCCAAAACCATGAGAGAGAGCACATACTGCGGTACAAGATACAAGAGACTTTAAAAAAATAAATACATTTTAGAAGCTATTCAGTAAGTACATCTAACATCTCCAGAAAGATGACAGCCATTCAAGAACAGAAAGTAATCACAAATTCAAAGAATGTATTACCAGATATGAAATAGCAGCCACCATTCACGCTAAGTATGCCAACGCAACAAGCAAAGTCATTCAGATTTTGTTGTGATTTCTTTCAGCCTGTGTTGTGGTTTCTGAGTTTTGTTTCATTTTTTGTTTGTTTGTTGATGTTTTAAAGCTGACTGTTCAGCCTGAATTGCAACGTAACTTCCCATCACCAGAACATAAGCCAGGGCCAGGTGCTGCTCAGCTACTTCCAGAAGTTACTATCAAATACCGACTCTGGTTATGGTAGGAAGAATGCTTCGCCTGATGAGTATACATACAAAGACATTGAAGACATAGACAGCAGAGACAAACTGCTGGAGTAGTGATTAAAAGCAGAGAATTGAGCTTTACCAATGTTACCATGGAATTCAAGATGAATGGTCTGCTGGGACACTGTTTCTCGGTTGTTTGGTAAAGGCTGCTTACTTCCTCAGCAATTTCTAGGGAAGAAGAGAACCTAAATGATGCTTACCAATCCTCCTGCTGCTGAATAAACAGAAATCAACATCGCAGGCAGCTGGCTCCGTCTCAAAAGATAGGTAAAAAAAAATGGGGGTGGACAGAACATTGTCCCAGTGGGAAGGCTTATAACTACATTGAATTGAAGCAAAACAAGATGCTGTATACCATTGCTCTTCTTACCAAACAATGTAAGAGGGGAAAATGAATGAGACTGGTGTATCATAAAGACTTGGAATAGGGAAGGCAGGTCAGTATCACATCAAAAACTACACAAATACTTTTGGTGGGAAATAACTGACTACATCCTGACAGTAAATACACCAGCAATCAGACACACTGCATGGCTTACTTCATGCTATAAAGGCATCTAATATGTCTAAGCACAGTAATCACAAAGGGCAGCATAAGACCCTAGACTGAAAATAGGTCACCGGTAATTATCTACGCAGTTTACCAATGGATTAATTTCCTGGAAATGACTAAATTGAAATTGGATGTTTCTGAAAGATATTCAGTAGTTAGCTTACAATTATAGGCTCTGAACTAGAACTACCAGGAGCAATCCAGCACCTTTGTCGCAGCAGTAGTTGGACTAAGTAGTCAAAATAGTCCATCCTTGCCTAGAAGTCTACTACCTATTATTCCCTGGGGTCCTCCTCACCTCTGGCCACGTAAGTATTATCAAAGGAAAAACACATTTGACGTTGCAGAAACATGCCTAAACCCACTCAAGGTACTATAAGGCCCTGCAAAAAAGCAAAGAATTGGGAAATGCACTGGAGGAATGAGGAGGGATTTACCTCCTCTGAATGTGAGGCAGTGCCAAAAGATGGAGAACATGGGGGAGGGGAAGAAAACCAAAATCCTTCCTGTGATACGGCAAATCCTCAGATTACTTGACAGGGGGGCAGGGTAGAGTTTAGGCAGCAAGCTGACAGAACAGCCCTTCCATCCCCTCAAAGGTCTAATTCTCCATGAGGATACTCAGCTTCAGTTTACCTTTGTTATCAGGTCCGCCTTACACACAGCCTAAACAATAAAATACATACACAGGAGAGGGGGAGGAAGGCAGACTGAATGCACCCTAATTTATCACATAAAGCAGAGACAGCCTAATTCATGGACTATTCCTACCCTCATTCACACAGGTAAGAAAGAGGAAAAATGAGGAAAAACTCCTGAGAGGAAAAAAAAAGCGCCTTTTTATTTTGCTAAAGGACCCCAGGGAAGGGCCCCTGATGCAGAAGCCCTGCTTTTACAAATGCTTCCCTTTCCTTACACGGTTCCTTTAATACAAGTAAAAATTCCAAATTCCTCATTTGTTTAGCCTGAAATCCCTTGCACATTTCCCACAAACTACTTCCTTTTTTCTCTTTTTAGCTGGACTCCCTCTCTTTTTAATGAAGAGAAGTTCAGAGAGTTTTTCCCATGAATAGATGGCGGGCACCTGGGAGTTATGAATTTTAAAGTGATCATTTTCTTTCAGCCCCGCCAGACAATGGGGATCTCCTTTTGACTCACTTTCACAGCTTTGAGAGGCTCTCAGATCAGCCACATTCCAATCAGACTGGAGTCAGATCAGAGCCGGGCTGGACTGCATCAAGGTCTCTCGCACAGAAAGACAAGGAGCAGATGGCCAACACTGAGCTCTCCTCCCCTTTTCAGAGTGCAATGGAAGGCAATGTGGGAAAGCGTTCCCCCAGCATTGCCTATTGATTTCTGAATAGGACCACCACATGCCACCAGCCTGTAGGTATGAACCTCTGTTAACAGATGGTGAGATCATTATGAGCAATTAATTCCTTTAATGTATCAGTGGGAACATGTTGGAAAGGGTGATGCAAGCACAGAGTGAATAGTGAACTTCTCATTCCTCGGGGAGAGCTGCAGCTACATCACTGAAGGATGGGAACGGTCTTCAAGAGACTCTGTACGTACTGAGAACCACAGTTAGCCATTTGGTCCACAGAAACAAGGCATGGTTTTTATTAACTAATCATCCCTCCCTTGTTGATATGTGATTAACAACAGATTTCTTTCTAGGTCATTTTTTGGAGAGACAAACAATTCAAAACAATGGGAAAAAAATAAAATCCCAAACTATCAACATGATAAGAACACGGGGAATTTCATCCTAAAGATCATGAGGGAATACTGCTACCAAACTTTGTTACATAAAATTTAATTTAGACTGACTATAAATTAATAAGGAAACAGACTATTTTGAACACAACTATGGGTACATAAATAAGTGAGAGGAATTCATAATTGCTCTTAGCACTGAAAATAGAAGCCTACAAAATAAGCTCTCAGCAGACTTGTCAGAAAGTTACTATCAAAGGATCTTACGCAGAAATTATAGATGGTACAATTTAAATATAGATATCATATTGAAATGCAGAGCAAACCACAGAAGAATACTGCATATTTACTACTATTCATTGTGATCTGGGTAAATTAAAATTCACTGTGCTAATAACAACTGTAAGAGTAGGACATTCCCGCATCATCTGCTTTACATGCATTTATATGACAGGCTTTGTTTTGTGAGGGGGTTTTGGTGGGTTTGTGGTGTTTTGTTTCTTTTTTTTTTTTTCTTTTAGAGCAGTAGGAAAAATGAAAGCACAATATAGATGGCTAGTTAGCTCTTGGTCTTAAAGATGACAGCAGAATGTGAACAGGAAATACAGGCAACTATTCACTTATTCATATTTAAATGACACTTTTTGCTTGTAATTAAGACACTCAAGTCATGTCTCTGTTCGTGAAATTTACATAACTGTACAATAGCTTGCCTAAGTGAACAGCAAATGGTAGTTAACCTTGAAGTGTATTATCTTAATTGAATAAATCTGGCTATAGTTCAATAAATTTAAACAGAAAGATATCTTTAAACTCCTAAAATAATTTTTAAAAACACATTTCCTCTTAAATGCTAAGATGTACATGTTAAGCTCGCTGGTTTTCTTCTAGATTTTTATTTCTGCCGTAAACATTGTCCTTTAAAAAAAAAAAAAAAAAAAAAAAAGAAATCATTGCAGAACACTGAAGACATTGATACATGTTTGCTGTTTTTTCCTTATTGTTTGCAGTTTGAGTCAGTGTTGCACTCTGGAAAGCCTTGATAAGAATATCAGAATATTGAATCAAAATGTATAACTCGCCTGTTGGAGATAGTCCCTTACCTACTTTCCCTGTCCTTATTGGACTTGTGTTATTTCCCTCCCCCACCACGTACCAGCTGAGTATCTCATCACATAGTGAGAAACCTAGGTGGGAGAATATAGATTTTTGCATAGGTTAAATAGGAAAGCCACATTCCACCACTCTCCCATTTAAATCAGATTTACATGGGGTGTAAATCCCCTCAGAATAGAGCCATTCACAAAGGGCTCAGAATGTTCCCCTCACAACACTGATTACATTCAATCAGTAGCAATCATGTTTCTCGGATTATATAGTTACAGCAAGAGAAAATGTGCAGCATATTTATATTGGTATGAAATAAGTTAATGAGAAGCCACCTGTGCCTTATATCAGTTTGCAAGAAAAAAACCACCAGAGGAACACAGGTGTTTCAGCAATACAGCTATGTATTTTTATGTGAATCTGCAAACACTAAAAATTAACACATTGTTACTAAATTCAGCCACATGCGCATTTTGAAGGACAATATTTTGGATTTTGTTTGGGCTGCCTTCATCTTCAAGGAAAAAAAAATAAATACAAAAGCTAGTTTCTTGGCCATCAGCAAGAGCTATAATTTGGGCTTTTCTCCCTCTCACAATGTTCACCATTGTACCTTATGCAACATAGATTGTATGTGCTCAGTTGCAACCCACATTGCTGGCAAGAAGCATTCACACTGTGAATTACCATTTTTCCCAGCATCTAGCACTACTCAAAAGACAGCACAATAATACACTAGAAGTGCCTTTGTTCTGTTAAAACATTGTTCTTCATTACTACATGAAAAGCAAATTGTCTTTGTATAGAGGAAGAGTGGCAGACAGTAGCTCTGGGAGCCGGGAAAAGGAATTTGTATCACTAGCTGACCACCTCATAGATACACATGCCAGTTTCTTCCTCAGTATCAGACACATTCATGTGTTGGATAAAATTCTGGCTGTATCTTTTTTTAATTATTAGTTGTATTCAAATGACTCCAAGAGGATCATTTGCTTTTGCCCTTACAGAGAACATCCAAGCTTTCCCATACATGCTTTTTGGTCTTTTGCTTGGGGTTTAGAGAGAAGAGCACATTAGCAAAATGCACTTAATCTCTTGACTCGATACATCACATCTAAAATGAAGACAAATCAGAAAACCTAGTCCTTTCATTGGGATGAATTCAAAAAGCACATCATCAAATGAACAATTACGCAAATTCAAGAACAACATTTATTTTTGCAATACAGTTGAACAACAGGCTCCAAACCGATGTGTTCTAATGAGGATTTTGCAAAATGTTTTGCTATGGTCTTGAAATTAGGCAAATCATGGGACAAATATCCTCCAAAGGCTATTCCTCAATTCTCCTATGTTTTCTTTTTCATTAAAAAAATAATTACCACATATAAAAAACCCCCACAATATTCTGGTCAATAAGTCTAAAACCAAGTACTTAAAGGACAGAGAGGGATGCAGCCCAATACAGCAGTTCCAGATGTTGCTGGATTGCAAGTGGAACAGGCATCAAAAAGTGGCCAGGTAGGTTCACACGTTGTCCCTAAACAGCATTGCTTTCTGCTGCTGTCACTCACAGAACACTAGATTCAACAGACCATCAATATGAGCAATGTAGGAAATAGGTATTTCCTACATTCTTATGTTTTCCATAGGAAAGTTTCTTCCTCCTGGGAATGATCTACAAACCACACAGATAGTTCCTGGTCTACATAAGACCTGGGAAATCTCATGTTATCTGCTATCTGGGAAATGTATGATTGACTCTTTATTCCAGTCTCCCGGTCACAGTGCTCCAGTGCTACCCACACCTGATCTGCAGAGCATCCTTCCGTGGTTTGGAGACAGCAGTTAAAAGGAGGGGCTGAGGTCCAAGCCGTCTTGGCTCACGTCTTTTCTGTGAAGGGAATCTACATTCCACAATTTTGGTATGGGACAAAGAAACCTGGCCAGCAATGCAACAATTACTCATTCTAGCATAAGTATCTACTGACTTCCTTTCTCTCTCTCTCTCCAAAAATGCAGGTAATAAAATATACTCATTTTGTTCCTGACAGGTATTATTACTGTATTTTGCAACCAAGACAGCTGAAATCATTAGTCCTCCCCTAGTGAACTGAAGTGACTCTGCCTGTCTTGGCACAGCTGAATGCATTTAGTCTAGATAAATCATATTTTAGAGGCTTATGAATTTTAGTTAATTGAGAATATCCCTAGAATTTCTACATGCTCACTGGGCTTGTTTGCCAGCACAAGCAGAACTGTACTTCATAACACACCAGCAGAGGCTGAGCAGGAAAACACCACCAGGCCTTGCACCCACAGAACCTGCATCCCTTTACCTTCAGTGATGGATGTGGAGCTGATTTTTAGGTTTTGAGATTTTTTCCAACTGCTGGTGGTTTACTTACCTACATGGAGAGCTTTCCAGAATTAAGACATAGGTAGGAGCTCCCCATATAGTCACAACTGAACTTCCGGCAACTCAAGGTAGGAAGTTCTTGCCCATACATTTCTCATACTAAAAGTAATTTGATTATTTAAGTGTAATTTTCAAGTTATTTATTCTTAGTGAAGCAAAAAAAGTTTACCTTGAATCTCTTAATAATAAATATTAATAATTTCTGAAGAGTTTTAATTACTTAATAGACAGTTTCTGTTCTCTATTAATATATAGGCTCTTTTTAACTATCACGTCTGTAATACCACTTTTCCTGTTACATGGGTGCAGACATGACATATGATTAGAAATACAAATTACTTTCAATTAAGGAAAGTGAATAAGTTCAAATCTTAAGGCAGAAAACATTCTGGTGGTGGCAGTTGAGGAGACATTTCAGCAAGCTCCAGGTTGTCTGAACACTTGATTCTGGAGATGATCATCTCCACTGCCAAGAGCTAAGCTCTGGTCAGGGCCCATTGCTATGTCACAGCACCAAAAACTGACACAGAACCACTAATCAGTATGCCTGCTCACAATTTCACACCTTTTAGAAGTGCTGAACACTGTCTGGCACAACAGACAAAACACAAATTGAGTTTTGCTGCAAGCACACCAGCCTCTATCTGTCATTTGATTAGAGTAACTGACTTCAGATTATACACAGAGTCTTCCAGGACAATACTATGTAACCACTTCCACCAGTAATTTCAAATGGAAAATAAATAGGAAAGTAAAGTCATGCTTCAAATTCATATTACTTGCTTAAAAAAAACCCAAACAACAACAAATAAACCCACAACAAAACAAAATAACACAACAACAGAAAAAAAAAACACCAAACAAAAAGAACTAGAACAAAACAAAAACAATCAAAAAAAAACCAACAACCAACTTCACAAGACTGGACAGCTAGTCTAAACAGATTATACCAAATTATACTTTTCAACTTGAATAGTCACTTATAAATCAAGTCAAAACAGCGTTCAGCAGCAAAATCTTTGGCAACAGAGCACACACATTAAGTATGTGCAAGGATTCTAAATTTGGGAGGGTTTTAACAATTTTACTGTTCATTTTTAACAGTGTGTTTAAACAACCAATAGTTTTTATAACTGTTAAAACCAGTTCCAATGCATTTGATTGGAACTAGTCTGTAGAAGATGAGGAGGCAAAGGAACACTAGGTGTGAGTGCAAATCAAATNNNACTAGGTGTGAGTGCAAATCAAATTCCTCAAGTACTAAGCACAACATGGGCACTTGCAGCTCAATCTCTTCTCCAGAATCAGCTGAAACACTGTAGTCAAACTACAGGAAAGACAAAACTAAGACTCAGGACATCCAGTGTTCAGGTATTCTCAGTATGAATATTTCAGAGTTGGACTGTTGACACAGAACTTTCATTTCTTTTTAATCTGTCAAGTACAGAGGTCAAAGAGAAAGAGCAGCCCTTTACATGAAGGCTACACAGCTAACATCCCCTTAGGAAAGCCTCAGTAAATTCCCTCTGCCTGCATATTGGCTACAAAGCACTACCAATGCTAAAAGGACTTAAAACAAGCTCCGAAAACTTAAGCATTGATCAAGAGACAAAGCGAGACAGGCTTATGTGCCAGAGCACAAATGCTCCAAACAGCAAGGTTCTCCAAAAAATGTAAGTAAAAGCCAAACTATGCACATCTAACTGAGATTAAGGGGTGGTGCTTCTGGGGAGAAGAACTTCTTTAATTCTGAAAGTATGCTTGGTCAGGACACCAACAAACATGACCCCTTAAAATTAGCTCCTCTTACCAGCATTAACATCGGACCTGGTTGAGTTCCCTGGTCAAAAATGCAAAACGCTTCCATGCAAGAATGCAGGTAGTTTGTAGGTTTCCCTGTGTCTCACCACCTTCCAGTCTCCAAACAGGCATGGGATTTAGAGTCTCTTTATTCCATAAGCTTCCCAAGGAAATGGGGCTGCAGGACTCCATCACCGAACCCGTTTTACATGGATGATAAACTTCCAACCCTTCTATCAAGAACATGGATTCTCAGCTTGGTTTGCAACCCATTTTGCAAAACCAGTTTAGTCACTTCCTTCAGCATGTGCTTTGACCTGTAAGCATGTTTTTAGGCCAAGAGTCTTGATAGCTATCCACACAATCCCAGCAATGTTTTTTTTAACCACAAGTCAGTCAGCTGGGTATTTCCAGCTTCCAGAAAGTATCCTTGCAAAGCAGCTAGGATTTGCTCATGCTACTGGAATAGATCCTTCAACAGAGAAACAACAACTCCCAGGTAGACAGGGAGAAAAGGAAACCAAAAGCCAAATTGCAGCAGGCTGCAGCCTGCCACCACGGTCTCAGAGTAGCAGTAACAATTCCAAAATATTTTTTTCTCTCCAAGCCTGTCCTGGCTGGACAGTAAACAGCAGGCAAAAATTTGTCTTACCTCTCTCATGAAAGCAGAGAACGTGTTTTCTTAACTACTTGCTTTCAGGGCACCTCAAGTTGTTCGTTTGACTTATCATGCAACACTGCGCATGTATATATTGTGGGGCTCCTCTCCAGTCTCTTTGATACTAGCACTGTATGCATTTGTGCTTGAAGGTACCAATTCTGTAGAAAAGTAAATTGGAAAGCTACCCTGTTTACTGAAAAAAAAAAAAAAAAAAAGCAAGCACAGTTCTCCAAGAGACTCATTAAGGTTCCTGCTACACCCTATAAGAGCATTAGTTATTTAAAATTGTATCTGAAATTTAAGCTGAATTCAGGGACCTCAAAACCCAAAAAGCACTAACACAAAAAACATGCATCTGCACGTCACTGAAGTCTAGAGTTGTCGTTGCTGATACCAAGTCATGGTAGAAACACAGATAACTACAAAAATAGCTATGCCGTGCTGGCAAAGTGCCCTGTGAGCTCAGTGCCAGGGATTGTCTGTCATCCCCCGAAAGGCAATAAAGGTTTAGAGTTGCTAAGTAGCATCTCCCCTGATTTGCATGGAAAGGAACCAAGCAACTAGTAACTGTAAAAGGTATGCTCTTCCAGAAGTTAAATCACAGCATCTCACAGAAGTTACATCACAACAACAAAAAAAAAAAAGTTTAAAACAAGGCTCTGATTACCTGAGCCTGCTGTAACTTTCGTTGCTTCATAATTCTTGGAGAATTCATAACCCGCCTAACCAACACATTTTAATAGCAACTTCAGAGTCCAGAATTTCATCCTTAAGGTACAGACAGATTTTTAAAAGGAAGACACCAGCATGTGGCTCCCAAAAGAATGCAAAGTATTTAAAGTCAAAGATGTATAACTAATGAGTTCCTGGAACGGAGTTTGCCTATTGTGACACTACTTTTTTGCCTCAAGCCTAATAAAGGTGCAGTACAAAGGTAAGGTATAAACTATATTATTATGTAAGGATTTATCTAACAGGTTTGATATCAAGAGGAATTTGACCCCGCTAAAAAACAACAAGTTTGATGAAAGTAGTCTTCATCAAAGCCCTTCAATAAAGTGTTGGTCACCTGCCAACTGTTCTTCAGGAGGAAGTTGGTCTTATCTGATTCTACTTCCGCAAAAATATGGATGGTTAAAATAAAGAAGGGAGATTTTGTCTGACCTCTTCTAACTGTCAGCACCTCATGCACATTGTTTCCTATTTTAGCTAAATAAAACATTGCAGATGACCATCCCTCTGTTCCCATAGGTTTAGCCCTGCCTGCCAAGAATACCAACTAGACAGTCTTCCTTTATCACGTGGATGAAGTTCGAAGTAAGGAAGCAAGAGAGTTAAGTGCGAGCCTGGAAAAATGCTTCTTGACTGAGTTAGGAAGCATAGCAATCTGAACTGCTGAAGCAACAGTCTGGGTCTCTGTAGAGTAAGATTTTTCACAGCATGGATGAGGATTCAAAACCCTGCTGTCTCCCCCCCACCCCTTGTAGTATCCTTGAATTTCTAAGCACCCAACCTATCTGTAGGAATATCAGTAGTCCTTCCAATTTCTAAATTCAGTGCAGACTGTCAGAAAGACATGCCACGTGCTCTGTAAGGGTCACCAGATTCTCTACCTGGTGATTTCCTTCTGAAAGGAAATTTTCCAACTGAAAGTGTCAGATAGCAAAGCATTCTTTATCTTCGCTGGCCACATGAGTACCTTTTGCACATCTGAATTTGCGTAGTGTCAGCTGTTAGCTACTTGCTTGTTATATTTCATGCCATAATTCCATAATCCATTTAATCTGTCATTGCTCAGTGCTGATTAAAAGGAGCCAGCACAAATGAATGGCCATAATATGAAGGAAGAAGATGGAACTGTCTCCCACTGCATCAATGCTATTGTTTGTGTGAGCAACCAAACCAAAGAATTGAGTAAATTGAAAAACAAATAATTTTTTTTGTTTCTACAGGTTAGGGAATTCACCTGACAACAAACTACCTCAGTTTTACCCAGGAAGTACAAAAACCAGAGCTGGCAAAAGGGAGAGGCAGAAATAAGCAACTAGATGACAGCAGGAACGCCCTTTTCAGCAGTCACATTAAATTATGCCAGATAAAACAGATCAAGGAACTACAGCGCTAATCTATTAAATTAATCAGTGTAACACATCACTTAGGGAAGGACACAGAAGATTCTCTGTTAATAGAAGACTACATCAAGACTAGGTCTCCAAAACCACATGCTTAGCTTCCTCCAAAAGATACTGAAGACTAACTGTAGAAACACCTGAGAAAAACACTACAGTTTCCACGACAGGGATAGGATTCTAATGATCTCTCCTGGCTGGCTAAAATCTATGCAAGATATGCAAAAATATCCTTTTCCTTCTCCAAATACACTAGCATATTAGAAATTTATCAATGGTTAGCAAATTATTTACATTTCTCAAGAAAGAATTTGTGCCCTTGTCCATTGGTTTAACCCCTGCCATGAATAACTTGAGGACAGATGTTAGCCCTCTGCATTTAGTAGCAGGCAATCCTCCCCATCCTGCAGATGGGGAAGAGAGAGTGGCAAAGAGAAAAAAAAAAAAAAGAAAGA
>VZTM01037084.1:287365-324194 GCA_013400555.1 Jacana jacana | reverse complement strand
ACAAAAAGAATAACTACAGTTGCAGTATTGTTCTTACTGTTCCCAGTGCATATAATAACTTGACACCAGAAGTCCATTTTCCCCCTGCTTTAAAACACAATGAACTTTTCATTAAATCAAAAGTCTCCCTATACATCATGTACAGGGTCTTCATAAATGTTGCTAAGGCTTCCTATCCTTGGGCAACCCATCTGATGGTGAAAGCAGGTGTGTGATCTGTTTTATCCCAAAANAAAAAGTTCAACTCCTGAAATGAAAGCTACCATTCAGAAGAAGTTGTGCAAGGTAAAAAAAAAAAAAAAAAGTGCTGAAATGTCTTTGGAATCTAAGGGGGTTTTATATCGATCTTCACATTTCTTCCTGTACTACAGTTTATTAAGATTCTGAAATACACTATTAGGAAAAGGAAAAGCTGAATAAAAGGACAAGACTTACAGACATCTTGCCACTGAGAGGGCAAGATTTTTACACTTACAAAAAAGTAATTAAAAAAACAAAAAACAAACAAACAAACAAAACCAATGTAAATATATTCTACAGGTTTTCTCTGCCTCCTGCTGGCCTTGAAGCCAGTGTTTTTGCAGGCATATGGTGCCAGGGTATCTGCCATCATTTTGTTCACTGCCACTAAGACAGATTCTCACAGTTGAGTCCATAGAAGAAGATTCACGCAGTGGGTTTCCAGCTCATGGGCTCAGCACTGAGGAACATACAACAAGCTGTAGTGCTGTTGATCTCATCTCCCAAGTGCATGGCTGGACCATCAAACAGATCTTTGATCCAGCTGCTTTTGGCACGTCAAGTTTGAAAGCAGGATAAAGGCTGCAGAGCTACTCCACAGTTCAGGATCCATTACCTAGTTGTGTTTCAGTCTTAAAGAACTCTTAATCCTTCTGCTCTGGTCAGCCTCCCAGCTTGACATCCCTTGGCAGCCATGGTCCCTCTCCCAACATGTGGCACGAAATGTCACCAAGGAACTGGTGCAGTGGTGACATTATCAGCAGCCAGTACTTTGCTCAGCTAACTAGCTTCAGCATAACGCTGTATTAATGCAGCTCTATTGCTTGCAACACTCAAGCTCTCTTTCCTTAAGTTAGGTCAGTTCTCTACACAACATCACATTGTCCCAGGGTGACATACAACATCAATTCAGGGAAAACAAATTTTTAGCATGCTTATACACACACCTCCTTTCAGCAGGTAGCCGATGGGCACTACTGCTGCACAACATTCAGGTTCCGTAATTCCAAAGAATTCACAGCCAATGTTTAGTACACATCATCATCAGAAGTGTTGGTACTCAATGTCTCATTTCAAAGACCTTAAATGTTAAATTCTGCTAGAAATCATCCTCTCTGGCAAACTTCAAACATCAGTAAATTCCTCAAAAGCATCTAATTAGGTTGTGGCCAGAGCAGAGTTTTAGTCAAACCACTGAGGCCTACAGGAAAGCAAGAAAAAAAATTAGAAAACAAACCAATAAAAAAGCCAAGCCACCCAAACAAAGCAATCCACCCACAAACCACTAATAAAAAAACAGAACAAACAAATACCACCCCCTGCCCGCTCCCAAAACCAAAACCCCAACAACCAACTAAACCCTTTCATTGATTGGCATTGCCACCTATGTTTAAATTCTAAGGAGTGCAGCAACACCCAGCAGTTCCTCACAAAATATATTCAGGACTGTAGTTCCAGTTTGAAAGTTCATTATGCCAATGCCATTTGCAGATTGTTGTTTATGTTATTCAAGCTCATTTGTTTTTAGACCCTGCAACCATTAATTTGACACTCGAGACACCACTAAAAACCACTAAATAATCTGACAGGGAGGAGATATCTGCTGTTCTATTACACACCCTAAAAAACATGTGGTATGGTCCTGTGAGGCATGCAAAAGCAGCGGGGAGGTTCTTCCCCATCGTGCAACTTCCCATTAGAACTCAGTCTCACAGTCTCTATTTTCTCTTTCACACATACAAGCACCTTCCAGACACTCTGAGATATGCAAGTCCAGTCTCTTTGTTTCAGAAAACCCAGTAAGAGCAGACCCAGTATTACACTTCTTGACTCTGTAAGGTAAAGTACCTAACACTGAGGATTTCAGTATTTCTGACAAAAGCGGACCTCCTACAACTGCAGAGTTCTACCTCCCCTCTCCCCACGATGGTGAGCCAGGACTTCAGTGAACAGTATCACAGCCAGATGACCATTGGGTCATTCCTGTTTTCCAGATGCTGCTTTCTCTTGTTGCAATACCATCAAGAACTAATATTGTTTTGCTTTGGGTGTTTTGTTGTGGGAGTTTTTTGATTGGTGCTTGTTTGGGGGCTTTAGGGGAGGGCGTGGCAGTGAGTTTGGGGGTTTGGGTTTTTGCTTGGCTTTTTAATGGAGAAACAAGTCCCTAGAGAAAATCCTACAGTTTTGCTAAGGCAGTTGTTACTATAAGTACATTTTGGAGACCACTCATGAATTCAATGCCTACTAAACAAAATGTTACATTCTCATTTCTCAAACTACCTCATCTGAGGCTGGTGAGACAAAACAGCAAGGTATGCAAGTATTTCATGTAGAAGCATATTATGCATGTACTTTAATATGTATGCCTGTGCATTACATAATTAATTCTAGGGGTCTACTCCGATTATAAAAGTGTAAGGCACAGTTTACCAGGTCTCCCTAACATCACAGCCATGTATTGCTTTAGAGCACTGCATACAACACATTCCTTTGAATCAGGACAGTTGACCAAAGAGGCAAATAGCAAACACATCAAAACATACTTGAGTCTCTTGTAGTGCTCTCACACTCTTATACATACAAACAGAATATTGTAGACTGGAGCTTCTACAGAGAAAAGCAGAGCTTCAAAAGCTGCTCTTGGCAAAAGCAACCTTGTGGACTGCATTTGCAAGGCTTCTCAAATTTGTTGATGTTTGAATAGTGTGCATTTTATTTTTCAGCTCCAATATTCTAGCTGGATAACTTGTTTTCAAGCTAGAGTTACTAAGCTGAGTTAAATTCTGCTCTTATTATGGTTCTTCCCCGAGGAATCAATGCAATCCTTTAAATAGAATTTTTTTATCATGTCTGATTAATCACAAGGCAAATCCTACCATTTACAGAAGATCAAGCAGAACTCAAAGTTATGTTTAAGACGGTAGCAAGTGCTTGTTTTGCCAAGAGCATCCCAGCAAACAGGGCAGATGGAGAGCACAAGAGCTCTTGGCACATTGACCAGGACATGTATCCTTCCAATGCAAGTTACTTAAACTCAGGAAACTTAACTTTAGGATCAGATTTTACATACATTGTGCCTGTTTGTAGATTACAATATTGCTCTGCTTGTACAAGGTAGTTATGTCTGAAGTATGTCCTTGCTATTTCTAAGTCTACAGATGCTGCTTCTAAATCTTAATACCTCACATAATTTTTTTTAAACATTAAGGACAAAACCCAAAGTATTAGACAAAACAGGGAGACATTATCTCAAAAGACAGAGGATACTGTGCAATCTATATGCAGCATCTCTCTAACTATGCAGCTGCAAGCTGCATAAGATATGATCCTCTCCCAACACAAAGGCAAAGATTTGCAAACTAAAAACGGAAGCCTGCTCTAGAAGAAATGGTTATATACAGGATTTTTTTTCCACCTTGATTCTGGGTTTTATCCAAGAGAGACAGATCAGTCCCTCATTTCTTATTTATCACAATCCTGCAGAAACAAGATCCCCTGTGGCATGTGAGTATATTCTCCAAATACAAAGAGGAAATCGTCCAGAGAATCCCATTCATCTCAGTATCTTTAGCTGTCTAAAAGTCAGGTATCTAATCTAAACTAGACATCTAGGCTGCCTCAACAGAGAAAGCATCTCCAGACAGTGATTCATCTCACCCTAAATATTATATTTAAGTTAGGAGGAGGGGGGCCTGTACAGGTACCTGGAGAGTAGATCACTCCCCTCTGACCAGAAAAGGGTCCTTCCTGATGAGCATTCACAAACTTTTAAACAGCTGAAGTCACAGGACTGCTGCATCTCCAGGTGGCTCTACATCACAGCAAGCTTAAAACTAGGTAGCTCAGGGCTGACAACAGCCCTATTGCAACACAGGCACTATAAAACCAGTCCCAAGAGCTCATACTGCCAAGTTCGTGTGGTGGTCCAATTGCTGGATGGTTGCTTCTTAGGTAGACTGTTGCCTAAGCCACCATTGCCACTGCCCTAACACAGAGGTTACAAAACCTTGTTCACAGAACTCTGTAACACAGCAGATATCTGTGGTTGTTCAGTTATTTGGCTTTCCCTCTGCAGAAGATTATGAGTACAATCTACTGACTGACAAACAAGCTTCTCATCTGCCATTTGTGCTGGTCTTCAGAGGCATTAAGAACCTGCAACTGCCAGAACAGCCCACTCAGGCATCCTCCAACTATCCAGTTGCAAAGCGACCTCCTACTTAAGTTGTGCTTCTCTGATAGGTTCATTTTCCACTCTGCATTTGGTACCCTATAGCCTGAACTGATTGTTTTCCCTCCAATGAACTCATTTCATATAAGGAATGGTAATTTTATTTCCTATCACAGTGAGCAATTATGGGAACATTTTTGTCTCCCATAGAGAAGTATTTGACATGGCTGCCCATTTAGCAAAAGAGAGATTATCTCCAAAATATCACCTTCCCATCCTGAAACCGTATTACTAAAACTGCTTCTAAGATCTGTAATTAGCAAATGCCTGTATCTGCTGAGGGACCAGTTACACAAACTGTCACGAATACAGACAGCAAACAGAAGGAATGTTGTCAAGGACATTCCCATAAATCCGTGAACATTGGGTAAACCTGACCTCTCAGAAGAAAATCAATGGAACGTAGAGCTTTACGCCACAAGTCACAGTTCAAAATTGGTCACAGCTCAATAGCAACTAGAAAGTGTTGCCAAACTAAAACTTTCATTTTCACCAAGAGAAGCATGCTGATTCCACAGTGTAGAATTAGTCTTTTACAACAGCATCTGATAGCTGTTTGATAGTTCAGCCTCTTAAAAACAATCTAAACACAAAGATTCTCCATCATCTAAGAGGACATGATGCAACAAAGACTCTGACAGCCCTCAAGGAGGGGGGCATTGTTTTTGAGACACATCAGCGGTGAAAAATTGAACTTTCAGTGGCTTGTGCTGCTGCTGAAAACCCTGTCTTTCACATCTCTGAAGGTGATATGTTTCACAAACACAGGGTTTAGATTTAACAAAATATGGGAAAAGAGACAAGAAAAAAAAATCCATTTTTAAACACGCAGGTAATGTTTCCAAGGGATCCTTGAAGATCAAAGGCAGATGTCAGATGGACCAGTTGTGCAGCACATTCAGTACAGGCTTCAAAGCTCAAAAAGCCAGAAGTTGCACAACTGGAAGTTAAATTTGATTTATTCAGCAGCATTGGACTGGGAGGGGCACAGCAGCTTCTCAGTATTTCACAATGGGGACTCTTCTTTATTCATACTGCCTAATTATATACTGACACTGGAAAATTACATTATGAGGGCAGTAACTTCTCTAAATAATTGTCACTCAAAGACATTCAGCAATGCTTTGTGATGTCTTCCAAACCAGGCTAATCGAAGACCAGAAAAAGAATTTCACGTCAGAACAATTGGTTCACATACAATTGTCTGAAGTATGTTGTTTTCTTCAGCTTTATGTTACAAAAGCAGCTGCAACACCTGTTGGCCAAAGATATGTCACGTGTGTTTCATTTATCTTTTTGGATCAGGCACTGGAAACCTGTCCCTGACACTAAAACTGAGATTATGAAAACTGGCCAGAGCACTTGTATTTGGGCTTGATTGGAGTTAATAGAACGTTTTCTTTGCCTAGGACACTTGATTAAAGTTCCATTTTAGGTTGCATATGCTTGGGTCTTGTCTTGCAGTTTAACCCTTGTAAACAGAACTACTGCAGACTCAGTGTACTGCTGGGAACACTGGGGACTGGGCTTCAAGAGCTGGCCACATGATACTCATGGTTCACTTGTCATAAAGGAGAAAAGCAGGACTTTGGGTGGGTTCAAGCATATGAGAAAACACAAGATGGACACAGATAGACACTGAAGTCCCCAACTCTATTTGCAGTACAGCAATTAATTGAATTCACTGAAAAGTTTCAAGTTTTACATGTTAGAGAAAGACTCTGACCTAACCAAATTTTCATGGTCACCCATCTATATGGGATATTCTGATCCCTAATACGAATGGAGAAGTGAAGGCCTTGAAGTCTCAACTGTATATCTGAATAATCCGATTTTTCAAGATCAGTCCATAATATTGGAAAGCCTCAGGCAAGAATTTAAAGAATAGAAGAGTCAACCGCCCTCAACCTTCCAAATCAATGAAAGAGACCTTCCACAGAATTACATATAATAGGCCTAGCCAGGCATGATTCTAGTTACATAGTCACTAACGTTTCTGTGGTAGCAAACAGTAGCTTATCTAGACAGACACTAGTATATATATAACAACTACTCTGTCAAGGCCGATTTGAAATATGTTTTTAAAGGAAAGGACAAGTAAAACTCCTGCAATTACTCTTGCTTGAAATATTATCTTTCTGAGATGCTATTCCAGACTTGAAGTTAAAAAAAAAAAAAAAGTATCAGAAGAGTTTTATGGACAAAACATAAGCAGAGTCATCTAAAAGCAAACAAGCAGCTGCCTTTTTTTTTTCCCTAGTACTCATTAGCTGTTTAGATATAGACTCCTCCAAACAATACTGCACAGGTGAACACCTCTAACCTTATTGACAGAGACAGCAGAATACATTTGTGTCTATGTATACATATATAAATGAAGTTTGTCTGTAGGTATACACATGTCTTTTAATACACCTTGACTTCTTTTAAAGTAAGATTTCCAGGTCCTAATTATTGCTTTGAATATTAAAATAACCAAGCTTGTAATGTAACTTAGCCAAGTTGACATTCTCATTTTTCCCTCCTGAGATCATCCATTTAAATAAAATCTTCTCATCACATTCTCCACAGCACCCCTGTTCAATTCTCTTTGGTCCCTGTGACACACAATGATGCCTCAGCAATACTCTGGGGACAATGTGACAATATATTGGCATAAGCCCTTGAAAGAATAAAACAAAGTGGGTAAATGTACTTCCTGTTTACTGGGATGGGAAGATTAGCTTGATGTTAGATCTTCTGGCTGTGCTGACTAATTGTCATCATCCTGGTTTGCATAAGGAATAGTGTGACCAGCAGAAGTAGGGAGGTGATTGTCCCCCTGGACTCAGCACTGGTGAGACCGCACCTTGAGTATTGTGTCCAGTTCTGGGCACCTCAACACAAGAGAGATATCGAGGTGCTGGAGCGAGTACAGAGGAGGGCAACGAAACTGGTGAGAGGCCTGGAGAATAAGGCTTATGAGGATCGATTGCGGGAGTTGGATTGTTTAGTTTGAGGAAGAGGAGGCTGAGGGGAGACCTCATCACTCTCTACAACTGCTTGAAAGGGCATTGTAGAGAGGTTGGTGCTGGTCTCTTCTCACGGGCAATTAGCCATAGAACGAGAGGGAATGGCTGCAAGCTGCAGCTGGGTAGGTTTAGGCTGGACATTAGGAAAAACAGTTTATCACAGAGAGAGTGGTCAGTCAGTGGAATGGGCTGCCCAGGGAGGTGGTGGAGTCCCCATCCCTGCCTGTGTTTAAGAGTAGATTAGATGTGGTGTTGAGGGATATGGTGTAGGGGAGAACTTGTAGAGTAGGGCTGATGGTTGGACTTGATGATCCCAAGGGTCTCTTCCAACCTAAATGATTCTATGATTCTAGGATTGTGGTTCTCTCATCAGTGCAGGTTTGCTAAGAAAGTTCCCAGTATGCACTATATATTGGAACTGCTCAACTGAGATTATTCCAGTATGCTGTTTGTTACCCATATGATCTCATACAGACTAAACTAGTGACTTCAAATAGAAGTTTATCTCAATTGCACATTTCTAGCCAATACTTGTGCTTGAGCACCACCATAAAAACTACTAGTTGCAAAGGGCATATGCTAAAAAGGAAGATAATTCTATCAGTCTTTATTTGGTAACTTTTTTTTTTCCCCAAAAGATAAATGTGGTTCCACAGAAAAGCTAGAGAAAGAAGAAACAAACCTGCTGACTAAAATATTTTACTTACCTACA
This sequence comes from Jacana jacana, assembly GCA_013400555.1. Classification (NCBI taxonomy): domain Eukaryota; kingdom Metazoa; phylum Chordata; class Aves; order Charadriiformes; family Jacanidae; genus Jacana; species Jacana jacana. The sequence continues at coordinate 316,000 of VZTM01037084.1, read as the reverse complement.
CCTCTTTGAAGATAACTTGCTCATAGTCATTTCAGCCATTGCTTTCTCCTTGTAATATTCCCTGGTTTAATTACTGAGAATAGAGGACTTCTGAGTACACTGCATTAGGGGAATCACACCAAAATGCAGCTGCTTTATGGTCAGTTTTCCATTTCTAGCATCTCTGAGCATCTGTGCACAATGTTAGTGATTATAAGTTGTACCATTCATTCCCCAGCAGGAGAAACAGTGCCAGAAATTCTGCTGTGTGTTTTGCTTGGCATAAAATAGAGTCCCTCTGGAAAAAGAAAATGGAAGGAAAGTGGAAAGAAAAGAAGGTACCAAGAGTCTGTTACTTTTTTTTTATCCTGGTTAAAAAAAAATATTCCAAGCACAAGCAGAAAAGAACAAGCCCTGTACAGTCCCAACTTTAAGACAGAACAATAGTAGGATTTAAATGTGGCCATACACTGTGTTATGGCACAACCACAATGAGCTCACAGACAACATTCAGGGTTAATTTTATTTTTTAACCCAATCTTCAAAATATTTGAACATTGGAGTAGAAATCAAAGAACATATGGTTTTCTATCAGACTTATCTTTTTTGGAAAGGTCCGAGGATTCATTTTAAATTTGTCAGAGTATTTCAAACACAGAAAATACTTTTGGACCACAGTGCCTAGCAATGAAACCACCTAGCGAGAGACAACAGAAAAAATATGCTTTTTTAAAATCAAAGGAAAGCAGTGATCATGTGTAACAGTTACGTATGCTACTTTGCATATTAAATATATTTTTGTAAAAACAATCTGTAATTTCTTCTATTTCATTAGTCCAAATTTTCAGCAGAGTTTGTGGAAATAAAGTTTTCAGAGCCATTATACTGTCATTTGAGAGTTTCCAAGTACCCTCTACTGTCTTCCTAAAGCCAATCACATTTCTTCAATTTAAAAATGCAGTAAGATCCCTATGGTGACAGGTGTAGCATACAGTGACAGAGCTAACTCTTCTTTGATTTCATACAAAATAATTTCCAATAGAAATTAAAGCCCTCCGCTTACAGGGCTCCAGTGAGATACCCCATGAATCAACTTGTCTTCAAGCCAGCAACAATTTTAGATTACCTTATTAGAATTAGGTAGAATTGGTATTTTGGTATATTGGTATAGAATTAAGTAGAATTAGCTATTAGAAATATTATTATCTTTCTGAAAGGCTTTTGTTTGCTTGTTTTTATGCTTCCATTTGAACACACAGTATCAATGGGACAAGAGATTTCAAACCTGCACAACTTGGATCAACCCAATCTGTCCTCATAGGATTTTTGCAGGAAAAATTAAATCTGTTGAAAACTGTGTTCAAGGAGCCCACCTCTGCTGCTGTAGCAGGAGAATAAAGCCACCAAGGAATGCCAGACCAGCATAGCCAGGCAGCAAATCCCACAGGTGTGAGAGTACGTAGGGACCCCGGGCTGCCCTGGCTTGTACTTGCATTGAAAGGAGCCTTCACAGAGGTTCAAAACAGGGCAATGGGAATGACAGCATAACGACACAATTGACTTCTGGCCTCCCCACAGGAAAAGCCCAGCCAGCCTAAAGAATCAGAGGACTCCGTGTTTAGTCTTTTTAATTAGCTGGTTTTCCTCAGTAGCCTTTTAATTATTTTTACACGGCACCCGCTAGGGAGGCTGCATGGAATTCATTTTTCTTTAGGGAAGAGAGATCTTGGGGCCCCTGGCAGCATCCCTCTAGTTTGCTTTCTCTAAGACTGGCCTCTTTACTTGTAGAATCAGGTGGGACGATGGGAGTTAATAAGGTATTGGCCAGATGGTGCCTGTCCAAAGGTGTTGGCTTTGTAGACAACTGGAACCTCACTTTGGGAATAAATCAGTGATACAGGAGAGCCAGGCTGCATTTCAATCAAGCATAAGCAGACAGACTATTAGTGGAGATAATTACCTTTGGGCTTTTTTTGTTGGGTTGGGTGGGGTTTTTTGCCCCCTGTTTCTTCCTCAGAAGAAGTAGATGTAGACCCAGGGAGCGAGAAACAAAGGATCCCCCAGGCTAAGAAGAATATTCTTCCAAACATTACAAGCAGAAAGCTAAGTGTCATTTATTCAGATGCTATCAGCACTTGCACCCCCACTGCTAAGTTAATACCTATGTAATAACAAAATGGCATACAACCATAAAAGCTTTTGGTATCATAACTTAAAGGCATACACTATTGGTCTTGTGTTAACGAGCATAGAGAGCATTATCACAAGGTACTTGAAGTGTTGATGATGGAGCCTTGGGCCACAGCAAGAACTACATTCCTACTGGCTCAACCAACATCCTGTTCATGTGCCAAAATGGAAAACCTTTCAGTGAGGCTTAGGCCTGAAGGAGGGATCTACTGACACGTCCAAGTATACAATGTCACTGAGGCTAAATTAACATCAGGAAAACATCTACACATCATCTACAAAAGAATACTTCTGCCAACAGAGTATTGAGTAAATAGGATAACACTGACGAGTTTTTCCTCAGAAAATAACGACAGTTCAGATAATAACCAGGAGTCAGAGTTAGTGTGACATCTGTGGTCAAAAAGGAAAACAACCACAAACTCGTCACTTCTTTTATAGCCCCTGCTCTACCTCTCTAAAAGGCATAACACACATTATCTTAGTGTGGTGTCTTTGGGCTACAGACCTTAAGGATCCTCAGGAGTAACAATAATTGGAGCTACCAAGAAACTCAACACTAATGTGCTGATGATACAAAATCAAAATAGGACTTGCATGAACTTTCTTTACCCAGATTGAAGCAATCTGGAACCAATTTGTTATTCCAGAAAGTTGCCTCTGCCTGTAAACACATACCTTCTTTCAGAAAGTTCCCTTTTTAGGCAACATTAGGATCTCTTCCAGCTGTCCCACTGACACCACTCCACAAAAGGTGTTTGCACTTGGAAAGATGATGGGCGAGTGCCTTCAGAGCTGCAGCCATAGAATCCCACAGCACATAAGCCTCTTCCTTCCATCACATAGCACCAGCCTTTTACTATACTTTTACTGTCCATTAAGAAAACAGATCAATTTAATAGTCCAAGGGCAGCATATTTGTTCCTCTCAAGTAGTGCGAGGTGATTAACTGCTCTTTGCTATCTGAGATCACTATCTGAAGTTCTGAAGTCACAGTCTTCTGCATGAGAGTACAGATGGCTTTGACAGTGTGGTGGCTGACAGAGGAATGCAATGGCTCTGATGCATTCCAAATTCACATTGTTCCCTGCTGCATCATGTATTTAGGTTCCTAAATGCAGCACACACATCTTTCCAGGAGAAGGAAAAAAAAGTAGGCACTCTCCTCAAGTAGCTTGGCAAAAGGCTTCATTCCACAGAGTCAGTGCAAGGACTGAACCAGATTATTTATAAATCCTAATTTAAAAGGAATCTTTTTTTTTTTTTACAGTACTAGGCTAATACAAATAGCTTTTTCAGAATCTTCACCGAGAAGTGCTAACTGAAAGCTGCTTTGTAGTCCCCACGTTTATACTTCTTTGAAAGCATCTCTCTTGTCTAAGAAACTAGTGGCACTATTTTCAGTTCAAGCCGTCTTCACTTGAGTTTCTCATGCAAGATACTTAGTAGTTAAAAATTAAATTATCAACACTGCGCTATGTCCAAAACTGCTATCAGCTAGAATAGACAACTAGAGAATGTTCCTACAGCGAATGCAGAAAACATTTTCTGCAATGTCAAGTAAATCCTCCATGCAGATGACCTATGAATAACATCATTTGTGAAAAGCACAAAACTAGAAAACCCTCTTGCACACTTTTCTATGCTTTCATGCCCTGACACTTTTCTCATCATACTATCCCCTTTTCCCATCTGTGCAGTGCCAATCACAGTACACAGATTCAACAGGAGCTAGATCCTTGGAGTCCATATAACACAAGTTTTGCATGACTGCATTAATTTATAAGTTACAAATCTGTGATTTCTCTCCTTTTTTCCCCAACTCTGACAAATGGATATGTCATATGTTCATAAATGCCATTCGCTCCATTTGAAAATCCCATATAGATTTATCTGATGTCTTTCTGTTTACAGTTATATCCCTAACACACNAAAGTCACACAAAGAAAAGTAATAGATAAAAGACCCTGCAGCAAGACTTGTGTTCTTCAGCTTCTCATCACCTGCAGTTTTCTTTTCCTAACAGCACTTGAATAACTCCCCAACAGAAACAGCAGTATGGATGCAGACCATTGGCTTGCATCTCCGTGTAATTAAGGTAAAGCCTCCACTCTGTTTATTCACTCTGCCATACTGTACATACAAACAGCACAACAGGACTAATCTGCCCACCTTTGACATCTTATACATTATAGAATCATTGAATCAGACTCATTCAAGTGGGAAGGGACCTCAGGAAGCCTCTCGTTCAACTACCTGCTCAAAAGGTCAGCTGGAATCAGACCATCTTGCTCAGGGTTTTATCCAATTGAGTCTTGAAAGCCTCTGTGGATGGAGGCTCTACATCCTTTCCAAGCAATCTGTTCCACTTCTTGACTGTTCTCACAGGGAAAGAGATGAGTCTGCAGATCCCCATATTGCACTTCTAACCTTTTCTGAATATTGGTACATCTGCCTCTCTCCAGCCGTTGGGGCTGTTCTATCTCCATGAGCATTCAAGGATGACAGAATGCAGCATTGTAGGGACACAAACCACCTCTCAGCAGCCTTGGATGCCACCTGTTTTGTCCCACTGACTTGCACGGGTCAAGTTCTCTCAAGAAATACCTGACTGTCATTGTCTCCAATAAGACTCCTTGTCCTTCTTGAACATAGAATCATAGAATCATAGAATTATTTAGGTTGGAAGAGACCCTTNAACAATCCCAACTCCCTCAATCGATCCTCATAAGCCTTAGTCTCCAGGCCTCTCACCAGTTTCGTTGCCCTCCTCTGTACTCGCTCCAGCACCTCGATATCTCTCTTGTGTTGAGGTGCCCAGAACTGGACACAATACTCAAGGTGCGGTCTCACCAGCGCTGAGTACAGGGGGACAATCACCTCCCTAATGAACACTTTAATGAACACTTTCATTAAGCACTGAGGTCAGTGAGATCTCATCAGTGAGAGAGAGCCTCACCTTTCATTAGTAAGGACTGAGGCAGAAGCACCTCAGGCTTAAGTGCGTCCCTTGCCACTAATTTGCCCACCCTACTCAGCCATAAGCCCACATTGTCTTTGTTCAGCCTTTTCCTGCTAAGTGGTAAACAAATGTGCAGTTCTTAACTGCTGGGGTTAAACCATGACACTTTCGGCCAGTTTCAGAGAGGTTCAGCCTGTGAGCCAGAGACTTCCTCAAGTTGTCCAAAGACTTTTAATGCTTCCTCATCATCAGATAATGATCTGTAACAAACTCCCATCATGATGTGCCTTGTACTGTCCTATCCCCCTTATCGTGACCCACAAGTTCTCCACTTGCCTGTTCTGTCCCACAAAGAGATTCACACATTTCAAGTGCTCTTTCACTTAGAGGAAAACTCAATCCTTGTCTCCCCATCTTTTCTGAAGAACCCGTATCATTGCAGCACTTTTCATGCAAGCTGTCCCACCATGGTGAAGTTACTCCAAGAGTGTTGTAGCTCTGAGACCACACACGGAGCTCTGCTACCTCTTTTCGCATCATCTGCTTCTCAGCCCTGTCAACCTCATTGTTTACAGCTCACTTCACCAGGTTTTCCAGCCTGTTGGCAGAAGATGTTTTTGCCCCACTTGGTTGGGTGGATCTCATCTCTTCCCAGCACTGTTCCACTCTCAGAGATTTCCATGACTGCAAAAGCCAAATCCCTCTCAAACAACCCAGCATTTTCACTTTTACAGGTAAAAGGTTGGGGCTGTTAAAAGAAAAAAAAAATTTAAAATAATAATAAAAAAACCCACACACAAAACCCAAACAAAAAAAAACCCAACAAACAAACAAACAACAACAAAAAAAAACAAACAAGCAAAACAAAAAAAAACCCCACCAAACAGAAACACCCACCACATGGAGCTCTGAACACTCTACCCTTGTCCCAGAGCCTCGTGGACATTCTTGGTATACTCAGCATCTCCCCTGGCAGTAACACTGGTGCTCAGATGGATGAGCAGCGGGACTTGACAGAAGCCTCAGTGGACTTCCCACAACATCCCAGGGCTAAGCACCTGGTAAGGAGCAAACACCCTAAGGCAGCTTCAGGTCAGTATGGTATATGGGTGCTTCCATCCCACACAAGAGATTCTCCGACAGCTATGACTCATTTTTCCTTTTGTGCAGGAACTTATTTGAAGCTCAGCTGTCTCTGACACCTCCCCTGAAGGGAGACCACCTTCCCACTCTATTTCCAGGGCACCACATTTGTTCTGTAACCGCAGCATAAGCCTGCTGTAGGTGCAGATTTTCAGGGCTTTTGGGAGAGCGTTCCAGAATACTGCGGGAGACAAACAACCAATTAAAAGAACAATTTTCCTTAATACAGTTTTTGGTTAAAAAACAAAACAAACAAACAAACAAAACCAACTATATTTGTGTATAAGGAGCTCAAAGGATAAAAATATTTACTCAATCAGAAAACAAAACATTCGCAGCTTCCAAGAGCATGCACAAATCTCACCCAATGAGGGATTCTGCAAGAACAGTAACAGAAGATTCCCCCATCTGAACCAGTTTTAGTGATCACTGTTTGAGTCCCAAGCTTTGTACAACCAATTTAGGAAAAGCATTCTCCTCACCTCGCAACAAGTCATAACCAATTGGTTTGTTACACCTCAGCAGCTCTCTTACCTTCAGAAGACATGCTGCCTAACACCAGTACAATCATTTTGTCTGTAAAAAGAGGCTGGAACAGAGCAAACGCTCTGCTGATGAGTGAATCTCACAGCTCACTCCACCATGGTCACATTCAGTACTGCAGCTGCAGCCAGAACATCAGTGGATACCTCGATGCCACTGCTACCACCATTAACCATGACCAAAGCTACGCAGAAACAAATTATTTAAAATATGCTGGTTTATACAAGGCCACAGATATTGGGATTTTATACCAGATCTGATCACATTATAGACCAGAACTAATCTTTTAAAGTCTAGGAAAACAACTTTTAACAGAAGTATATTTTTACAGCCTTTACTTCAAAAAATAACCACCACTATATTACCTCTCAATGATATTGAAACATTCCTTACGCTTTCTGACTGGCCATAGCAATCTATGAAGACCAGATGTCATTACAAGTTCCTCCATCACACTACACGACTGCTAAGAAGATAAGTAATGCAATTGTAGTGTACTTCTTGGCTGCATATTATTCAAGGTATAGGTGGCTTTTTTAGTGCAAAATGATAACATGCATTTGAGCCCCTCTTTATATACCTAATCTAACAATCATTAGTAGACAATGTTAACTTAGCATCACTTTAATAGTTTTATATTCTACTTATGCAGCTAAAATTTACAAAGGTCCAAGGCATCCGATATGGTCAGAGTAAACAAGCAGAATGGTTCAAAAGGTCAAAGAACTGGTCTGAAACTGGAGGCCATATTAGACAATCATTGGCATGGCTGCACACACTAGAAGCATTCTGCTTATGCATTTGTATATCAGTTCCAAGCCGTACAGGAATATCCATTACTTACCAAGGATAGCCCTCACCTTGTTGTTTCATAAGTGAGGAGTGATAACAGCATATGTTGGTTTTGTTATCCTTCTCATAAAAACAGTCACAATTTAAAATAAAAACTAACCTTGCATCTCACAGAGGAAAGGACATTTATTCACCAGAATCTTTTGAAGGTGCGAAATTCAATTTTATAATAACAGGTATATTAAATAACTAAGCTTTAGAAAATATATGTAATTAGATGACAACATAGTCATTCAAGCAGATATTTCTATTGAATCTTTGTTAGACTCCAAGCTTGTCACCAAATTAGATGTTGTCCCAGGGTACGCATTATAAACGAGGAGATTCATTTCATGAGGTTTGTAAACAGTGACTGGAATTATAATGAACAATATACGTTAGTGTCTTCTAATATTTACAAGACTTTGGAGTCAATTTTGATCTCATGCTAGTTTGACATAACTCCCATCTTTGTACAGACTCCTGGCTGAGTAGAACCTCTAATTTTATATGAAGCATTATGGGGCTCAAACGTGTTTTAAGGTACACAGTAATGCCAGACTATTTACTAGAAGGCATTCTCAAAAAAAAAAAAATAAAAGGAAAGAAAGGAAAAGAAAAAAAGTTTTGGGTTTGATCATATTGAGTTTTTATTGGCTACCATCATTAACAAATTGCAATCCTTTCAGGTAGCTAAAGCTGCAAATCATTTACCTCCTTAGACCCCCAAAAAACAGCAACGGAATGAGACTATTTTTCTTTTTGAAGCTACATACTGCAATACATACAGCAATCCTGGCTCTCTTCTTTACATCTGATTTTAAAAAAAAAGAAAATAGTTAAACATATTTTCTTACATCTACCATTGAATCCTACCAAGATGTTCCTCCATTTCTCAACAGGAGATAATCCCCACCTCCAACACCTGTAATTATTTAAAATTTATCACAGCAACCTTATCCCATAAGGTACCAACAGAAGTTTTCTACCATACACATCAGGTGCATTCTGTTTACATGTCGAAGACACAGTAGAATTATAACTAAAGGTCCATAAAAGTAAATAGAAAACTTCTACAAAGCCTGTATCTCTACGGAAACTTGGGGGCGGGGAGCAGGGAAGACTGTCTCCTGTGCAACACATTCAGACATTGGGCTGCATCCAGAGTAACTGAAAAGCAGGGTCTCTTGTTCACAGGAAATGCCAGACTTCACAAACAAGACTAAAATCTGTGAGTATTAATCTCTCCACAAATCAGAAAATTTACTTAAAAATTCAGTCATTGCACTCCGCAGAGTCTCAGTGAAATTACAACTTAGTAAATTTTCCTTCTCCTTAAATATCTGCTATTATATTACATACTATCCTCAGTTTTCATTATGAGCTTCATAGGCTCCCAACATCTACAGCTTTCAATCAGACTCACTAGGCATACTGTCCCAGTATCACTCATCTTGGGAACACTTCCCAGCTTCACTATTCCTCAGTTCCTGCCTCTGAGACCCCTGGACCTCCAACCTCTCTTCTATAAAGGCAAAGCCAAACTTATGTGAAAACAAATCTTGTTTGGTTCCTGGCATGGGAGACACAAGTGTGAAAGTTCTAGTTGAGCTATCCAATCCAATAGCTCTGCAGATGTTTGCCATCCCTAAAGAAGTCTGCTTAGCAGATTTGATGCACAGCAATGAAATCTGGAATCCTAACAAGCAGAGTGCCACAAGACTGATGATACAAGGTTTTCAAGATCCTCACCTCAAAAACAGAACTAAGAGGTTGACAATTCTGACCTTATCACCACAAGACTTCCTGTCAACTCTATCTCAGATCCCACTAAACTGAAATTCCATTGGCCTAAAAATCTTGCAAAGAAAACATTCCAGGCTTAGCAAGGTGACATTCTTCTGACCATACCCGGTTTCATCTGTTTATCTCTAAATATTCATCCACACTGAGGCATCTTGTCTCAGCGTGTCATCTTCTGCACATTGATCCTCTATGCTGAATAAAAGAGAGAAGGAAATAAACCTTTGCAAACAGGAAAAAGCTTCCGAACAAGTAAGCTTCTGTCAAAGCTATGAAGTATAGGACTGATTATTACACACCACTAGGAAACAAGGAACAGCAAGAACAACATTCAAATGTTATTTGGGGATTAAAATAAGTCCAATGTATGTCACCCATTAAACTAATTGATAGCAAATCTAAGATTGCCAATGCAACACATTACTGTGGAAGCTGGAAGTGGAGGGAAGCATTCTAATCTCTGAGGAGTTCTTTGACTCAATAAAAAGTAGCTTCACAAGCATGAAAAGGAAGTATAGAAGAACCATATGCCCCCCAAGAAACTCAAAACATTTATACTATTACAAGAAGTGATATTGCCTGGGCTACTGAAATATGTTGAAACATTTAGCTACAGAAAGAGACTGGTTAGGTGTCTTTTCTTGTTACTAAAATCATAAATCTAGAGTATTGCCACTGAAGTCAGAGTTTCTGCATGGCAGTGCCAAGAGAGTACAAGGATATCACTACTTCTTCAACTTTTCCCCAAGTCGAAAGCTGTAGTTGAAAAATATATTAAAAGAAGCCATAATCACACAGCAGAAATCCATGATGATGTCAACATTTTATAATCAGAATATGAAGGGCAAGAACGACTGAGCATGAAGGCACAAAGGTAGGAAAAAACCAACCAAGATTACTATAAAGGAAGAGACAGAAGAAGCCATAAGCTTCTGATAAACTGTATGCCAACTCAGAACATCCATTTCATACTCAGGGACCAAAGCAAAGGAAGAATATTTCTGCTTTAACAGAAGGCTTTGTAGCAAACCCACAACCAGTCTGAAACAGGATGAATGTAAAAACCACTGAAACTTCATACTTAAAATAAACATAGAAGGTCGGTTGATCAGAAAAACACAGAAGCTGTTAGGCCATATGCCAAGTAAAACACCTTCTCCTGCAAGCCAGAGATTTAAGGGGAAGGGGAAAAAGAAAATATGACATGGTGACTAGCCATTGTAAAAAGCAAACAGCAACAAAAAAAAAAAGCCATCAAGATGTCTTGGCCCTAAAGAGAAGGTTTTAAGCACAGTCACTGGTATTCAGCAAAAGGGGAAAAAAAAAACAAACCAAACATTTGACACATTAGGGTCATAAATAAATTGCTGAGATGCCAACTACGGCAAAGGCATTTTTGAAAGATATGAGAGAGGCTGAAGGTTATAGTCTAGTTACAGCAAAACAAGGAAAATGAGTTTCCCAGAACATGGATCAATAAGTGAATCAAAGACTATGGACGCATGAGCTGGAATCTTTCACATGATTTGCAGACTTGGACAGGGATGCCAAAGGACTTAAAGGAAAATTATTCAATTCTTTGCTTACTAATAAGATCGGACAACTCTCATATCTCCTTGTTTGCTTTCTTCTAGAAGCCTCCCATCTCCAATTTGTATTATTTACCTTAACCCATGCTGACATCTGTCAGCTTGGTTCTAAGAGCTATTTAAGTGGATGAGTACATCCTCACTCGGTAGTCACACTCAAAAGAACACCACTGTTCTCCATGTTCCTCAGCTATTCCCTAGGCACAAACACAGCTCTTCACTTACCGCATTCATATGCGGCTTCTCCTGCACTTCACTACAGGCTTCCAGAAAGCAATGCCAGAAATGACCCCCCATACAACAGAGTGCCACACTTTGCTCCTTTCAACAGAGGGTGTCTTCTCAATAGCATCTAGAGAGCAAGCAAAGATGCTCCTTATATAAAATATGCATAGAGGGCTGGACCATTAATGCACGCTCTAAAACCTTTCGAAGGTTTATTAATCATTCCTTAAACCAGAAACAAATAGGAAAGTGTTCAACAGTATCTGAAACACTAGGAGTAGCAGATTTTACAAGGTAGGCTGAAGTCAAAGAAATGCAGGTATTTTGCCTTACATGACACAGGTTTGCTCAAGAAGAACTAGAGCGCGAGTCAGTCTCAAAATGTAGGTCTAAAATGAGTTTGCTGGTTCCAGTAACTTGCAGACCATTTATATGGGATTCCACTGTTGATACCTGGAACTGAAAATACGAGCCACCACAAGACTTGTAAGAGCAGACTATAGGAGAGGTTATAGTATAGAGAGTATAGTATAGCGTTCTGGCAAAGGTGTCTAATATGCAACCTCAAAGGGAGTCCAAGTCATGCCATGTAGTAAAACAGCATTCAGAAGCCTCCCATAAGCAGGACTGTAGACAGTGAGTTACTTTGACTGTACAAGAAGAGAGCTTCTCTTTAAAAATTCTTCTACACAACATCTTTTTTTTCTTCCAGAATTCCTTTCAAAATACTCTTGGGCCGGTTAAGAATCCTCCTCAAGTCTCAGATACAAAGAGTTAATATAGGAGACTTTTTCTTCAGCTGTTTTAATACACCATGTAAGGGTCTATGTAACATTTTCAGCCTTTTCAGTTAACGTAAGTCTTTATCGCTCTCTATGTCAGTGGGACAATTCTGCAAATAAGCCCATGAATGCCTACCTTCACTCACATGAATACTTACAGTTAAGCCCTGCAATACATGTAGTTACATCTTTTTAAACCAGGCAGGGGAAACAGACTTACTACAGTTACCATATTTACTTGCCTTGAGCCTTCTGAATAAAATACGAGGGTATATTGAGACATACCTTTTATAACTACATCAAAGAAATGCTGCTTTGATCTAAGTCTCTCTTGTACAGTTCCACTACTCGCATATTCAAGTTCCTCGTGCAGCAATGCCCTTCATGATGCATGGAAACAGCACTGTCCCTTTCCCCCATGACAGACTCAGCTGAGCTTTTCAAGGTGGTGGATTGCAGCAGCATTCTTCACCAGACTGAGCCTCCTTGCAGAGGAGAGTTGCTTGGTTTCCTACCCCCTCCCCAGCATTAGAAGAGGTTTTAACACAAACAGCATTTCTTAAGCTGGAGTGTCCTGCACTCTCCATGTTTCAAACATTCATATCACTCATCTCCCAAATACTTGTATATCCCCAGAACGGGAGGGTTTCTGATTTTATTAGCCACCACACAGGGTCCAGAGTTCATCAGTGAGTGTAAGGCAAACCGATATACACTTAAATTACACTTTGAGCCAGCAGTGTGCCCAGGTGGCCAAGAAGGCCAAGGGCATCCTGGCTTGCATAAAAAATAGTGTGACCAGCAGAAGTAGGGAGGTGATTGTCCCCCTGTACTCAGCACTGGTGAGGCCACACCTTGAGTATTGTGTCCAGTTCTGGGCACCACAGCACAAGAGAGATATCGAGGTGCTGGAGCGAGTACAGAGGAGGGCAACAAAGCTGGTGAGAGGCCTGGAGAACAAGGCTTATGAGGATCGATTGAGGGAGTTGGGGTTGTTTAGTTTGAGGAAGAGGAGGCTGAGGGGAGACCTCATCACTCTCTACAACTGCTTGAAAGGGCACTGTAGAGAGGTTGGTGCTGGTCTCTTCTCACAGGCAATGAGCGACAGGACAAGAGGGAATGGCTGCAAGCTGCAGCAGGGTAGGGTTAGGCTGGACATTAGGAAAAAATTTTTCACAGAGAGAGTGGTCAGTCAGTGGAATGGGCTGCCCAGGGAGGTGGTGGAGTCCCCATCCCTGACTGTGTTTAAGAGTAGATTAGATGTGGTGTTGAGGGATATGGTGTAGGGGAGAACTTGTAGAGTAGGGCTGATGGTTGGACTTGATGATCCCAGGGGTCTCTTCCAACCTAAATGATTCTATGATTCTATGATTCTATGATTCTATGAAATTAAGGTTTAAACACTAATTCTGCTCTCATTAGAAACCTCTAGATTCAGAGCTCGCTGATATTACTGAGGTATTGTGTCGCTACCACCAGAAGCAGGGCTAGGGCCTGGAAAAGAGACTCTAGGATCTGATCATTTTCCAAAAATACTATCAGAAATATTATCATAGCTTCATATTTTACCACTATATTTGGAATAATCAGGAGTAATTGAGTATCTACAAAATTACTATATGCTAAATATTATGCTGACAATCATAGCGCCTCCCTCACAATAGGATCAACCTCCTAGAAATATCTAGGATGGCAAAAAATCATACTTCAAAACCTAAGTAAACAGCAAGTCAGGTATAAAAGACACTTACTTCAATGCTTATTAGTTAATACAAAACAAATATTTGCAATGCCTGGCTTCTTAATTCTATGCATATGGATTACAGAATTAGAAAGTGGTTTATGTACTAAATACTGCCAAACATAAAGGAATAATATTTAAAAACACAATAAAAGAAAGTTTAAAAGCTTTAAAGCCAGAACCAGGGACCTTTCTTTTAAAAATATTCCTTGTTGCAAAAGAAAAGCTTGTGCTACCTTATTTAAAAAAAAAAAAAAAAAATTTAGGTTTTGGAAGAAAAAAGCATTTTATTAAGTTTAGTACTTATCATTTTTTTCATGTAATTAAATGCTGGAGTATCTAAAAAGCCTGTTATTCTGCTGCTGCAGTACTGATGACGCCCATTTGTGCATAAAGATCCAAACTCCACAGTTTCTGCACAACTCTGGTCAGACAAACCCCTCACTGAATAGAGCCTCTGCTGCAGAATCTGTCCCATGAAGTAATAGAAATTAAAATACAACTAATTTAAGGAGACAACAGAGAGGGGAACCACAGAGGTACTTAAAACATTGATTTGCCCTTCACTGTGTTTGGTGAACTGAGTTGCAGAGGCTTTTAATGAGGATTGATGACCAGCTGGGGTTAATAGCCCTCAGCTGCACCTCAGGCCATTAACTCCTCCCTATCAGTTATTAATCCCCAGGAAATACCCTGTACCTCTCTCTTTGTTGCTTAATCATAAGTAGTAAGAGATGATCAACCAGTCAAGATCCTGACATGGTGTGAATGCTCCTGTTCCTGCCTCTTCACACAGCACGTCTTATGTTGTACAACAAACTACTCAGACATTACTACATTCAGCTCACAAAAGGATGAAGAAACACGTGTGAACAGAGAGAAAATAAGCATTTTGTCTGGTGGCTGCATTTCATATTTCTTCTTTAGAATAAACATAGTGCTTACAGATTGCATACTTTGTGGAATTACACAAATCCATTTGCAACCCCATTGCTCTTAGACTACAGGGGCTCTTTTCTTTGCAGTTCTAGGGCATATAATGGCCCTAGAAAAAAGCAAGAAAGTACCAAGCAGATGTTGTAATGTACACCCTGAGAAGTAAAAGCACTGTGGTCAGCCTGAGACACTGCACCCAAGAGGCACATGGAGGCACAGAACCAAAGGGCTGGAACCTTCTGCTTTCGCTTGGAAAGGAGAGTCAGTCCACCCTTACCCCTGATTTTCCCTGACCCAGTGAAACAGCTGGTTTAGTTCAGCCTCAAGCACATATGCTAGCAGAGGATGATCAGAGAGTTGGTGTATGGAGTTAATGTAAGACTAAGAATGCAATCTTTCTGTTTTAATTGTGTTGCAGAGAAAGCCTGTACTGGAAATTAGTTTGACTGAAGAAGAGAAGTGGCATTTGTACGATACAGAATCCTATGGACAAAAACTATTTACTCTTTTTTTTTTAATATCTCCACTCTGGAAACAAAATTTCCAAGTACGTGACTATTGATCAGGACTTATCTCAGTAATATACTTTAATTCATACTTATTGAGTTCACCCACTCCGAAAGATGGCATACAAATACACTAATAAGCAATCTGAAGATCATCTGTCTTGACTGCATCTCCAGTGAGCAACCTGACATCCTCTTGCAGCGTCATTTTATATCAGTCTCACTGAAATAGCAAAGAGGGATTACGTTTCTGCTTCATTCTTTCCCTTTTGAGTATATTTGAACTGCCCATGTCATGAGGTTTGTAGGGCACCGACATTTTTTAAATGGATCAATAAATAATGTGCTCCTGTCTTTGTGGAAACTTGTACAGGTAAAAGAAATCATAACTTCCGTCCTATGAACAATCCCGTTTATTTCAATAGGAATATCAGTGTCAATAAGTGCTTGAAAAATTTCAGTCTTTAGGGGACAGGCAAGTACCTCACTCCTCAAAGGCTACAAGGCACTGATCCCTCTTATTATCTTTCAAGGGAATAAGATCATATTGAGGTTCAGACCAAAATATAGATCCTTTCAGGTCACATTAACCAATGATCCATGGTGATATAAATTAAATCCATTACATCTTTTATTTGTATACACATCATAAGTTAAATGAGTGTTCTGCTGCCCTACTTAAATGTAATTATCTATAAACACACACACCACTTCTTGTGCTCCTTCTTATGACAATGTCATGTTTTTGTTAGTGACAGGCAGGACAGATTTTGAACATTCAGTAGAATAACCCTATTTAGAAAGTTAGATCTGAAAACCAACATTTGCTCAAGGGAAGTTCTCCCAAGAGCTCGGTGCTGTCAAAATTAGCAGAAGGATCAAGATAAAGGTTGTAAAAAGAGGTAGTTTATTTAATTTCAGAATAGCTTGTTTAGGTTCTTACACCACCTCAGCTGTAACAACATTTTCATCAACTTCAATAGGCTTTGGATCAGGCTTTGAGTTGGAATGGCAGTTGATGATAATAGTAGGAGTGTAGACTGATGCCAATGGACTTTGAATTGGTCCATTATTATGAAAGCTGTTTACAAAGACTGAATAAGTAATCCACACTGTGCTATATACACTACCTCGCTACTCAAAATAATTAGGCTAGCGTGGCTTATTGACGCAGTTTCTACCCTTTGCACAGCCACTTGATGTCTTGGTGAACGCTTTTTACAACAATATTTTTTTTTTTCGGTTTAAAAATCCAAAGATTTTCATGGGGTCTATTAAAAAAAATACATATAATCAGGGATCTCTCTTCCTCCTACACTAGTTTCTTTTAACCTAATAGCTAAGACAATCCTGATGAAACATCTTTACATCAACTGCTTATGTTTTACAGAATGTTTTTTTTTCCCAATTAATTGAATCATCTACATCATAGTCACATTTATTAAGTTTTGTTAATTATTAGGTACATTCTCACACATAAGATTTTAGAGATTTGTTTAATGTCATATATATATATAGCAGACAATTAAATCATTATATTCATTAAAGTTACTCATTTAATTCCTCTGCTTGGCAGGAGGAGACGAAACTATGAATACGTGTTTCAGTTCTCTTTAATATTAAAAGCACACATTGCAAGCAGCAATAAATGTACATTTTTCAGGATCGCTTGTGAAATGTGCTGGACTTATGTCAGATTCTGTACCCTTTTGTTCCTACAGAAGATTTATAGACTATAAACCACTCCTGCCCAACTATTGTGCTTGCCTCTTAGAATAGGGGTTAAATAAGCAGTTATTATCCACCTTAACTTTTGCACCACATTTTTTGTAGAATACATACTTCAACTCAACTGATCATCAGAACAGGCTTCTGCAGAGACAGACGACTACAATTTCCTGGTTTCTGTTTTTTAATATTGGTTCACAATGGTCTCTCCTGTGCTTAAAGAATAGAAATATATTATGAAAACACTACTACTGAGTCACCACTATAATATAAACAAGTTTGTTTTCCTGTCATTATAATGACCATAAGAATTCATAAGTAAATTTTTCATACAGACATCTATCAAACATATTATAGATGGTGATCACAAACCACTGCATGTTTTTTTCAGAAACCACCTCTCTTGAGGTGGTTTTGGTCACTAGTGTTCATAATTCACAAGCCAGCCAACCTAGGAATTCAAGTTAGCAGCTTAGGGAGAGCAAGTTCTAGAAGGTAAGTCTGCTCATAGTTCATGGGAAAAGATGGACATAGGGCACTTCAGCCCAATGAAGATCTTTGGAGAACAGTCTCCATACTTGGGAATGGTTCCTCACCTCCCAGTTTCAGATGCTGTCTTATCCCATGTTCCAACTCTGTATCAGGTTGAAATCAGGCACACATGATCTCTTCTCCCATTCTGCCCTAATTACAAGGAGGAAATCTGACCTCCTTGGCCAGAAAGACATAACAACATGCTCCAACTAGATCCCTAATTCAGACAAATCATTCTCATGGCTTGGATACGTGCCACATCGTATACTCAGAGGTCGGTTAGATGCAGCCTTTTTCCTTAAAAGGAGATGACACACTTCTAAATTAGATCCCTCAGGTAAATGCTTGCAACTAGTTGGGATGAACTCAGTCTTAATAGCTACCTTTTACATATAGTTGCTTATTAATAGCAAAGATTAAGACACATTCATAACTAATTCTCTGAGAAACAAACCTTAACCTTGGTGCAGTCTAACGCTTTCCCATCATTCTACAGATGATAGCAACAAAAGAGAACAAAATACAACAGTAATATAAAGCAGCCCATAAACAAGATGTATTTTCAACTACAAAACTCACATGCATTTTTAACATTACAAATATGGATTTATATTCAATTCTTCAGAATCCAGCTTGCGTTTTGAACATAAATTCACTTTGCCTTACTCATAGGGAGAAGGAAGAAATCTAATCAAATTCTACTGAGTGTTTTCTCTGCTATAATTTAGTGGTAAAACTGGCAGGCTGCCTAACCACGTCAAAAAAGGATACATTTGAAATGCTGTAACTATAAAATAACAAGGAAGCTTTTAGCCACATTCATGTAGTGGAGACTATGAAAATGTTTACTTGTAATGTGGTTAGCATATGAAAAGATTAATCTAACAGGAAAACGCATTTTAAAGTTGTGAAATTGTCTTGCTTGATGTATAAATATTTTATGTAAATAAAAGCGGATTTGAGATTCATATAACATTTATATATTTTTTAAAAAAACTAAAGGCACAGCAACTGACTCTGCAAAACGTTTTTCAGTAATACTCTCACTCTGCTATCTACCTTAATGCCTTTATCTGTTTATATTAGTTTTTACCCTAGTAAAGATGGCGCCGGTGGTTCTCTCTGGCTAAGCTGCTGACAGGACACCATCAGCCTCGATGGAAGACATCACCAAGAGAGAGAGGGCTGTTTTTCAGCTCAGTGACTCTGACTGCAGGCCACAGTGAAAGAAAATTGATGCCAATGGCAGGAATAAGGAAAGGTGACTTTTCCTCAAGATTGTGCCGGGAGACATTTCAGAAAATCAGGGTGACATATAGGGATGCTGTTCTAAGTACTTTGAACGTCTGAGCTCATTTCCTTGAGTTGTTTTCTTTTTGCCACTTTCTTCATTAACTGTGTCACTGGAACATAAAAGTCATTTTCTATTCCTGAAGATTTGGAGATAGCTTCTAAATTATATGCCAGAGAGGGCTAAAAGGGTCTAGCCATAAATGAAAAGTCAGACCTCCTTTTTCAGTTCTGATCAAAGTTAATTGGAATTTGCTTTTATTATTTTTGTTAGTTGGGACAATTAACAAATTGTCCCCCATTCAAGAAACACAACAGAATGGCCAGGCAGACTAATGGCCAACAAAGAATAACAAGTAATTTTTGTAAGATGCAGACAGCTCCTACCACAACCATTACTTCTGCAACAGAAGGGTGGCGGCATTACTTGTGGAAGAACCAACACTTTCTACCAAATTTCAAAGCATTTCAAAGATTGTGGCAGACAATGAATATCCAAGTCAAGACTCAAATCAAAGACCAACGATGGGGCTAAAACACACAAGTTTGCAGAGAACAGAAATGTGTTACGACATAAAGTAAAAGACACTTACTTTCTTTGGAAGCCAGACAGCATTAAAACCCAGCTGAAGAACAAAATAGTCTATACATGAGTATTGGGGAACATGGTGAGTTACTGTACCTCAAATCATAATTATGGCATTAGAAATCTTTTTATTAACTGTTGTTTAAAAAAGGAAAAGTTCTGTGATCCATATATCTGTTTGATATACTTGTGTATTTTTTAAAAAGCATTCTAACTTAGCATCATAGTATAAATTATTTCTCTGTTGTTAAATCTAAATAAGACTGATAAATACAGTGAAGTCTATACAGTCATAAATACAGTGATGACTAGGGATATGTGTCACCAAGTTAGTAAAATCAAAGACATTACATTAAAATCAAAATATATTTTCTTGGATGGCTGCCTAGCAAAGTTAACATAGTGCAAATCTGTGGCTCATTCTGCCATTGTAAATGTTTGTGAACTTTTGGAGAAGAGGAGAGAGCTGGTGTGTTGGCACTAATACACAACAAAAACTGGATGATTCAAGCACTTTTACAAAACTAACTTTGGACCATTGGCTGATCTCTCTCCTGATGCACAATCAGAAGCACTCTGCACCACATTCCCCTTTGTTTTTTTACAGGCATATATGTGAGCCAGTACTGAATTCCAGTGGGATGCCTCTGAAAATCAGGTAATGACTCACCATACATAACTTGGAAAATGTCTCTTAAGCAGTAAGAAAAGTATGGGCTCCAGCTGGGATACAGAAAGTGTGCCCTGAGAAATATCTAGCAAATAGCATCAAACAGAAAACCTCAAAAATCTCTTGAAGTAATGAATTTCCACAGTAATTTTACCAAATGGCATACTGTACACAAAATAGATGTTCATGGGGTGCAGCTTAACACTTGAAGGAGTAAGAGATTAACACCAACTCTTTCACCCATTATACACAATCTGAAAAGGAGGAGGGGAGGGAAACAACCACCTGAACAAATAACCCAATTCCCCAGTATAGATCTGTATCAGTCAAACCAAAGATTGTTTTGTTATTAGTCAGAGTAAGAGAATCAAAAATGAAGTAATTTCTTTCTTTTAAGTATCAAATACATTGAAGCAGCAGTAATTTATTTTTATGTCATTATTTCTTTTGATACTATGCAAAATACCATTTCTAAATGCTGGCTTTCTAAAAACATAACCATTAAGATAGTTGTTACATATTTAATTTCATGCTCCACTCAGCATAAAGCAGTTGAGAGACTGCCAGCCAGAGCAAATTAAGTAACCGGTTAGATAATTTCCTGCTTAATTGAAAGCAGGTAGTTTTTAAAAGTAATAATTGATTTTGTTTTTAATGAGTGTGTAGCTATGTCTTCCTTTTTCTATTCCTGTTATTAAACAAGGTTTCACTAAACCTTTGCACACTGGTAATGACAGGCACAGGAGGGAAAAAAACAGAGAATATTTTTTATTTAATATTTTGGATACCAGTTGCCATGAAAATAAACAACACCCAAACCAAAACAAAAAATAAAAATCAAAAAAACAAAACCAGCACAGCAGAATGGCATCTCAGTATCGGTCCTCTGCTTCAAGATCATTGCCTCAAGATCCAATCCAGGTCAAAAGTTCTTACCTTCACGCTCTTCAGGGGTGAGAAATGAGCCAGCAATCTCAGCTCAGTTCAAAGGGAAGAAGCATCAATCATCCTAGCAGACAGTAACTGACCTCAGGAAAAAAAAAAAAAAGTGTTCTGGAACTACTCCTTTCCTTTTACTTTGAGGAATGGTCACTCTTAAAGAAAGCTGTGATGCCTAAAGACAGCAGATAAAGAAATATTTGACTGACACTGTTACATGATTCGGTTAAAAAGGACTTAATTCTCCACAACTGTTGAAAAAGCACCTGTCAGAAGCTGTTAATTCACTTGAAAATTATATTTAAAAACAAAAGAATAATTGTTCTATTAAAACGTTTGAACAAAATATTTCATTTTCTGATCTAAAAAAATTAAAAATAGATGACTGTGTCCATCTTTTTTTCTTCCACTTCTTTGAAAATCAACAAAAGGAAAGTACATTTTACGTGCGTAGAAAGTATTCCTGGCAAGCTTTGTATTACAATCCAATGTTTTGACAAGTTAATATAAGAAATAGTCAAATTCCAGTATGACTCATGTTAGACTCCATCCTCATAACTCTCGAGTGCCTGACTGCTTCCCTTCCACAGGTGCAGATATATCAGCAACAATTCCCTGCAGTGATAAAAAAAAAAAAAAAAACAAAAAACAAACAACCCCAACAATATAGAGTCTAAAATCAGTAACAGACCTGTATAAAAAAAACAGAGGCTATAGCATCATCTATACATACACACATAGTAGATTAATAACCACCACAAAAAGCTGAGATGATTCTCCCAAAGAAAAATCACTGGTGGTTCCATGGTGGCAGGTAGGTATTTCAATGTATTTCTATTTCTCATTATTGTGCTGAGAAAATTAAGACTGGCACCAGGTAGAGCAAGCAAGAGTTCTGCAGCCTGTCAGGAGCTTCATCCATGCCTTACTGAAGGCATTAAGTGGGGTTCTAAGTATTTAAATCTGGTATTTATAACACAAATCCGTCTTCTGAATTTACAGTCTTACATGCAAAGATTTAAAGAAAACCGCTGTATCCTCACAGAATATAATAAAGAGGGATGCAAGGGTATCATAAGATTTGAGGTTATCTTCTTTACTTTGTGCTAAGAAATTACAGTCACTGGCATTTGCTAGTATGCCAACTGACAAGTGGTTTTTTGGTTTACCCACACCAATAAATCTCTAAAGCAGTTAATCTAAAGAGCTACACTGTAGATTTTTTTTTTCCTGAAAATCACAGTTGCTAATCACAACAAATTATCTTTTAATTTAAAGGTCACCAATACAGTACTTAAGTGTTTGCCTATTCATACACATATGACATTAAATCATGCCTGTATTCTTCATAACACTCCCCTCTTTCTCATGTGCGAGGGACTGGCAGGACAGTGGCAGAGACACCTCCCACTAGACCAGGTTGCTGAAAGCCCCGTCCAACCCGGCCTTGAGCACCTCCAGAGAAAAGGCATCCACAACTTCCCTGGGTAACCTGTTCCAGTGTCTCACCACCCTCATAGTAAAGAATTTCTTCTTAATATCCAATCTAAATCTCCCCTCTCTTTCAGTTTAAAGCCATTACCCTTCATCCTAGTGCAACACTTCCTGATAGAGTCCTTCCCCATCCCTCCTGTAGGTCACTTTCAGGTACTGGAAGGCTACTATACTATAAGGTCTCTCAGGAGCCTTCTCTTCTCCAGGCTGAGGAGCACTACATTGAATAATGACCACAGGTCACAACCACATGAACTGTAGCTGACCACAACTATATGAGCTATTTTTAGAATTACCCCTGATTAATCCCAATTTACAAGTTCTCAGTTTTCCACTAAACTTGTGCCATGAGCTCATGGCCAATTAATCTGCAAATGCCATTTTAAGAGGAAATCTAATTTCTGAACTACTTTCTGTAAGTACTTTAGTGCAGCTATTTTCCCCCACAAGCTTTAGAAAGAAAAGGAGTCATTAATGATTATGAATTTATAACTATAGATTAAGATCTAATAAATTATAATGATACTGAGTAAGAATTCATATTCAAAACATTCATAACTATAAGAAAAATTAACCATTCTAAAAATCCACAGATGATCACTGTGAAATCTGTTCTGTGGAACAGAGACAATACTACACAACCAAAGAGGTTAAAAGTCTTAGGAGAAATTAGAAACAAGTAGCATAAACCAGCATCCTCCAGAAGTATATTAGTGTGTGCGCAGACACACACTAATTCCAACCTCTACCTTCTTTGCGGTTTCACACTGCAGTTAATTTGCTCCTAAGACAACTGGCTACAAGAGCAAGAGTTTATAGACAAAAGCATAGCTCTAAGCTTGTCTTATCCAAATAACCTCAACCAGAATTTTAACGTCAACTGAAGAATTCTGTCAAGTTCTTAGGATATAAAAAAATCACAGCAGCAAAGAGATGTCCCCTTTATGAAGTAAGGTATTTGAAGAGGGAACCTGACTGATGGAAAGTCTTGACCAGATCAAGATTACAACTCCTATGAAAGAGAATAAACCCCTGTTCGTGCTCCAGTCTTAAATACTAGCTAGCCTGGAGAAGTCTGCACAAAGGCTAGAGTAAAATTTGAGATGCCTCTTGGGACACACCATGGTTTTTCCTTACATTTTTCTGAGAGTTTATAGTTCTGATGGGGTGACCCTCTCTATCATTTAGACTTATCTGACAGTCAACCTGGAACCGCAGCCACCACATCTGAAAGTAAAATAGAAAATATCTATCTGCTAATACTGCGGATTTTCTATAGAAACTGGCCAAAACCAAACTTCTTTAAAGCAATAGTTTTTGGTCTAATAGCTATAAAAATAAACCTTAACTTTGTACTGTTAAAACTTCACAAAATTTCATAGCAATTTCCACATGAAGGCTTTGATCTTACACATTGATTTGGGCACAAGGTCATATTTAACAATAAATCTATTTAAAATTAAAATTATTGGTAGACCTACTTTCTTGGGGGTGGGTGGTTGTGGGTGTGTGTATATATTATGTATACATACATGTATACAACACACAATAAACACTTTTACACAGTTAACACAGTTCATAAAGTTATCATGAACCCTCTCATGACCAAGCCCCAGCATTGGGCAACTCTAGGGATGCAATGACACATAATAAAAATGTGTTATTTTTCATTTCTCATCCCAGTTTAAAGCCTGGGATAGAACTCTCAGCCCTAGACGTCCTTCCATCTCCTTACTAACAATCAGCAATAAAGAGAGATCTAAGATCCTGCCCATTTCATAGATTCTCTCCAACGCTACCAGCTCTCTAAGACCACCTCCACAAAACAATGGTCACGTAGGCTATGTGGGGCCAAACATGAGAATTCTGTACTTGTTGCACTACATACAACCATCCCAAATTACTAACTGCATGCCTGATGAGGAAATTTCTTTTGCATCCTGAAAAATCTGAGTAAACCACAGTAAGAGACTCTGAACTGACACCATTGAGTCTTCCATGAAAAAAGCAGATCCTGCGCTACCCTATAGGTGACATGGGTCACAGACAAAGACTGAAATAGCCAGTTTGTCAGTAGGAGTTCCACTAGGAAGCACAGCCATGTCCTCCACTCATGCACCTTGCGGAGACAGTCATGTTTTCTCTGTGAACACTCCACTGGGACCTTCTTCCACCACACTATAGCTCACAGCTTAAGCTGCCTGAAAATACAGCCATAAGCTCTCTACCTTCTTGAATGGGCATAGAGGGCTCATGACAATCTAATTCCACAAAACAGGGTAAGAACTTTTGACTTACTGGCACCCGACATCCCTTGGCCTTTAAGCAAAAAATGAAGAGAAAACCTGGTTCAGAATAAGACAGCATGTTTGAATATATTCCAGTTATCAGAAGCATGAGCCATGAAACCCAGTAATGCAAACAAACTCCAAAGACAAAAAGAAATTTGAGTCTAATTTAGCTGTCACCAATATACCCAGGTAAGCGTTTTACACTACTGACAAAGGAAGTGCATCAAAGACAGCTTACGAATCAATAAACAGTTTCTAGCACATTAACACTTTCAATATAATTATTTATTTTACTTGTACTCTACGGGATTCTGTCCTTCTTGGATTAAGCACATTCTATAGAGGCAACTGAAGTCTATGCTTCCCATATTTCTTTATTAAGTCACTCCTCCATCACAATATACAGCCAGTCCTGTTTTGGAAAATGGGAATTGTTTGTTTGTATTTCAAATGGATGAGAAAAGCATAACAAGCTTTGAACATGTCTCATAGGCATGCTGGCCCACGCTAC
Organism: Jacana jacana; assembly: GCA_013400555.1. Lineage (NCBI taxonomy): Eukaryota > Metazoa > Chordata > Aves > Charadriiformes > Jacanidae > Jacana > Jacana jacana. The sequence continues at coordinate 290,727 of VZTM01037084.1, read as the reverse complement.
TTCCCCAAAAGAAGTCCTCCAAGTTCAAAACTGACTGCCAAGGCTGCACACATGACATTTACTATTTCAGTTCCTACGGGAAGGTCCAGATAAGATCCTTGTGGGTAAGAAATAACGCTAGACAATCTCTAGCCAAAGATTTCAGAGAATTTACTTTTTGGAAGTACTGACAGTGGCCCTGATCCAGTAAAAAGCTAAAGAACATAATTTAAACACTTTGCTAGATCAGAACTGTAGCATGCAATGGAAGAGAACACAAAAATCTGACTATTACAAAGACTGAAAGGGGGAATACGCAAAGCACAGTTGAAGTATTACAGTCAGTTTTTCCCATCAGTAAATCCCATCTTCCCAAGGATCTGCTCCCTTACCCACAAGAAAAATTAACAGCAAAGTGTCAGGGTACGGGCATAGCCTTAAAAACAATCCCTTTGTGCTACTGTGCCTCTCTCTGTCAGTTTCCCTCTTAATGCTTTCAGTGACATTCTGTACCAAATTGCATTTTAGCTTAAGCATCTACACATACAACACCAGAAAAAGTCAATCTGCAGATACACCACAGGTGATGAGTTGCAGATCAAGAATACTGAAGCAACAGAGGCACCAGTGTGAGCTCCATGCAGAGCCAATTCAGCTCTGATCGAGTTCATTAGCTCCAGCTGCATCCCAGATCACAGCAGAGTCACAGCCATACAAGTACTTTCATGCAGCACGGAATATGAATGTGTCTTGTAGACCTTGCCTGGTTTATCCCTACGCTGTGCTCCCAGGAGAGCCAGGCAGCAAAGTCCAGATGGATTTGAGAGGGTCTGGGATAGAGTTGGTGCTATTAACACCAGACTGAGCTCAGTCTGAGCCCTTGGTTGGGCACAGTACAAATCCAGTCTGGACCCAGAATGTAGCTGAGCTCACCTCTGTGCACTGCAGAGCACAGTGTGTGAATGGTACTACTGGATTCAGGCTGAGTCAGCTCCTTCAGGTCAGCACCAACCATGCCAAGGTGCAGGAGTATGTTCAGAGAAGAGCAATAAAGCTAGTGAAGGATCTAAAGCACAAGTCCTGTGAGGAGGAGCTGAGGTTGTTCAGTCTGGAAAAAAGGTGGCTGAGATCTTATCGCTCCCTACAACTACCTGAGAAGAGGTTGTAGTGAGGCAGGGGTTGTCTCTTCTCCCAAGTAAAAGGCAATAGGATGAGAGGAAATGGCCTCAAGTTGTGTCAGGGGAGTTTTAGATGGGACATTAGGAAAAATTTCTTCACTGAAAAAGTTATCAAGCATCAGAACAGGTTGCCCAGGGAAGTGGTTGAATCGCCATCCCTGGAGATATTTAAAAGATGTGTAAAGCAATTCTATGGCTCTATGTAGTCAGGCCTGCATGTGGACACTGGCTGCACTGGGTTCTTCACCATTCCTGGTAACACAGTGTAGTTACCCAAACAGGCACAGATCTGGTTCAACAGGTCTTAACGCTTCGCCTTGGTTCTATAGGACAAGAAAGTATCTGGACTGCATCCAGGCTCATACTCAGTGCTAGATGTTCCAGACTCGTAGTAGCTCCTGATGAACCAATCAGGCATCATTGCAACATACTTAGCTCAAATCAGAGCTTCCACAGGGCTCCCCTCCCCAGCATCACTTACACTACTTTGCTGTGCCTCCTTTGCACAAGACCAGCTCCCCTGAGTCTAGGTGCTGCTCCCTAAGAAAACACATTATAGAAAAGTATGAGGCAAAGACACAAAAGACTGAGCCAGAGGCATAAAAGCATCACAATACCAGTGCAAAAGAAACCCCCAAATGAGCAACAGTTACTTCAAGTACATGGGAACAGATATGCCCCTGATTGCATTATACAGAGACTATCTTTCTATCCAGATGCCAGTGTACCAGCCTGGTTCTTTCACATCTAAAGCATTTGGTTACAAGGAGTTATAATTTGTTATAACAACATTAATAAATTAAAAGCACAAAGGGGCAATTACAATCACATTAAAACATTCTGTAATTTGGGGAAATTAATGTTTCACTAAGTCTTCATTTTTACAGATAAATTGAGTCAGAATTGTGCTGTTCCTACACTGTGCTAACTAGTATCAGCATTAAGCTTCTTGGGAAACCATATGGAAAGCTATCAATTTATTTTTTTTAAAGTAGGATTCTCATCACTTTGTTTAATATCACTACAAATTACACAGGCTAATATTTACAGATGGTTTCAAGTAGGAACTGTGAATCAACAAACGGCAAGGCAATAGGTAGCAACTATTCATTCTCAAAGCCAGCGCTGGGAGCTACCTGCCAGAGGGCCATACAGAAAACCAGGAAGCTCTCTGGCTTCTAATCCCTCATTTGACTCAGCACCCCTTTGGGACGTTGGGAAGTCACATGGGGTCAAACCGCAACACTACCAACCAAAAAAACCCCACCAAAAAAAACAACCCCAAACCAAACCAAGAAAATTTTACAAATTGCTTCAAAAGTCACAAGATCTTTTTGTGTTACGCTGTAGGCTCATTTTATTTGTCTCCTGGTGCTTCTACTTCAAGTTTCAGTCAACTCAGACTCCAAAAGCTTTCATTCTGGACACTAAATATAGAAACATATCTATTCGATCAATAAAAAGGGATATTCACAAAGCTTGACATCGGCCCTAGGTCTTGCACAGAGACACTGAGCATTTTAGGTTTCTCAGATGAGTTTAGAAAGCCTACAGCTTTTAAGCTTTTGAAACATTCAGTATCAGATTTTGGTGTATTCGACCACAATTACTGGAGAAAAAATGCTTCACGCTTGGGCAGCGAGAGAAGAAGTTTTCAAGAGTACACAGCACTCGGGAGCCCTGTTCCCATGCAATCCTTCTCGTATCCAAAATGGTATCACACAACTACAACTAGGGGCATGGAGAAGAGCCCCAGAACAATCAGAATCAGATCAAATTCCACACGGGAGAGATTAAGGGAACATACTCCCTTCAGCACAAAAAAAAAAAAAAAAAAAAAAAAAAAAAGACAAAAAAGCAGCAACTAGAGAGGACATGGTAGAGATGAGTAAAATCAGGGTCAAAAAGGTGAACGTGGAAGGTGCTCACCCCTTACAGCACAAAAATTATGAGGTGCTAATTATAATGATCAGCTGACAAGTTTTTCAAGCAGTTGAACTTTTCTGTTCGGGGAACACCCAGCCAAACCCCGGCACTCATTGCCACAGGCACCAAAAACACTAGAGAACCGAAGCATTTGCGCAAGAAAGGCGCAGCGGATCGCCATTAAACACAGCCTCTGCCACCTGCAACCAGAGATCCGACCCCACAGATGCTGGACCAGGGATGCGCCACCCGAAAAAACAGAGAGGGTCCCGAGGGGCG
>VZTM01037084.1:276698-287208 GCA_013400555.1 Jacana jacana | reverse complement strand
GTGAACGGGGATGTCGCCCTTTCCCCTCTCAGCGCGTCCGCACGGCGCTTTTAGGAGAAGCAAGGGAGAAAAAAAAACCAAAACCATTAAAAAGTTCTTTCCTGCAGGGATGGAGGGGCTCTTTCACGGCGCTCCAGGCGAGGTTGGGAAGCCCTGCCAGCCCGCCCGAACATCCCCCCGTTCAGCCCCGAAGTTTCCCGCTGCTTTTCGGCAACGAGATTGCCACCCTGCAGAATTTTACAATCATATTTACAATTTAACCAGTTTCCGTAAAACATCCTCTCAAGCTTGCAACGAGCATTTACTTCACATAGGCAATTCTTCATTGCTTTTCTACTCCAGTTCTTCGTGAGTGGGTGCAGTTTTAACTGAGGGACTTAGGCTCAGAATGGGAAAATCAGATTGTTCCTTAATGTAGGTTGTTCTTTACGTGGATCCACTATTCAGTTGCAGTCGGTTCAGGAGAAAACACTCGGCAAAAGCCAGCGTAGCTGTTTTGTGACCTAGCAGGAGATGCAGGTTGGGTTTGAACACAAATGTCTCTCAGTATAATGGCATTAAACTGTGGCAGAGCGCAAGGTTCTTTGGGTTTTTTTGCAGTGAACAAACTGTCCGCCATCCCTCAGTCAGAAACTAGAGCTCCTCTGTATTTTATCATCATCACACAGCACCTCTAGCTGTGGGCCCCAGAGCCTGCATGCATGGGAGCCCATCCAGGCTGAGGAGGAGGAGATGTGACATTGGGTTCCTTGATCGGTAAAATCTTCGAGCAACTTAATTACAGAGTTTTGTGTTTTACTTTGCTTGGCACTTGCTGAGTAGCTGTTTGTGGTCAGGCAGGTGGGATGCTCGCAATGGTTTTCATTGTAACTCCACTTATTTTAATTCTCCGGTTAATAAACTGGTTTGGTGCATAAGTTCTCAGGGAAGAAAAGGAGGTTGACTGGAAACATTTAGGAATAATTACAACCTCTTGTCATCACACAGAAGCCTTCAAAGGCAGGAGAAACTCTTGCTGAAATGTCACCCATCAGCTTGCAGACCCTTTTAGGCAAACCTTGTTGCAGCAAAGGCTTGGCCACCTGAAGGAGCAAGAGCAGCAGCGTGACAGGAGGCACCTGGGGAGCAGCACCCCCTTGACACAGGACTGGGGTGGGCAAAGGGCTCTGCAAGGATGGGACACAGGCTCCCTGGGGCCAGCCACTGACCGGGAGGACAGGGAGGGAACCCGTGCATGCCAGCCTAAACACAAGAATGGATTTTTAGATCAATTGAAGCAGTGCAGATTCAGTCTGTGGGCAAGGTGAAAGCTAAAGCCCTTGCACAAGTCTGTGTGCGAAGGGACCCTGCAGTCAGTGTAACAGGCACAATGGCATTGTTTATGGGCATACAGCTAGGTGTTAGATAGGCATGTGTGTATCACTGCAAACACTGATTTATCTGAGGTCAACCAGTATACACGCATGTTGCAGGATCAAACATTAATTTTTCTCTAGTTTGCAAGGGTGGCAAGTAAGCTGTTTATGGAAATACGATTTCGATGTGAGGCTCAAGCTAAATCTTTCTGATTTTAACTGTTCGATACAATGTTTAAATATACGTGACCTGTACCTTTTTAAATCTTATTGGGGTTTTAACACTGCATGCTTTTGACAACTGTTTAAGGGAAATTAATCTGAGAACAATTATTGACAGTCAGCCATCTCCATTAGGTATATTTGGAGTAAGTGAAAAAAATTGCAGCTGGTGGGGGAAGGGAGCAAGCGTCCTGAGAAACTCACTCCTCTGCTCCCATTGATCATCACCTGCGCTGGACTTCATACAGCAGTTTAATCCTATTCTCTCCCTCAAAGGTTTCAAGCCTCTGCAAGATCCTGACTGCTAGGGAACAAAGACTGGTATGTGGTTCCCTCAAAGGTCAGTCATTAACCTGCTCCAACAACAGTTTTAGGAAGATCAAGGCAATGAAGGAAAACTAAGAAAAAGCACTTTCACTTAGGAATGAATTGTTCAAAATGCCCTTATACATTCAGTTTTATTATTCCCTTTCAGCTCCGCACTTTTTAGTTCCTGCACGTATTTATTTCTCATCAGGAATAATGGCAAGATTTGCTCTCCCAGAGATTTGACCTTAAGTTTATTCTAGCCACAACACTATAGACCATTTCATCAATTATGAATGTAGTCATGTGTATAGAGGAACTGGTAAGCCAGCTCAGTAATGCTACCTTGTTCTGGAGACTTACTCTTATAAATAAATTAGGGGCATATCTTTATAAAATACCAAAAATAAATAGAAGATGAAAGAGGAAAAGAAAAAGAGAGGAAGAGGAAAGAAAGAAAGAAGGAAAGGAAGAAAGANAAAAAGAAAGAAAGAAAGAAAGAAAGAAAGAAAGAAAGAAAGAAAGAAAGAAAGAAAGAAAGAAAGAAAGAAAGAAAGAAAGAAAGAAAGAAAAAGGCAGAATGAAAGAAGGAAACAGAAAACCTGGAAAGCCCCATTTTTCAAAAGATAAAAGAACACAGGCTAGTATCAAAAGTGATTTCTCCAATTTGTGTTTTCTGTGCATGTGTGTCTGCATGTGAGACGATATACTGGACTTGCAGTAGCCAGACTATCAATAAGACATTTATTTCCATAAGTTATTGATGGCCCTTTAGCTCACAAGTGACAGGCCAAAGTAGAACCACGAGCAACTTTTGAAAGGTCATCAATAACAACTGAAAATAAATGTTTTATCCAGTGCCTGCCCATTGTGTGTCCTGTTTATGCAATGCCAGTTTAAGTTTCACCTGGCATGGTTTGTAACGGGCTGTAACTACTCTAGTTCCTGACTAAAGCATCCAGATCTTGCAGCAACAGAGGAAGGAGGACATGGACACACACACATCCCCACTTGCTTGCTCACACGCTTCATGGAGTACCTTTTGTCAGATGCAGAGGTAAAAGCATGCATCTCAGCACATCAGGATGAAACAGTATCCCGAAGAGTGAAAGGAGAGACTGCCACCTTACTAAAACATTAAACACCGTGGAGAATCCTGATGCTGCAAGTGTAAGATCATTCAGAAGAAAGAAGATACAGAGGGGACAGGGAATAAAAAAGGAGAAGCTGAGATGCAAGGTGGTAAATAAATCATACCTCATACTAAGATTACGAACACGTAATATTCTATTAATGTGTTTCTAATAATAATTCATACCATACTGCAAGGAAGATTGATGCATTGTGTGTGTGTGTTAAGGAGTTCCTGGGGGCAAAAGAAAGCTCTTTTTGTCTGTAAGGAGTCTCTTATTCCCAGTGGAAAAAGACTGCAATGGACACTGGATAAAACCCACTGAAGACCAAAAATTTACTTTAAATAACCACCCCCAGTCACCTCAATGTCTTTTAATTAAACTTTTGTAATTAACATTTAAAATCTTTGTACACTTCGTTTATGTTTTTCATCTTTTAAAAAGTATTGTTTTGAGAATCAATTCTCAGGAGCTCAAACTACTTCAGGAGCTTGGTCTGAAACAAGCTAATGACTTTGCATCCAGTTGTGAAACTTCTGCTCACTTGAGCAGTCCTTATACTCACATCCTTACATAGGCAAATAAGCTCATTAACTTCAAGACAAACTTTCTATATAAGCAAGGATTTGTGCTGCTTTTCAAGTCAATTTCTCCATTGAGGTAAATTAAGAGATTTGCTTGAGTAAAATATATCAGTGCTTTAAAGTGCTGAAAGAGCATGTTAGTAGAGTAAAAATTACAAAAATAAATGTCATTAACACTTCAAGGTAGGTAAGTGGAAACATACTGGTATTGAAGACAACTTGAAATAGTTACTTAGCATAAGCTGGGTGATTACCCAAAATATTCTTATATATGCACATCATTTAACTTTAAGAAAACAAAGTCTAAACTGTAAGAAAATTTGCATGTTGAAGCATTTTTAACAGCAATTTTGAATATGTCTTTAAAATACTTTTACATAGTTTGCCCCCTGCACAAGAAGCAGGAACATGAAGAATTGCTATACAATTACTCTAAAATGGAAAATAACATCCATTCCCATTTCTTATAAGGGAAAATTAGTAAGTCACAGAATATACTTAACTGTGAAGAATTGCAGTTCATGGATCATTGTCCAATATTCTCCTTACATCCATCTTTCTTTTTTCTGCATTTCCAGCCATTTGGACTCTGCAATGTATATCTTCATTTAAATTCACTGTGCTACACAGTGGTTTTCATTAGGCAATCCTGTCGCTCCAGTAAATATATACGGTCATTTTAGCACATACTGTTGCTGGAATTAAAGCCTGTGAGTGTGACCCTCTCAGCTTAAAGGAGACATTGCCTGTCTTCCATTTTTTTCCTTGCTCTCTAAACATGACATCCTTCAAGAGCAGAAGTTGTCAACAAAAGCTGAGGGCCCTTGTTTTCTTAAGTGACAACTTTCTCAGAAGCCATGCAGGATCACAGAAAGCATCCTACCACAAATTAATACAAAATCCATCTTTTTAGCAGACTGCCTTTTACTAGAGTACTCAAACAAATTAAAACAGAGCTATGATCCTATATATGATCTCCTATTACTCTGCCATTTCTTCTGCAGGATATAAGGGAAGACTGAGGAAAAAAGCCTTTTGCTTCTGTCACTAAGCACTTGGTAGAGCCTCACATGTTATGGCAACAGGAGCTCTACGGCAGGTAAATAAATAGATAATAATAGGGTTACACAGCATTCAGCATGCATTGGAAGTGCACAGCAAGGCCCATAAGCAGCTGTGGTCAGGAGGTTTAAAGATACATGGAAAAGCTTCTCCCTCAACACACACAACCACCAGACTTGAATTTCTAATTCTTTCCAATGTCTGTTCCCGATGGTGATACCAAATGTGACTTGAAACAAATCAACAAATGGCATTTTCTGTAGTGCCTTAAATACTGGTCAGGCTGTCACCAGCATGAAGCAAAATGCAGAATTGTAAATTAATATTTGGCAAGCAGGTGATACCTGAAAGTGACGCTGATCCATAAAAGTACTTTTGAGAACCAACTGACCACAGTCACAGGCAACATCAGTGCATTTGCATTGATGCAGAGGAAGCAAAGGTCTCCATATACCTGCATATCCCTCCATTGTGGGAAAGGCTGTCTTCATAGTCAGGGAGAAACAGGTGGTTCCTTCTTTGCCTTTAAAAAGGAAAAAAAAAAAACAAAAAAAAACCAACACCCCAAAGACTGTGAAGAATTCCTTCAAACACTCCTGGATCAAAAATAACAAAAATAACAAATGTGTTAAGATTAGCTTTCAAAATGTAAAATGTTGTTTTAGTGCAAAGTATTGGCATTGTTTCTGGTGGCATGAACTTAGGCTGCTTTTGCTGATGAAGCTCTTCAGGTCCCCTGAAAATAAATACCAGTATCATGGTGTAATGATAACATATGCAGATGAGCATGTACACATCCAGATACTTATTTAATTTAGGTCGATTTACTCATTGTCCCTGTAGGCTGTATTATTTGTGTGATTATAGAGCTCTTAATGCAAACTCATAACAAACATGAACATAATATGAGGCAGTATCATACCATTGGTTTTTGGGCAGATTAGCTGAGGATTTCTCTCTACAAACAAAGGGCATGACATTGCACGTAAATCTGATCTAAATCTACACAAAATAAAATTAAAGTTAAGACTCCAATCTGTTACTATGTAACTCAATTTAATGTAGTGTTCCTCAGGAAGCTGCTCCAAATACTCCTAATTTCTTTTCCCCTTCCCCAGAATAAGCATCTTGATTGCTTCTATTTGGACCATGCTGCAGAAAGGTTGTCAACATGGGTTACCTTTCCTGCCACAAGCTCGCTTTAGTCAACGCAGAAAATTGACATTACCCAACAAACCCAGTGTTTCTGGTCACCTAAGCAAGGCAACCTTCATAAATGACATTAGCCTTCAGCCGACATACACCCAACCAGCCAAACACCAGGGAGCCTACCAGTGACATACCAATGTTGTCTGCTGCCCCAGCCTCTCGAAGGCACAAATTTCTACAACATAGCCATGCTGGAGGCAGCAGAGCAGGAAAAGCTCTTGTAGATACTAACCCCATTACGGTATTTTATTTTCTGTTGTTCTCTCCACTAATTGAGGTCAAATATTTCTTTGTGCATTTATTGCCATGTCTGTGTGAAAAAAAAAAAAAGAGCTTACATAAGCACCAAGCCATGGAGAAAGGTGGGCTTTTTTAATCTGTTCTTCGTCTCTCTAAAATGTTTGTTGTCATATGATATTTTCATAGGCTCTGAAGCTGGAAGAAAGCATACAGAGGTGGGTATAACTATTCTGCTGTTGTTAGAAAGATGCTTCTAAATGGGACAAATACAAGAACATAAAAAAAAATAATAATCTTTTTTGTCTGTGAAGAGCTACTGTAAGCAAATTCACAAATATTTTTATTTTGTATTAAACTTCATGCATAGGGGGCAATGGGGAGGTGAAGGACTTGAGAATGTCAGGTTTTCTCATGAAGCAGAAAATTCTGTTATGTCCACAGTGAGTGGTCACAACCAGAATATGAGCTAGAGAATGAGAAAAAAGTCCACCACATTAAGTGAGTTGCATTTAGATTTTCAGTTTAAGAAAAATAGGGAGAATGGTACTGAAGATGTCTTCTGCTATTTGAGGAAAAAGTTTATGTTAAGATGAGTTTGGAAGAGTTCTGATGGTGAATCATCCCTGGTGAGGAGTGGACCAGAAGATCGACGGGTTTCTGTCTGTTGGTAGTTTGCAGTGGGGTGACTTCTCTGTGCTCCCAGAATGCCTGATGGATCTTCCCTGCCCCATTCTGAGGAACCCACGGGGTGTCGCTTCAAAGGAATCCACAGTCTCACCTCCAGCTTGGTGTCCAAGGCGACACGGGCCTCTAGGAATAATAATCCAGTAAAAGATTTATATATTCGTCCCTCCATCTCACTCCCTCACCCAATTTTTTATTACATATCACTATCCCCTGTTGCCAAGAGTAGTTTATCTATGGTGTTTGATAAGGGAGCACTAAACACATTATAGTGCTATTTTAAATGACATCACAACTAACTAGATATTTTAATTGAAGGTAAATAACCACCATTATTGCCATTTGAATGATAGCAATAGTGGAGAGTAATGGCACCATTGAGGAATCAATTGCTATTTCCCTCATAAACCATAAACCATTCAGATTTATAATGCTTTTTTAATGATCAGCCCTTCTAGGTGTTGAGCAGCTCCTCTGAGATCCTGAGTCTTCTGGCTGCCTGCTGAAGTCAACAGGAATGAGGGGCAGGGGGTCTCAATATCACATATCTTTGTGCCCACCAGGATGAAACTTGTCACAGCAGTTAGCAGCCTCAAGCAAAGGAAAGCTTGGGGTTTTGTTGCACTGCTTTGATATGGTGTGCCCCAAGCCCCAAAACCAGGACTCTTGACTGAACCACTGTTTCATAACCTGCTTAAAATAAAAATGCATCATGCATTTGTGTGCATTTCATGCCCTCTTAAGGTAGATATAGCAAGTAAACTTGTGTAAGAAACCATGTTGATTGCTTGTTTCCCTCTGCACACCTAAATGTGTTCCCTTCAAATTTTATCTGTCCTGAGACTATTTTAAGTAATGCAGTACTGTCCTATGCACCAGTTGGTTCAGTGCCATCATATCAAGCTCAAACATCTGGGGATCCAGAGTGCTGTCAGAGGAAATGTCCCATGTTCTGCACTTGGAAGTCCCTCTTGCACTTGCACTATCCCTCTTCCCTAGTCACATCACCCAGAGACAGTGACAACGTCTCAGGTTTATTTTTTCAGCTGGAGTCAATGGTGCATTCATATACTCAGACCTGTGCTGACAAATTCAGCCTACATTTCTCATTCTCATTAAGTTCAGTGGGATTATTCTCATGACAAGAGGGATACAAGGCCAGTCATTACATTCTCAGCTTGCTTTACTTTGGTTTTGAATCAAAAGCAACTTTTTGAAGCTCCAGAGAGCATCTATGATGTCATCTCTTTCAATGGACTAAACTGGTCCATTCAAGCAGTATCAAAGGTCTTGTGATAATATTACAAGAGCTGGTTACAGTGGATATCAATCCTGACTCTGGATGTGGGAAGAGAGCACCGATTAACCCAGCAAAGACAGATGAACTCTTCCACCCAGCCAGGAAGAGACCACATGTTTAAAGATGCACAGAATTCATTTTAAAAATCCAGACTTGGTCTGCTGAAAATCAGGAGCGTTAATCCCTATGTACTCCTGTCATGAAAAATACTGCTATTAACAGGACAAATGTGTGAAGAGTAGCCACTCTCCCTCTTCTCCCTTATGTACATCTTCAGGGATGAAGAGGTTCACTCTGCCAACCTCCATTGTTAACATTCTGGCGTTTCCAACTCATTTCTAGAGCAATCTACTTGGCATCTGCTGCACATCCCATCTAAATTTTGAAAAAGCAGCCAACCCAACCTGCTCCCACTTTAAGTCAATGACAAAACTCCCATTGACTTCAAGGAGAGCAAAAGCAGACCAGTTGTTAAGAGGGAATTGGTGCCTATTGTTCAGCCGAGCATGTCGGACTAGCACGTATCAACATCATGAGTATCAAAGGGAGTTACTAGAGGAAATCCCCTGAATATTTATGTGATAGTGAGGGAGGTGGGGGGGCTATTTTGTCCCCTCTCCCACATATCTCCACTGTGATACCGTAACTACGCCAACGGACGCAGTTGTCTTGCAACTTCCAACAACGCTTTACAGACCCTCAGATTTCCCTTCCTACTCTCTCTAGAGGAAGTAGCCCAATGGAAAAAAAAAAGAGGTCCGTGCCATATCGTGGTTCCTCACGGGTTTCTTCAAGAACCAATGTGACGCCAGTGGATTTGGTACAGCCCTGCTGCAGCGTGTACACGCCTGTGTGTGTTTGTCTGTGCGTACAGAAATTATCTGTCCAAATTGGCTTTGCGAGAGCTAAAGGGGAACCAGTTAGATACTGGAGTTTCCCAGAGATTTCCAGGGCGATCAGTTAAACTCCCAGGAGGGATTTGCTACAGAGAGCCACCCCATATTACAGTGTATCTAGTTTCATGCAAATTTTAATTAAACGAGACCAGCAAGATTTGAGTCTGCCTGCTCATTTTAGACAGCACATCAACTCTCCCTATTATCGGGATTCTGGGAAACAAAGTACAACCATAACGTACACTTTACGGCCCACATATATTTCCACCTCTCGAGACTCAGAGACTGCAGGGAGTGGAGTTTCATATAATAAAAGCAAGGACTGCGGCAGAATTGGGATCATCCAGCCCATAGCTAATGGAAATACACTTTGCCATCACATCAGCATGATGTAGCACACAGATCTAGACCTCAGGCAGGCAAAGATTGATACCACATCCTTAGGTTTTGTGCCGATGGTCCAGCTGCCGTGGATGTCACTGGCAATGTGGGACAGAGTAAGGAAAACAAGAGTGTGAGTAAACCAAGCCTCAACAGATATGTTTTTAAAGGGAGAGAGAGAATGAAAGCGTGCTCCATGGATAGACTTCAGATGAAGATCCAGTCTCACCGCTCATTCAAGTTCTGGGTTTGACAGCTTCCCACTGTATCCTTTATACATCACCCGTTGTGACTAAGCACCCAGGGGACATGCAATCATTAATCACCATTATGGATGCCTTCCCTTCTGTTGGGTTTGACTTACACGCTCAGGGGCAGATCCTGCAGCCTTTACTCCTTCCTACAGCTTTGCCCAAGCCATCAGCCCTTTTCACTCACGAAGAGGGAGCTCAAAGCGCTGCAGCATCTGTAGCATCAGGCGCCGAGTTTCCCACACCAGCATCCCGTTCAAAATATGCAATGGCTCTTAATCCTTAGAGGGAATTAAAGAAAAGTTTGAACAGTGCATTATTAAATTAAAAGGTTACAATCTGCCACAAGATGACTTAAGCAGGACTCAGGAATATGTGTCTGTTAATTTTAATGCTCTGTCTCAAAGTACAGAACTCTGGACATTTCGAGCATCATATTTAAAACATGGTACATCTACTAATACGTGATCTGGTGCATTAATGGACCAAATTAAGTTACAGGTATGAATTTTACATAAAACGGATTAATATTATATGTCATGGAGGAATTTTAAATACTCCATCTCCATGCATTTTTAATAGTTATGCGCTCTAATTTAATGTTCCCAGGCATGGCTTTGCTTGAAGTCCCTAAACCCTCCTCCTTCCCCATCTCTCTCCCCCCGCGCCCGCCCCTCTCCGTCCTCCTCCCCAAGTTTTGCTTGGGATTTTCCCTGCCTTAAAACTGGCGTCCCGAATTCCCGCAAAATGTGTGTAACGCCGGGTTGGGTCTCCGACACCCAGAGGATCAAAAACGCGCTTCAGGACCCGAGGAGATGCCAACCCACCCCGGGGGAGGGCGGGCGGGCGGCGGGGAGCAGCGCCGGCCGCACGGGGCTGCGCTCACC
>VZTM01037084.1:101762-274928 GCA_013400555.1 Jacana jacana | reverse complement strand
CGACTCTTCTCGTTGCTTCCGACCAGATGTGAGCGGTGTGTCCCGCGGTGGCAGGAGGTTGTCGTCCCGTCCTCGGAGCAGGAAAAGTTGCGACTCTCTTCCCCCGGGATAGAGGACCCGAGCCTAAACTAGACTTTTTAGAAGCGGTATAACTCTTACAAGGGACCGAGCAGCTGATCCTTGAAGCTTTACTAATCTACCAGAGCATTTGTAGATATATTTGACATCTATTGTTTAAAATAGATGGATTTTATTGGGGCCCAGGGAACTTTCTCCTCCCTGCAGGAATGTTACATATTGTATAGATAAATGAGTGACATTTCATACTGTGTATATATAGAGATGTTCTATAAGTGTGAGAAAAGTATATGCTTTAATAGACTACTGTAATTATAAAATATTTTTAATTAAATATTTTTTTGTAAATATTATAAAGGTGTGTATGTTTTTTTTAAATCTGTGGGAATATCTCTAGAACACCACAGCTCAAGTATGGAGCTGCTAATATGGAATTATCTTGAATGTTTAGGGCCCCTTTTTTCCCCAAATGTCCTTTAGATGCAGAAGTTACAGCTATAGGTAGTGGTCCTGCATGATTGCATGAGATGTCTAATTGCGAATAAACTTGTTTGGAGTCCATACAAACGTGTTTTCCTCAATCTAGACTTAAAATGTTTGTAAGTGTATTATACATTTTGAGACTACACTTTTGTCATGTAGGCACAGGGGTTTTTAGTGCATTCTATCAAAATAGCAGTAAGATGTAGTGGTTTGGTTTTTTTTACCAAGAATAGAAAAACAAATTCTATCTAATTTTTGCATTATGGGGCTGATGCTTTAGATCTTTAATCAGCTTTTATAAAAAACTGCTGTCGCTTCAGATCAAGAAATTTGTTCTGGAACTTCATTTAGTACCAAAAGGGTTTATTGCAAACTCACATTCTTACAGCCTATTCATTGCATAAAAAGTGAAAACTGCTTGCAACCAAAGGGCAAATCATTAACAAAAACTGTTGCTGTTTCCTTCGTCCAAAGAGTATTAATGTTGAACTGCAGAAAGGCACAGGGGCAAAGTCATGATGATCAGTGATGTAGATTCTTCTTAAAACGAACTTAAGTAGACCAAAAATCAGATAACTGCGTCAAGTTTATTTTTCTAGTACAAAATGATTTCCATTTCACTGCAGTTATGTTAACAGTTAAAATCCTGTTTAATCTCTGTGATGTGTAACTACTACATGTGAACATTAAACTAGATTTACCTGTCTTTAACTGTGATTCTTCAGCTTGTTTCTTCAATCCTCTGAATTTGCACATTCTCTTCACTTTGGGGTTTTTGGGGTTGGTTTTTTTTTTTGGTATGTACCATTTGACGGGTGAATTCATTTGGCAGGAGGCTTTTGTACAATGAAGTCTTGCAGACTGTAAACTCATGTCCGGGCTGAGTGAAAGATGCTCATTTTGTGTGATCAGTAGCCTGCACGCTAGTGAAATGGGATTTTCAGAGTGGGAGAATTAAGTAGGATTTAATTGGGTGCTTTGTAAATAGCTAGCCAACTGTGTGTGTAACATGGTCTGTTTGACTAAAAAAGAGAGGATTTGTTTCAGATTATACAAGTGTCAAAAGTACTATAACCCCAGGGACTACTTCTATTAGGTTAAATATTTATAAGGAAATTAACTACGGGGGTCATTAGCTATTGACTACAGTGATAATGTCAACAAGATGAACATTTTCTTAATCAAAATAATTGCGTAAAGATCAAATCAAAAAGTGGCTTGACATATCTGCAAACATAGGGTCTCCTGTCACTGTGTACGCACGGAAGGAAGGGGCATTTCCCAGGCTGAGCCCTGACTCAAGGGAGGGGGAGTGGGTCACTGTGGTGGTTTCCGCCAGCTTGGGTGTTAGAATAATAGTAGTTTGATGAGCAAAATGCATGTTCTCGTAAAATTTAAGTCATGAACCTCTCATCCTGTGTCTCCCAACTAATTCAGCGACATCAAGGATGCTATCGATAGGATTTTTTTACTGCAGTTTGAAAAAAAGGAAAGCAACATTTTTCCAAAGGCACGGTTTAACTTTATGTTCCTTTTCTCTGTTTATCCTGGTAATATTTGTAGTTCTCCACTTACTTTAGCTCATATAGCTCAGTTTATTTTGTATACAGCTTTTCAGTAACATTAGTTCTGGATACCCTGTTCTGTTTCTACCCACTGTTGCAAATTTGCAGTATTCTGTTACAGAAGAGGAAGCAAGCAAAAGGTGTTCTCTTAAAATATGAAACTACCCTGTAGGATTTCTCCCTATCAAAGCTGGTGTGTCCTGGGAGAGCTGATAAATTGCTGAGCTACTCTTCAAGGGAGAGTGTACCAAACCCTGGATGGTTTCAGGTCAGGGCAATCTCCTGTTGAGTTTAGCGGCTTGAGGATTTGGGTTTGATTTTTAAAAAACAGTTGTGGTGCAACAAGTTAGAACCTTTAGAAAACCAAGTCTTACTAAAGAGCTATGAAAATTTTTCCTGTTATACACTATTCTTGATAAATGTGAAAGCCTGCTTAAAACACTCAGAAAATCTCATATCAGGGCACAGATTTATTCCTGATGCTATATAGGGAACTGTAAGCAAGGAATATCTAGTCCCTCGCTTCCTAATGACTGGAATCAGTACAGTCTTAAACACAGCTGTACTTTTTTTTTGTTTGTTTTTCAAAGATTTTAGAGTCTTTCGTCGTATTTTAATCCCATATCTTGTTTAAATTATGTTTTCCATATAGCAAAAGACATAAATGTTTGAACAAAGGCAAAATAAAAGGACTCTTTCTTCTTATGCTTTGGATTTTCTCTTAGTCACAAAAACGCTCCTTAAAAGGAGTTTTTTGATTGCGTGATGAGAGTTGTGGTAAAACTGCCAGATTAGGAATTAGGATACCAAATTCTGTTCCCAGCTCTGCTACTGAGGTTCTTTTGTGACCTTGAGCAAGTCACTGGCTGTCAACAAACTTCTAGTTTTCCATTTGTAATGTGCCGATGGGAACATGTACTCATCTCTATAGAAGTAGAGAGATGAAGGAGACGAAATGCACTCACATTTTTTACTTCATCTTTCTTATGGGGATTATGTTTTGGGTAAGAAACAAAGCGTAGGGAAAGCTGGGGTGTTACCAGGAAAGCCTTCCGAAGGAGGAGCCTATTGGGAAACACATCGCTAGTAGAGATCTTGCTTGGGACACTGAAATTGTAAAGGACTAGAAAATGGTCTTGAGGAGGAGTAGATGAGGGATCTAGATCTTTTCTGTTCCCAACTCACACGCTGCCTGCAGAGCGCAGCGGTAGATACTGCTCATGCTGTGTGTGTATGTTTTGGGGCGTTGCGGTGAGGAGGCCTCCCTCCTTGTGGATGCTGAGACTCCCCTCTGAAATTTCCAAATGACAGGAGATGTTCATTCCACGTAAAAGCCAAATTCCTGCTCTTGCGCTGCCAGCTGCATTTCCCCCGCTGTTTCACACGGGAATGGCACTTATTTTCACTCTCTAAGCCATGTAGTGTTGCTCTTAAGCAGTTGCATTTTCAGCCACAAGCGAAGTGGTCATAAGGAATGCCATAGCTGTCCTGCAGGTTGTTCTGAGAGTTAATGAATAAACCATGTTTAGGATAAACGGGTTTATGCAAATGCAGAGCAGCACTTTACTATTATTTGTATTTTCAGGGCTGTCAAAGTCACATTTTTGTAAAACCTTTGCAGTTAAAAAGAGGAAATCACGGTGCAAGCAATTCAAGTAATTGTTTCAGAGGCAACACAATTTCCTGGCTTTTCCAACAGTGGGGCTTGCAACGCTAAATAGCGTGCTTCCAACACAGTGTTGAAAAACGCCTTGCTCTCCAGTCCCAGCACATGTGATCTGAAAACACTGGCTAAATATATTCCCCCCCCCCCGTACAACTGCTCCCTCTCTTGCATTAGAAAATCCATCCTT
Source organism: Jacana jacana (assembly GCA_013400555.1). NCBI lineage: Eukaryota > Metazoa > Chordata > Aves > Charadriiformes > Jacanidae > Jacana > Jacana jacana. Next base: position 270,949 of record VZTM01037084.1, on the reverse strand, counting down.
TCCTCTGAATTCCTGTCTATGAGAAAACTTGCATGCAGCACCTACGGGAGAGCCTGCTTTCCCTGCCATACACCAGCCCTGGGAGCACATCTGAGCTGGGGACCAGGTACCCTGGGACTGGGGACCAGGTGCCCCGGGACTGGGCAGCACTGGGGAGCTTGGCTGTGGGCAGCTGCTGGCCCAGAGCCAGCATCGCAGGGACCACAGCCAGTCTCCCCCACACCATGTCCTGGCAATGCCTCCTTGAGAAAAACCCTTTTCTCCTTCATGGCATGGAAAAAAATAACAAAAAACCCTGCAGGTGCCAGGCTGTGGCGTAGGATGCTGTGTAATCACAGCAATGTGGTCAGGAGTGGGGATTTTCTAAGTTGGCATCCCTCCTCCTTAGCAAAACGTCTGCTGGAAAAGAGCCCTGCCACCCATAAAGCACTGGGGAAGGAGAGGTGCAAAAACCCTGCCGAGTGCTGCGCTCGGGCACAGGCACAAAGCTGAAGGCATCAGAAAGATGCTGGTGAGTGATGGGCCCGGCTGTTGAGTACACCAAGTACCGCAAGGCAATGTTCTCCCCTGCCGTGTTGCCCCTCTTGAAGGTAAGGTGAAGGGAGGCCAGACCATTTGCAACCAACACTCAGCTGTGCTGATGCAATTGAGGACCTGCGAGAACAGCCATAAAAAGCAGATCCCCATACACCCAGGTGAAGACTGTGCCAGTGGGCTGTGGTACCCTGGCTGTCCCCCACCACGCTCAGAGACAGACAGAGAAAGCAGAGCGCTCCTCTGACAGCTGATTTCCCAGCAGAGGACAGAGTGGAGGCTGGGACGAATGAGTCCTTCACTTGTCACTTCTTAGCCTGTAGAGAGAAAAGCTGGCGCCCAGGACTTTGGCACACAGAGGCAGGAGCAGCCCCTCCACAAGAGCCCTGGGTGTGCAGCCCTCCCCATGTGAAGAGCGACGGCGGTGCCGAGCGGGACACGGGGCAGGCCAGCTCAGGCTTTTCTTCCTTTGATGGGCATGGAACACGCTTTGACATGATACAATGGCTGGTTTTTATTTTANCCCCTTTCCCCCCCCCCAAAAAGATAATGTGTTTATCAACTGACAGGGTACACTCGTTTCTGGTAAAAGAAGCACTTTGACAATTTTCACAACATGTATAATTTACTTAAGGACCATAATAGCTTCTTCTGAGCCATGTGTCATGTAAATAAATATTCCAATGATTTTTAACATGCATATTATGTACTCCATAGATCACTGGCTCCTTTGAAGCTGTTACAGTTTATCCTGTACGTTCCTATTCAGACATTTTTTAATATGTATTATTTGTTCAACAGGCTATCTCTTCATTCAGAGGTGACGGTGTCTATATTTATAGACCTCTAGCTTCTCTATCTTATTTAGAACGTTTCAAAATTAATATTGCTCAGCATTTTCAGCAGGTTGGAAGAAGTCCCATGAAAATGTGGGAATGGGAAAAAATAGTTCTAATGATCGAGACTGTAATGTACATCCAGTCTGGATCAGGTTTTTACAACTCCTTCCTCTGCTCTCCTCTACCTTCTCCATCATCCCTGGAATGGGGGCCAGAAGCAGGTTATTTATGTGGGCTGTGGTGCACATAATGAATCCTTATGAGAGTTTGGGAGGGCAGCAGTGTCTAGCCACCAAGGAGCAGGAGGACGGGAGTTCCAGGGGCCAAACTTTTCCCTTTGACTCCTGCCATGTCTGTGCAGAGACTGGGGGATCTCTGCAAGAGCATCACAGCACTGGGGGATTAATGGTGGAAATGAAATTGTTTTCTCTGGCTTTAACGAGGAAGCAGTGCCTTGGTCAATGTTCAGGACAGGATCTCCAGGTAAGCAGGAGCTAATGCTGCCCTCCCAAATGCTGCCCTTCAGGTGCCAGTAGGTTTTATCAGGGTTTGCGGGTTTTTTTTGGGGTGCAACTGTGGGGACTCCATGCAGGGGCAGGCCTGAAGGTGCTCCACGCACGTGGAAGTGAAAGCGCACACACACTGATGACTTCCTGCCTCTGCAGCTACTCACCAGGGCAAATCCTTTTTCACTCCTCAAGGGTGGGGGAGCAGGCAGAAGTTACACCCCCACCTCAGTAGGAAGCTGCAAGGGAAACCCAGTGAGCTCCCGGGCCCTTGCTGGGGTAGCCCCTGAGATAAGGAGGGCTTGAGACCTCAATGCAGGCTAATGGAGAACCTGGGCCGAGAAAGATAAAGTTCCTATTTAAATGCAGACATCTGCAACAATAGAGGTGGAAGCTTAAAAAAATTGCCATCAAAGTCATTTGCTTGTAGCATGAAGGTGTTAGTCTCACCTTGTTTAAACAGTCCCACTCCTGTGTTTAGTTTACTTGTGCTAATATTCCCCAGAGGCTTCATCATTTGCTATTGAAGAGCATACAAAAAAAAAAAAGTTAAATGTTGCTGTCCATGCAATTAATTCTCTTTCCAAGCGCTTAAAATTCAGTATGTCCCTTCAGTTCCAAAGGTGCTAGATCTTCAAAACCAGCAAGCTGCTCACAGTCAGCTGGGAAACCCCAAGTTGTTTTGGAGCACATAAAAGCATTCAGCGCTGATAAATACCCACATTGTGTTTTACATCTTCATAATTTGGGATTCCATTTACTTGACATATGCAATAAATAAAACAATAAATGAAATACGCTCCCTGCCTCAAGGACATTTCTCTACCTAAGTTGCATCTTGGTATACAAACTCTTTCCAAAGCAGCTGGCACTATGCATCTACTACACTTCCTATTCTCAATGCAGGGATACCTTCTTACAGCTGGCTGCAGACAATACTGTGTAAACCATAATGGAAGCAGCTATGAATAAGATTTCTAATAAGAATATAAAGCAATAGAAATAGAGCACTGCTGGAGCTGGAAAATGGGCAAATTGTTCCCTTCAGCCCTTTTTGGTGTAAAATACTTCTACCTAGAGAGTTGGAAACTCCAGTGACTCAGCTCTTGATCAAATGCCCACCAAAGTCTTTCCATCAACTTCAGCAGATGTCAAATGGCAAATTCACATAAATGAATGAGTACATTTAGGGCTCTGTAATGCACTGCTCTGCATGGACAAAATCCCGTTATGCCTTGCCAGTGCCTCAGTCTGGAGCTAGGCTTTACCATTTTTTACCAATTAACTCCAGACCGACACTGTTGTCACTGGCATGAAAAGTTGGGCACAGCCTTCAACCAAGCAGAACGGCACCAGAGCTCGCAGCTTTTAACTTTCCCCTATTCTTAAATCACGGCAATTCTCTATGCGAAGAGTTAGATGCAACCCAATAGCAGCAGCAGCTCCAGCAGGGCTAAACGGTGAAGGAAATAAATCATGAGGCCCAGTGTCCCCAGTTTGGCTTTGGATTCGGTCTCCTGTTCATCTCAGAGGGATTTGGGATTAGGGCCTGGTGTAAACGCCCAGAGAGTTATAAAATCCTCTTTCCTGTTGCAAGATGGGTCTTGAGTTGAGTTCTGCCATGAGCTTGGCTGTGAGTTTAGCAGGCACAGCTGGGTCGGATGCTCACTGCCATTGACTGCTGGGGGTGCTAGCATTGCGTTCGGCTTGAACGCTAAATACAAACAGAGATATCAGTCTGTGTTTGCTTGGATTCATTGAAATATTAAAGCAAATGCTTGTGTCTGTGGTACAGGGCAAGGTCTTCTTTATTTTGCTGGGGCAATAGCCATATTGAAACAAACTGTATTTTGTGTTCTTTCAGACAGGTGTGATGGCACACCTGCAGAGCTCAGGCTTGAATAGCAACCTGTAACCTTTTGTGGGTAAGGTGGGGGGCAAATCCTGCTTAACAAGGATGTCAAACTGATCTTTGTTCCCTTCTCCCAACCAGGTATCTGTGGCAACAAACTGGAGACAGGTAAACAATTGACTTCTGCTACCGCAAGCTTTCCATTTACAGTTCACCAGGAGCTCTTATTATATGAAAGGAAAGGGTGGATATGGTGTCAACACAAGGTAATAGTAATATTATTTGAACAGGTGTGTGGGGTGTTGCTAAAGTGAGAGAACGGGTGAGTGGTAGGGAGCAGTTAGTACAGGGCTGTGCATGTAATAACCAGAGCTCACCCGCGTTTATTATCATAACAATCATGTGCGGTGATAGGTTTCACAATGAGCTGGTCTGATTTACCTGGTGCATTAAACCAGTTCTGTTGTTTCTCGCTTTCTAACTCGCTGCTGGAAAAGAGGCTGAGAAAATATGGGCGCTAAAAATTCGGTGAGCAGACCCAATGTGCACGCAGGTACAGAGAGATGACCCGCCAGGCCACAGTTGTCCCCCAGCCTCCGCTCCTCCACAGACAACTTCACTGCTGATTTACATTGGTGGAACTGAGAAGGCAAATCGGGTGTCTCAGGACTGCATTACAAAGGGACGGCAGGTTTGCGGCAGCGGATGTTAAGGCACCTTGGAACAGGGAGAGCTGAGCACCTCAGCAGTTTTGTCTGCAAATCTATTCTCTGTGATGCAGCTAATTTTAATAACGTGTTTCCAGTCTGTGATGTGTGTTGTATTGATATGTATCTATGATTCAAATGTATATTCATCTATGTGCCTGTAGAGTTAGATGGATATCCTGTCAGCAAGAAAACCATATGCCACAATAGAGAATGGAAACAGTAAAAATAATCTCTTGGATTCTCTTTTTGAGGGATCAACTGGAATCACATTAGAAAGGATTAATGCAGTAGGTGCATACCTTGCTGAAATTTGTACACTCCCTTTGTGGGAATGTGGGAAACAAAGGGAAAAATCATACCCTGATATGCTCTTGGAGTAGAGATACACACCTTGATTCACTGAAGACAGCTATGGAGGTTACAAAACAGAAATTAAGAGATGATATAATTTACGTGAGGGTGTTCTAGACAATTAGACAACTCATTGGTCCATTTACAAAGCTGCTCGTAGCTTTATATCAAATCTGATGAAAGAGTAGCAAATTATAAGCAAGGAAATTTTGCACTCTCTTCTGTCCTTAAGCCCTGCTTTGTTTAGAGACATCTTAATGTGTATCCTGAGTATTTTAATAAGAAACTATTGCATGCCACTGGTTTGTGCAAACAGTAGTTGTATTATTACAGGGGATGAATTAATCTTCCAGGAGTCCATTTGTGTTACTCAGATCTGGCAGGGTTTATTTGCAAAGGGCTGACTCTGCTTCCTGGCAGGTTGGCTTGGGGATGCCGTGCCAGACTCCCTCCAGCCAGCGCAGAAGGGTTCGGCTGGCACATCTTGGGGACCGCAAGGACAGCCACACAGCAGGGGCTGCCACCCGAGGGAAAGCCGGGTGAGCAGCTGTGGGGAGAGTGGCACCAAGTCCCAGGTTCCACAGCTCCTTCAGGGGTAAGTCTGTAGTGGGTATTTAAGGTAAGTATAAAGCAAGTGACCTCAGGCTTGGGTCTGCATCCTTCTGGTAATGCAGGTTTAGCCCAAGATCACAGAGGAAACCTTTATTTCAAGCAGTTTGCTCCTTCCTAAGCAGAATTGTCACAACCTCAAAACTTCCTCATGTACAGATTTCATTAAGTAGATGCTTAATAGCAGGGTGGCTGTCATCTTAGGACAAATATTTTAGAAATCCCTTGTTAGTCACATCAGGTGTGCGTCTTCAATACTGCAACATCTGTTATTTGTTAGATGCAAACAGAGAAGTAAAATGAATATTTGCCCTGCCCTGGGCTCTTGGATGATTCAGGCAACCTGGCTGAATGCAGCAGAGGCAGTGTTGACAGTATGGTTACTTCAGGAGGGTAACTTCAGGGGGTAAACTGAAAAGTGTTGTATTACACTTGGGTGCCCTCTAATTTTTTTTACGATCCAGCATGTACTTTAAATATATCTTGTTCCTCAGAATTTCCTTGTAAAAGTCAATGGTAAGCTGCTGTTCAAGCAGAGCAAGCACTGGATGGGCTCTTCACAAGCAGAAGGTAAGAAATGGTCAGCTTAAAGGAGCATACTCTTGAGCACAAGCTTCTGGATTAAAATGAGCATTTTGATCTTTCTTTACGTGCTTGATTACCTCACACTAGAAGACACATATTTGGGGGTTAACATCAGAAAACTCTTACTCTGTCTGTCTTTGCCAGTTTTTAAGACAGACACTCAAGTAATCAAAAATAACAGCCTAGTAACATTTTAGGTTTAGTTCGAAGAATTTCATTAGATGAGGATTTTAATAAGAGAGAAGTGGATTTTTTAATTGCCTCTGACACAATTTAACACTTCATTTATATAGGGCACTTATCTGCAAGACATCAGTCTATTATTAGTTGGCTATTGCAGTCAAAAGTTGGTGGGAAAGTCATTGTGGTGCTCTGAGGAGACAGTGTTATTGCTGCACAACAGACCATGCATAGAATTCCTTGAACATAGACGGGGTGCATTAATTAATACCAGTGACCAACTGAGAACTTATTAAAAAAAAGCAAACAGCAAAGTCCTAGGAACATCGCGTTTCTTCCATGAAGTGTAACCTCTCAGATACATGATGCGTGTATTTTGTAACTGGTGATTTTCACTTGCTGGCATTCTTCTACACGCTTGGAGTCTTCTCCTTCCTTTCAAGCAGCCTAAGTAAAATGCTGCCCTCTTTTGAATTTCAGGACGCAATGCACCTCCTGGCAGAGGCAGCCCGGGGAGCAGGAGTCATCGCATCTGAAACATGCTAGTGACTCCTGTGGGGCTGAGGAGTGACGAGAAAGGCAGCATCATATTTTGTGCTATTAAATGGAGTTAGGACAGTTGTTCAGAAGAAGGAAAATTGTCTGAAATAGAAATTCTCCTCTTTACTTTGAAAAATTGGGAAAAAGTCAAAGATGCTCTACTCCCTTGTGGAAATATCTTAGCCAGGTAAATGTCATTGTCTCCAGTGCCTGAATAGAGGGCAGGCCAAGTCCTGAAATTCTTTGGACTACTTTAAGTGAATCTTCACTCAAATTGCAACGATTTCTTTGAGTATTTGAGTTGGGAGTGTTGCTGAATGCCCATGTAGGTCTTGCAGACAGAGGAAAAAAATTTTTTTTTTCCTGATAAGCCTTGTCTGAAGGAAAGAGGGCGCAAGTGGCTGCCACTGGTCCTCTGCACCAGAAAACAAACACTTAGGGTTACTCTAGTGTATAATAACCCCCAAAGTTTGCCCATTGGCATGGAACCACCGATGTGGTGGCTGTAGAAACCAATGTGTCTCTGCCTTGAGCAGCTTTCATGGGAAACGTGTCTCCAGCTGGAGGAAGGAGCATGTTTCTCCAGCTGTTTCTCCTCTTCACAGGCAAGCAGCTGCACAGATAGGGCATGCTCTGGTGCATCTTTCCTCAAGGAGGGAATATAAAGGAGACCTTGTGGGAGAAGCTATGCTGAAGTAGCTACTGCCTCCGTTTCTTCAATAGGGGCATTGAAAAAAAAAACCACGCTCCCTTTCTCCCATACATACCCCTGCTGAACACATCTCTCTGCCGGAGGCAAGGGGTGAAAAGGANGGGGGAGGGGGACACTGTGTATAAGGAGTCGTAGAGCAAACTAGCATCCCTAGGAGGGAGACCATGTGCTTTTTGGTCTGTGCATGTGCAAGAACCAGGTCTCCTGGACAGCAGATACTGCATGGGAGGAACGTGAAAGGGGGCCTGCATTGCGGAAGAAAGGGAGAGAAATATGCATGTACACATAAATCCCTCGTCTTTTTCTTCCCTGTTTTTATTTAATGGGCTTTTTCTGACCATACAGTTCCTCATTAAGCCCTCTTACCGTTCTCAGAAGCTAAATGACAGGCAGGCAGCAAGGAGCAATGTGCAGGCAAAATGATCAGGTGAACAATAGCTGCGCATCTTGCTAGTTACATGATTTGTGCAAAAGGGCATGCTTCTTCTTAAAATTTATCTCATTTTCTGCACCTACAGATTTTTTGACACAGAAAAGAGGATGATTAATCCCAAATATTATCTGAAAAAGGATAAACAGAAGGGAACTGGGCATGTATATGTCACTGGTAGTGTATACTGTCTCATATATATTAAACACTAGACAATGTAATAAAAATAAACAATACAGTATTGTGTCAGTTGCAACTCAGACAGTAACAAAATATTGCTGCATGCCTTCTTACAAAGCTGTCTGTGTGGTGGCAAGAAAGACCCCATAAGCATATAAAGCTCTTATCTTCATACATTTCCCTAAAGAATAATAGATCAGTCGGTGCTCTGATGCTGTTTTAATAATGTACAATTTACAATTCATTTGGTTACCAAGCACTCACAGTATAATTAATTTCACAGACCCTTTCTAGACATTCACATGGTTTATGACAGTACAGAGGGGAGGTGGGGAAACTATGTGCCCCCTGCTGCCATAGCAAGGTGCTCAAATGGTGTGTCACCTGGCTGGTCTGCGGGCAATCCTGCCCCTGTAGCAGTGATGGGGCTCATTTTCCCCTTCCTTTCTGCCCCCAGCTCCCACTTGCCTTTCCCATTACTGTACACGAATATGTGAGATGTTTCCCCAGGGATGAGTCCATCTCAGCCTGCAGCACCCCGGCAGCATTGTGACAGAGCTGCCCCATCCCTCTGGGATGCAGCGGGAGTGTGACCCACTTCACCGGCCCCGAGACGGGCAGCAAGCACTGGAGCAAAAGCTAAGGTGAGCCAAGGGGAAGCGTGAAGGACAAAAGGCAGGTGACAAACCTTCAGTGCCTCTCACCGATACCTCCCTTCAACCTCGTGTCCAGGGACAGAGGAGTCTGGCAGGAACACAGGTACTGACTGGGGCAGGAATGACTGCCCATCTGAGACTGTCGGCACACAAGCCCAAGCCTAATAGCATTTCACAGAATCAAGACATAAAAGCTGGAGGGAAAGACTCCAGAAGCCAGCAGAATACACATTGTTGGGGGTTGTATTTCCACAGTCCCATTATTTTTCCCTTTATGGGGAATCTGTACAGTTGCCTCAGAGACTTAAATAATGGACTCTCTCTGCAATGAATGGAGCTGCTGTTCTGTGATGTCTTGCACATCAAAGCAATTTTTTCAAATCTACGTTTACCTCTTTGATAAAGACAACACTGGGAGGAATTCAGCAACTACAGAGAACCTGCGGGTCTGCGCATCCACCCAGAGCCTGCTTTGACAGCAGCGTATGAATTGCTATTCAAGTGCTGGGTTTGTTCCCATTATCAAATAAAGAGGGGTTCCCTTTTTCTGAGTTTCCCAAACCTTCTTTTCCTGTTTGAAGTTCACAATTCCTATACGCTTACAGTGTGTGCATACACATATATTGACACTCATCTAGATGTGTACAAATATATATATACACATATTTATAGGACCATATATGCCTGAGGGTTGAGCTCCCAGTTTGTGAAGGTTCAGCACACAGTCCTGGGTATGAACACACAAGTACTTACGTAGAGTGCAGTTTAAAGCTAGGCTTGCCAACTTTCTACAACTAGAGATGCAGTTTCATTCTTTTTTTCCGTAGATGTTTAAAAGTTGTGAAAGGTACCATTTTCTTCCGGGGGCTAAAGAACATTGGAAGTCAGAGCAGTAAATGTTTGATTAACCCCTGAGGGGACCTGGGCGATTTTCACTGGGCACTAAGTGTAAGAAGTACATCTTCTCTTGTGCTGCCTCTGCAGCTGGCTATTCAGTCTTCTGGCATTCAGCCTATTGATTGGGTTTCCTGATATCTTACTTGAACAAAGATGTGGTGAGGCAGAGGCCATGAAATACTGCTTTCACAACTTGTTTCCATCGAGGACTTGGCAGCCAATTTGACACTGCATTGAAGACCTGCCGCTCTTATTTTTCACCCCCAGAAACTTGACTCTTCTGTGAATCAGGGGATACCTACAAACAAAAGTGTAACCAAAAAATATTATTAAGGACATCACATATGTATTTGCAAAAACAACAACAAATGTTATTATTATCAATTATTCTTATTTGAACTTAATCATAATTAAAAGCTCATGTACCACAAGGTTCCCTTCCCCACAGGGCTCAAGATCTTCCCCCAGCCCCAGTCAGATTTGCAGTGGGTTAAAGCAATGCCTGTGTTGCATAGGAGGGCTGATGGAGTCCTGGCCCTCCAGAAGACTCCTGGCCTCTCTTCTGATCAAGAGAAAGCAAGAAACCTGATGCAAACTCTTCCTAAGATGAGGGAAGTAGTGAACCTTGAAAAGCTTTGGTTTTAACCTATAAATATCAAAGGGTCCAGGAATAAATTAATGTTTGTGTAATGATCTGTTATGTGCTTTTTTAGTTGTTTCATTTCTCTCCCATACAATATTCCTCTTAGCATCATTTCTCTTTCCAGTTCAAAAATATTTTGGTTTGATTTAAATTTGCTCAAGAAATGAACACAATCAGGTTGATAAAATTCTCCCAGGTGCCAATCTGACTGCAAGACAAAACTCTATTTTGTATCTATCAAAAGACAAAACCCACAAACACTAGATAACATTATGTCCTTTATTTCAGCATTTGTCAATACTGAAAATCACCAAAAATTTGTCAGATGTGAAAGTAAAGTTGACAGTGTTTAAACCCACAATGGCATAACAGCATTGCAGAAATTATAGCATTTATTTTACATTTTAAATACATTTTAAAATTTGATCACCCAATATTTTTTCTTTGAAAAAAAATTATCTGGCAATCAAATCCAAAAAACAGCTAAACAACATTTCTTTCTTTTATGATCACTGGGGGAAGAAAGTGTCTCTTCTTGTTAATTAGTCCATTTTGACTATGAGGTCGAAATGAGATGGCCTCTGTAGTGAAGAAGTCAGGAGTCCAGGCTGGTGTCCATGTCATCCCTAGTAAGTCCTCTTAGACATCTTCCCTGGGATTCATTCCTTGTGAACCCAGACTATTGACAGTAGAAGGTTTAATGTGATTTGACGTGGAGGCCAGCTGGCACAAAATGGCCCACATCCATTCCTCTAATCCTCCTTCCCTCCCCAAATGCCTGTTGGGAACAGTCCCTGGCTATGTTAACACCAGAACTGTGTCCAGGGATGGCTGGGGAGAGTTGTCCTTGACCCAAGCCAAAACCATGGCAGGGACCACTCTAACAATTTAACAATCCGGAAAATTGAGCTGTAGCACCTGGGGATGTTCACTGGCGCTGTTTCCCTCCCTGCACGTGGCCACACAGACCAAACTGATTCGATAAAACTCCAATATAATGACACTTTCAGTGCGGGGATACACGTTGAAATGCACAACAGCAAACACTGTCAACGTGCCAGCCAAAACGTTACACTGAAGTTTTGCAAATCAACTTATAAGTGTTGCAACCATTTTTCAAGGAGAGTCTAAATTTTGCCAAAAAGGGAGTCAGACCCCCGAGCTGAAGGGAAGTCAAGATAACACTTAAGTGGCTTATTTATGAAAAGCTACCACTTGACTTTCCACAATGAACTTGCCAATGGAAGGCTTCATGGAAGGAATGCAAAACAACCAGGCGAAGCTCAAAGAAAAAAGTGTATTTTTGGTCAAGGACAAAACAATCATGTCATCTCGAGACGTGACAGGCCAACTTACGTAGCTTTGATTTTACCAGCATAACTACCTGGCACTTTCTGTGATCAAGATGCCCACAGCTGTAATCTAATGTGATCTGGAGCTTATTCACTGATCACAGCTGTGTAATTTCAGGTAACATGCTTCCCTTGTTTAGTTTTGTTTAACATTGTTAAATATATAGTCAGACCATCTGCACAGTATTTTTTTAAATTGGAAATTACAACCATAACTTCCTTTTTATATATCAATAAACTAAATAGCAAAATTTCAAAGGGATCCTTCTCTACCAAACACTGAAGCAGAATGTTTGTCCCACGCCACACCATTGCCTAATTGCACACTAATTGGACAAACGTGATTAAATATTTCAAGATCTTTACTAATTGCCTCTATTTTAGCTTTAAAATTTGCTTGCCACCAACAAATTTAATGACACTGGTGTCTAGTCATCAGCAAAAAGCCCAAGAGTTGCTCTTTAAAATGTACCTAGTCAGAATATTTACTGATTGTGCATTGTTGTTTCCAATGTAGCTTAATTAGAAATCCAATCAGTTCTCTAAGTCTAATTATACTTGATTTGTAGATTCAGAATATGATACATGATGAAGCTAAGCAGCTAACAGTAAACGTGCTTGAAATGTAACAATAAGAGAAATATTTTTAATGCATGCCTTGTTATCATTTTAGAAACTCCAAGTAATATATGAGATCAAACACAAAGAAAAATACAGAGATTTATGACTCAATAGATTTTAAAAAAAGCCCATGTTTTATCCTGCAGCGATATAACTGCTGCATGTCTAGTGTTTAAAAATATTTCCTTTGTTTGTTTACTTATTTGTTTGGGCAAAATAGCAGCATATATTTTGTGGATACTTTGATGTCTGTACTTGGTTGCACGTTATCTCACAACAGTTATTTTTGCCCTACATTTTAAATGGCATTATGTATCAGAAGCTGGAAGCTGGGTTACAGATGGTTTCTAAGGCAGCAATTCCCTTTAGTTGAGTCCCTACATCTTCAATGCACCCTTAATTTACTCTTCTCTGTGAGACATATCCTTTAGGGGCCAAGGGCCAGATGTTTCTTTTTATTCCACGCTGTGCAGGGAAACACATCTGCTCTGCTATTATTTTTTACCTCGGTCCTACAGTCTGAACGTTGCAGCTGCATCCTCACACCCGTGTTGTAGGATCAAACTAATAGCGTGTCACTTTTTGTAGTGAGGCATTACCTACAATGCGCTCTTATAAGTCCTTCTGTGTAGCAGCGAACATATTGATTATGCTTAAGTAATGAGCAGCACAAACGTTTCCTAAAGAACAGGCAAATCTTGGTGCAAGCAGAGGAAGAAGAAGGAAGTCCATCGGCAGGTCACCCCAAGACCCGTGTTTGCTTCCTTCTTTTTCCAAGAGAGGAATCAACAGGCAGCCACATTTTTCCATTTAGGAGACTGTAGAGTTACCCAGGGGCTTTTCAGATATCAGCAGGTTTTTTTGCAAGCTCTCTAGCTTGGTGGCTTTTAACATCATCTTCTGCAGACCCCTGGGGGGCCACCTGTTGCTCCTAAGGGGTTCCCTACAGGAGACAAATCTTGCTGTTTCGGAACTTCAGTTTGCTGTAGAAGACACTCTTTCTCCCCTAGAAAATTTTTAGGGGTCTACAGATTAGAAACAGTTAAAAACCATCTAAGCTATCTCATATGGAAAAAAAACACCTCTAGACCTGTGACAGAAAGCATTATGATCCCAGAGTCCATGTGAGGAGAGGAGGAGCAAGGCAGGTAGCAACCACCTTCAGCAGTGTTGGGGCAGGATCTTCCGGATGCTGCAGCAGCAGAAAATTCAGGCACCCTGACCCTTTCCTTTTAAGAGGGTCTCGTAGGGGCTTTATGCAGCTCAGGATTTTCTCTTCTTGCTTTTTTTTATTCTAGATCTCTACTTAAGTCAAAAAACAGTCTTTTGCTGCAAAGAAAAAGCATAACCAACTGGTGAGTCTTTGTGTGGGGCCTACAGAAGACAAATGTTGAGAGCTCACCCTGCTAATTGCTGAAGCTCTAGAAGAAGCTAATTAATAAAGGAGTTCATGAATAAAAACTGCTCCTCAGGTTGTGGCAACACCACTGAGAATATGAGGGAGGGGGAGAGGAAGGAAGGAAGGCAAGAGGGCAAAAATAAGGAAGTAAACACAAGGTTAATGTTAACTTCTGCTCAGTAAGAAATGCAATGCATTTCAGCAGCCACTGAAAAAAAAAATTTAAAAAAATTCTTGGGGAAACCATATGGTCTAGCTATGGGCAATGTAAACATAATACTACATGGTATCATGGTTTTAAAGGTTTAGGATGCCACCCCAATGGGCTAAGCCACCAGGAGGCACACACTAGAAGCTTTGTCAGCTGAGGAGCCACGAGCTGGCCAGAGGGACAGCCCAACCTCCCTCACCGCCCTCCAGCTCTAGTCCTGGTGGCTGAACTGCCTGGCCATGCTATACTGATGGTCTGCCATTAGTTTGTGGGGTCTCTGTTGGGAAATGGATCGAATGGCTTTGCCTGGTGGCAGTGTGACCTGTTGGATGCAGTATGAAAGGTGCCAGTGGGTTCCTCTGCAGCTTCACCAGCACCAGGGTACAGCCTCGGTGCTTTCTGCCCCAAAGCAAATACTCGCCAGCTTCCCAGAGCACTTGAGCTCTATAGATGAAGAGCACTGAACAGCAGCTGGCTATTATTTTCAGGCTTTCAGCATGATGTTTTGTACCACATACAATGAGATAAATTTAAATTTTTTTTTTAAGTAATCACTACAACAATGTTCTTTAAAGAACAAAAAACTGTGAAGTCGAGTTGCTGTTAAGAACTTGGCTCTGCTTTAGCATCGATATTTGAAATATTTTCCTGTTGTTCTACTTAATTTATCGAGTCCGGGGATTGGGTTCCCTCTCCCCTCTCTTTTCTTCTCTGCCCTTAAAATTGACGGCAGCAAGGACAAAATTTTTAAAAACAGTGAAATAAAATATTTCAGACACATCACCCACACTACACAGTGTTCAATATTTTATCTTTCTTTACTTTTTTTTTTTTTTTCATCCGTGTGCAATCAGCCTTGAAAATTTCCTTTGCCTTCAATTCTTTTACCTTTGATGGTATTCAGATTGCAGACTCTGCCTTGGCCCCTCATGCCACACAGCCTTCTATTTATATTATTAAAATGCAGCACTTGCTTTTTCATTTTATTCTGTTTACAGGGTATTGCTTTTATTGATTAATGTCTCAGACTCAAGTAAAATGCTAATCACACAGGGAAAAAAATGTAAAAAACTCAATATGCTGATCTGTGGTGCTTGGCATTGGAAGTAGCTCACTAACTTAGCTTTGATTTGAGCTTCAAATTGGAAGCAGCTCCACCCTGTCAATGTGGTGTCTAAAAACCTGAACCTCTTTGGACAAGGTGCACAACATGTTCCTGTCTGTGCTCATATCATGGGGCACGTGAGTCCCAGACAAGAAAGGCTAGAAAAAATGTATCTTTAGCTTAATTTGCGTAGAACTATGATTTTCAGACTCATTTATATTTATCTATTTTCTGACAAAATGGTGGGTGCCTCATACTCCCTTCTAAGGACAAGCCTGACATACGTGTGTCTGTTCTGGCAGCTGCGACAATAAATAGCAAGCTGGCTTGGAAAAACAAACCAAACCCAGAAACAAACAAACAAACAAGCAAACAAAATGAAAAAAAAACCCAACCAACCCAACCAACTAAAGAAATAGCAAATCACTCTCTGCTTGTGCAACACCAGCAGATGACTGGGCACTGCCATGTTGCTTCTGCAATGCCAACTGCTGAGTGTGTAGAAAGAAGTACCACAGGTTCAAGGTCTCTCAGCATCAAAAGCAAGACTGAAGACTGAATTGCTCTTTTGTTCCTTCAAAGAAGAGGCAAGGTCTCCTTCACTGCCCCAGGGAGAGCAGGCTTTTGACTGCCATTTCTGTGAGGAGCTCTTCCACAGCCCCTTCACCCCTTCTTGAAGCAGCAACACCAGCAGCAAGACCACCTTGGGTGGCACCCAAACAAATCACCAGCAAAGGAAGCACAAATGTGAGCAAGAGCTCACTGCCCCTTGCCCATTGCTGGCAGGGGAAGCAGCTAGCATGATGGTCTCCATTTCAGAGAGATGCCTCTTTGCACACCCCTGAATCTTCCTCACTTGCAGCCCACTAGGAGCTGGTAAGACCAACTGCATGCAAAGTGCTGACATGTCAGTCTCTGGCAGGATCGGCACCCATGGCATTGAGGCCCCAACTATGGCGAGCTCTCAAATCTATTTTAAATCTGTTCCACTTCTCCATAGAATGTGCTTACACCAGGTGCTTAATTGGGAATAAATGCTTGAATTATGTTCACTTCAGTGGGATATAAGCAAGAGCCTCAACTCAAATGTGGGTGTATGTCCTAACTTAAGCAGGGATACTTTCCTGGAGCAGGATGTAAACTGTGACTCACATAAACAGTGTACACATTTAATCATCAAAACTCCTTCTTGGTAGTGCAGGGTGATGGTGAGCTGTTTTTCTCTGCTTGGAATCTTCATATATATAGTCTATATATCCTCTAGAAACAAAGCTAAGATGACTTTAGAAAGTGTTCAGAGACTGGAATAGGTTAGTGGATGCTTTTATTTTTCTCCAAACCAGAAAGCTTTCTTCTTTTTAAAAAGCTATTTTATACTTTTCCCATTATACTCTCTTTTTTTCCCCCTCTTTTCCTCTTATTAATAAGGTCTGGCCCTCTTTAACATGCAACAAGAGCCTAATGAGCCACGCAGGCTTCTGTAATTTCTTCACTGTTGAAAATGCCTGACACTAATCTATGCCATTTATACTAATAAGAGGTGTATCAGGTGATATTTGGTGCAATGAAAGCATTTTAAATATATTTTATTGAATTGCAGGTAGCAATTTCTCACAAAGTTTATTCTGCTGTGGAAATAGATGCCCTACAAGTATCAGAGAGCTGTGTGTATTGCACAGAACACACAGTATTTTTAAAAAAAATCTGATATATTAGCTTTGTGTTTTATGTAAACATGTCAAAGAGATCCTGCAGGAAAATCATATCCTCCAGTTCTTTCTGCGCACTATGTTTACAGTTTACATTAACAATGAAGTGCTGACCTAAAATATGATGTCACATTTTATAATAAGTGGACATTAATTAATGCTAAATTGCAGGAGAACTCATCAGGAGTTTATGCTTTACATATGTATGCATATCCAACAAATCAGCATGATTAATGGTGTTCCAGTGAATAGCCAGGATTTACATGTGGAAAAACAGGGGGAAGGGTAAACGCATTCCTTAGAATTATTTTTTCCTTGGTCTTACTTGTGAGCTTTACATGTGCATTTCTCCACTATCTCATCCATAGCACTTAATTCTGACGGAGCTCCACTACCTCCAGTTGCAGAAGCACTGGTGTGGCTAGGACGGACGAAGGATATAAGCGAAGCAAGGTTGGTTGTGAGGGGCGGTATCTCCTATTAGAGCAGCAGATGCAGCTGGAAAAAGCGTAAAAGCTTTTGGGTGCACAGTCTTTTTCTCAAGTTTGAAGCAAAGGCTGCAAATGGCTTTCCATGTCTGGCCTGAAGAAAGGCTCTGTGCCTGAAACTTTTTTTCTGATTAGATTAGTCAATCTAATGAAAAAATACTCCCTTTCCTTTCAAATTCCTCTTTATTTTAAAAGGGCAAAAAGTATTATCATCTCTGTTTCAAAGAGGTTGAAAAAGAGAAGCTGTGATGGACCGGGCTGAACACCAGGCATGCTGGCTGCCTGGGTAAGAGAAGCCCAAGCTTCCTTCCCCTGGCTGCTCTGCTGCCTGTTACATGAAGACAAAAACATCCAAGAAAGAGGACCACGATGATTCACATTTCTGAAGATATGCCTCAGGAACATAGCTACCCTGTGGTTTGGGAAATACAAATTCATACCTCTAATTTCATAGGAAATACAAGCGTACACTATGGCATCTGATTTAGGCATACTCCTATCTGCCAAGTGCGGGAAGTAGAGCTGGTGGCATCCCAGAGGCTGCAAACTCACTCTTTTTGAGCAGGAAGGAATAAAAGAGGGGAACAGTCCTGGGAGAATGGATATGGCACAAAAATCCCCAAACTGTCCAGTCCTGGAATATGGAGAGGTGATGTGTAGCCAGTGGCCCTTTGCAGCATATGGATCAGGGGGTGGAGGATGCCATCAGGTGGTCTGCAGCTAGATTTAGAAACTAGGTAGAATATTATCTCATCTGAGCATGATTTGACTTGTTAACGATACTGGTGTCTAGAGGTCATCTCTTCCAGGCACACTGTTGTCCTCCAAGTTTCTTTGTTTGCCAACATGACTACCTCTATCTAGAGAGGTGTGAAGAGACATCCCAACACCAATATGACATATCAAAAGGCGCATCTCCTGAGCTGAGCTGCAAGGAGGGATTTGAAGCTCACTAACTGGGAGCTGAGGAAGCTTGGTAAGGTCCCTCATGACTGTGACAAAAGTGAAGAAAAATCATCATTATATTGAATAAGGCCCCAGGCATCTCTGGGACAGGTTTCCTTTCCAACAGCACCTGTAATTTTATTGGAAGCTGTGTGAAGCACTGCAGTGGGTGGCTGCAAGATCTACTGCTCTTTCTTGGCACTAATGAAACAATGTCCCTTAAAGCACAAGTGTAGATGTCCTTCAGAAATATCTTTCCACCTCAGATGCAAGCCCCATGATTGCTGTTGATTTCCACCCACGGAACCAGACCTCACTCAAGTCTTGTACATCTTTCCTTCAGAGAGGTCCTAGGGAAGGGAACTTCAACAATTTGTTATACTGTGGAAAAAGAAAAGGCTTTAGCTGTATCCTTTGTGATCACAGGGTCTTTTTACAAAACCAAGCATATCCATGTCTGTAATTTATGGAGAAGCATTAACAACAGCAGTTTTTTTCAGCTTCTCTGTTATTCTGTGAACAAGGCTTCCTATTGTGCACATTTTCTCTATAAGGTAACCATCATAACCATGGCAATCATCTTTCTCTTGAAAACTGTAGCTGCACCTTTTATTTTTAATTAAATAATTACTTATTTTAAGTAAATTTAAAATATAAAATTGTGGTTTTACCCATCCTCTAGCATGGAGGAAGTGTGGCAGTATCCAGGGGAGTTCAAAAAAAACAGTTATATTGTAAGGTCTGCATTATTGTTTCTTTCTGTTCTTTGTACTTTATGCCTCGAGCACAGATTTGTGCTACTCCTGTTCCACGGGGTCTCCCCAAAACAGCAGCCAGTTCTTCCTTGCTTATCAGGGCTAATTTAGAACCCAGCAATGTGCACACAGGTAGTTCAAATATTTCTTTTAAAGTATATTGGCTTGTATTTTTTAAAACTGTATTTTTGTGCCACTGACCTACCTGTTTCCCCTGTCCCCTGTGAAATTGCCCATTGTCTCCCTAGCCTGGATGGTAACCAGTAATTTCTCAGTTGCTACTTTCTCCATCACCACTGCTCTGCCTGGCCATGTATCCTAGATGGTGCCTATAAGACCAGCCACGGTCCAAGGTCCTCCTTGCTGCCAATGCAATACGCGCAAGAAGACAACCCCTGACCTGCACATTTGTGTTCCTCAGCCATATCTACATGGTCAGTGCTGCCCTGTGCCTAGGCTGCAGGTGAGGCAGCAGCCACATGGATGGACTGGGCACCTCCTTTGTCAGCAGTGCTGGCTCACATGGACAAGCTTGAAGCAGGCTCATGGCCAGCACCCGACCTGCAGGCCCTCCACATCAGACAAAAGGATAGTAACAAATCCAGGCGATCAACTTAGCAAGGAGGACATTCAGCTCACCGCTTACCATAGAGCTCCAAATTGCCAATGTTTTCCACTCGGTACATTCCCTTAAATGTTCAGCATAGGTTGTGGTAATCTGTGTTGTAATGATCCCTCTCCTGTCACTCACTTTTCCTGATGTTGCTGTAGCAATCCTGCTACTCCTCCAGCACTGAGGAAATTTATCTGTAGCCCCTCTTCCCTTTCTCAAATCCAGAGAAATGTCCTTTGATTTATCCTTTCAGCTTTTGTAGCAGCGGGGACAGATTGAATTGTGGGCTGTCTGGATCTGTAACTCATCCCCCGGACAATTACTGGACATACACGTCCCAGCACCACTCTCCTCTTAACCTTCACCAGCCTAAGTGTGTTAACTCCCCAAAGATTATCAGGCTGTCTGAAGGTGTGATTGAAATGAGCTTGGCTCCTCTCGAGAAGCCAGTGCCCTAGCCTACTAAATCACCGGCTCTAATCTTGAGCACTAGAGCAAAAACAAACAAAATAATCTTCCAGGAAACACTAATAGCGCAATGTCAATACTCACATCATTTGTGTCAACTGCCCTATTAATTATTATCATTACCTGCTTTCATGAATTGAAGGCAACCGCAGTTCTAGCTCTGTGGGAAACAAGCATTAATTGGGAAACAGCCTATAGAGGTGCATTTGTGTGTTTCCCCTCTCTTCCTGCGTGCACATACAACACAAAATGTGACTGTTTCACCGATGCCACCTTGCACACGTGTATGTAGACATGCGTATAGTTTGTATGCACACGTATATGCTGTATGTGCACGTATACACTGTGCAACCTACGAATTATAGCCAAATACGGCACACAGAAGTACGCACCATTTTCCACAGCAGCTTATTTTGCAAATGTTGCTCTATATTCTTAGCCCATTGTTCAAATACATGCGAACTTACACTCCATGAGGATATGTCTTATGCCCTGTGTCTCAACATTTTCCGACAGATGTTGGCTAATGCGGTTGTAGAAGGTTCACTGTGGATGCAGTGAGCCCAATAAATCTTCCTCTTAAATGCAGACACTCCACCATCCCAGCATCTTATACCTATAATACATTTTAATTACTTGGCTATTCAAATTATATTAAATTAGATCTGCATGGAGCTGCATTACGGATTTCTCAATTTACATTTAATCCACGGCAAACAAAATAATAATAAAAAAGAAAAGGCAAGCACACTTTTTATTGGAACTTGCAAGAGCTACTGAAGTCTGATACCTTTAAAATTATTAAGTGACAAAGATTACTAGCACTAAGGTTCTACTTTGCTTCCCCATTAGCCATTTAGGTGACAGCTGCTGTATTACACATAAAGATGAACCATTCCTTGAGGGATGATAGTGGTTCCGCTGTGACACTACTGGCATAAAGCATTATCAGACCATAGCTGTGCTTAGAGCCATCACAGTCTCCTAGGCACCTATCAGTACCCTCATTATCTGCATCACAGAGTGTCTAGAAAGAACACTGCCAGGCTTCACAGCTTTGCAGCTCATTTGAGAAGCGGAAATTAAACGTCCCAGGAGAAAAAACAGGCACATTGTAACAGCACCAGTGCTGTACACCAATAACATGTTGACTGCTGTTGCTCTGACTTCTGTCTCATTAATTTAATAGGCTCCTAGATTGGGGATGGGAAGGTGGAAAGACAGCCTTTACAAGCAGATTACTGAGCAGTGCTGTCTGTGCTGGTTGCAAATCCAGATTGGAGTGAGAACTTATGCTGAGCACCACTGCACTCCATGTACTTGCCCTGACTTCTGCAGCTGCCCTGTGGTGAAATAAACCTGAGAGAGGCAGCAAAATTAGCTCATCCCATCCATAATCTTTCCTGAGATTATCCCCAACCCTTGCGTGAAGTAAAGGAAGGCAGCACAGATGCCTTTGTAGGCATTGGCAGTAGCTCTGTGTGTGTGTGAGTGTGAGGGTTAATGTGAGTGCTTTAAACGGGGACTGCTGCTCAGACCAAGTTGTGTCAGTAGGAGCAGTTCTGCAGCAGTGGGATCTGGCTCTGCTCTTCAAAAAGGGGCTGGATTGCTTTCTTCTGCTGATCAAGTAACGTTCACTCATGTGGTGAGGTCCAGCAAACAAGAATAGTTCTCGCTGAAGCTTCTGACGGACCCGAGCAGAGCGTACATCTTCTGATGGCCCAGGGGTGACTTGTTTCCTGAATCAATACATTTAAACAGCTCTCACTTATGCTGAAGCCAGTGAGTGCGTGTCAGGGAAGAGAAATGGATGTGGTCTTCTATTCTATTCCTTTGCCAGATATTACATCCAAGAGCACCTAAAAGAATTTGAAGATTTTTAATTCACTGTTGCATTTTAGTTAGTTACTGCAGGTGATTTCATGCTTATCTGTACATTTAAATTGGTGAGGATAGTATAGGAGATGTCAGTGGAAGCAGAACTGGTCTGCAAATGTATCATTAAAGTTATCCCTCTGTCAACAGTGTGCTTGCGTGTTTGTGTGCCTCTATGCCCTTTCTCTCTTTATGTGGGTGGATGGATGATAAAAGAGACAATAGAAATAGAAAGAAGGCGAACTCATTTTTTACAGTCTCTGTAAAGCCACTTTACCCATCATATAGGAGTTAAATTCCTTGGAACCCACTGTTCCCTCCCCTTGGGCTGGGCAGGAGTTACTCAGGTGCTCCAGGGTGCACACTCAGATATGGTAGAGAAAAAGGAGCCTACAGTATATACCCTTATCTTGGCATTCAGCAACACAGATTTTTTTGTTTTGTTTTCTGGATAATATAACAAAAATGCCAAAGTTGCGTTTTCTGGAAACACGTACAAATCAGTGACAGCATGAAGAGCAGGTGGGAACCTTGTTTTGAAGGTCCCTTGGGGAATATTGCCAAAGGAATTGCACTTTGTGGGGTTATTTTAAAAACCCACACGTGCACAAAGATGGTGTCAGAATTTTAAATACTCCCCCACCCATTGGAAATGTTGTGGGTCCCTGAGTCTATACACATTCTTAGGAGTCCCACAGCCACTAACACCAGAAACTTCCTTAAGTATCTCACCAAATGTCATCCAAATAAGTATATTGAGACTTTTGAAACTGTGGAAATGAACTGGAATCAGGAAAAACAGCCAGGAATTTTTCCCCAAAAACTCATTCCTAGAAAGTTTTCCCAAAAGTTGACAGCAATTACAGACATCAGTGTTGCATACTTAAGATTCTATCTGGCTTAAAGAAGCAATCACACATGCTGTTTTTTCTTCCCAGGTTCTTGTACATGCACTTACTGCATTAAGTAGGGTATTTTCAGCTTCTTCTACATTGCTCCTGTGTTGACAATTTGGACATCTCCAGATGTCCTTGGACAAGGGCAACAGTTTGAGGTGGGGGTGAGGGTTGGAACACATGTTGGAAACATTGGAATCACCTAACTGTTAAAAACAAGATTCAGGTGCTCCTTGTGTTTAAACACCTGAGCACAATTTTTAAAGCTCAAAAGCAGTGGATGCCTCCCCCCTCATTATTCAACAGTGCATAGAAGAGACAGGCATATATAAAGCTTCTATGTGAATGTGCATTGATTTGCTCATTCATGTAAGAGCACGTATGGTAATACTCAAGTATCAAGAAGATGTTGGGTTCACTGGTACCAGAAACAGGTACTTAGTGGTAGAGCCAAGGGACTTACATGAGGGGATCTGACTTGCTTGAATCTCACATTACACACTTTGACTTGGGGCTGATTGCTCTCTTAAACTGGGAGCCTAGTTGGGCTTCAAAACCACCTCTGGGGCAAAGATAAGTGCATAGTTCCCATGTAGCTGCTGCAAATTCACATGCATGATAGCAAGAAGCTAGTAAGTTTCCATAAATACATGCTCATGAATGCACCTCTCATTTACTGAGATGTGGAATCAAAACCCTCTTCTTTTTCCATACTGGTCTTTTTTGTTTGTTTGGGTTTTTTTAAACTAAAAAGATCACAAGAAGTTGTGTTAACTGAGTGTGACAACAGGGGCACACTAATGTTGGGTGTTACTACTAGTGAGACCCACACTTTAATTGCTGTGTAGTTCACTTGCAGTTCACTATACCTTTTGACATAAAGGTCTACATTTTAAGTCTTACGAAACGCTTTTTCACTTAGATGTAACCAACTGAGAGTAAGATTCAGCTGCAAGAAACCTGGATAAACCTCAATCCAGATAAAACAGCAGGAATGCCTTTGACCTTTGAAAAAAGATCAAAGCAGCTGAGGTACATGCCAGGAGCCAGCTGAATCCCATAGCAGTCTGAGATCCAGGAGCATTTCTGAGATCTCCAGTCTAGGAACAAGATATTGTCTCTGTCCTGGTTCCAGGAGGGACAGGGTTAATTCTCCTAGCAGGGCAGGGGGTAATGGGGAGCTGGCCGGGCAGGGGGAGGGGAACAGGAGCTGGCCGGGAAGGGGAGGGGGACAGGAAGTTGGGGAGGGAGGTGCGCGCCTGGTGGTCGGAGACGGTCCCGGGTGCGGTCGGTGAGCGGTCGGCATTGTGGTCGTGTTTTCATACTTCTTTACCCGCGTTATTTGTTACTGTTTTGTTGTTCCGTTAAACTGCTTTTATCCCAACCCACGAGTTTTGCCTTTTTCTTCCGATTTTGCCCTCCTGACCGTGGACGGGCTTTGGAGCGAGTGGGTGCCACGTGGTTCTTTGTTGCCGTCTAAGGCTAAACCACGACAGTCTCCTACTGGCGATGCCTGCTTCCAGTGGAATGGAAGCCTCAGGGCAGCAGAAAGACAGGCTCCCCAGTGCTACCAGTATTTCCCCCAGCCTGGCTCACAGCCCTGGTACCTGATGTTCTGCACACTTACCTCTCCAGCATAGACTGCCTCTTAGTGCCATCTACCACAAGCCATGTCCCTCAAGTAATAACCTTGGAGGCTCCATCAGCTTCACTTGGCTGAAGCATCAGCTTTCACTCCCTTTAGCAGGACAAGTCAAAGGTGTCTGCTGTTATCCCAGCTGCCTTGCATAGGACCTGTACCGGCAGCTTCTCGGTTGCGACACATCAGAGGGCCAGACTTCAAGTCTAGACTTCAGGGAAACTCTGAAACCTGCCATCTTGGTTCTTTAACCTGCCATCTTCTTCAAGTCTAGACTTCAGGGAAACTCTGAAACCATGTTCAGGATATGCTCTATTCATTGCCTATTGACTGTAAAATGGAGAACATAAAAATCCTCTTATTCCCACTAGGAATCTGGAAAAGCTTGTAAATCCAGTAACCGATGTTGGAGCTATCACACCTTTGTGTTTCACAGTTAAGCAATGGAAGGTGAGCTGGGGAAAGGTATAGGTGTGGGGAATAATGCTGCTTTTCCAGACTCAGGGAAACAACCTTGTTCTAAATCCATAAGCATGGAAGTTGGGATAATAATGTGAAAATACCAATAGATGGTCTCCTTACAATGTAAAAAATGGCAGAAGAAATATTTGTACTAACATACATAGTGTTACCTTACATTCTTATCCCTTTTTGCTCTGCTGTATCTATCCTCCCATCAGATAATTTTGGGCAATGCACACTGAGGCAACCATGGGTCTAAAACCATCTGGGATTCTGTGCTTTCATGGTTGACAAAGGTGCCTGGGTCAAGGCTAAAGGCCTCATTGCACATATCTCTACAGCTTCCAGACCATGTCTTTGTTTGGACACAGATGTCCCCTAGCCATTCAGTGGGACTCAGATGCAAGGTATTGGGAATCATTAATTCATGCATTGAAACTCTCAGTTTATAGCTTGTCCTTGGAAGAGCTGATTCATTTGAAGCAGGGGCACAGCCACTTGTTTTCTCCTCCAGCATTTCAAACCTCAGGTCAGAAGGCTTAAGGATTTTGGGAAGAGAGGATAAAGGTTTATGCAAGTCTAACTTATTACTTTGTGCCCTCAGGATATGCAAGGTGGCTTTCACTGATGTCTGGCATCTGATTTGAGGTGCACAAGCATTGCTGCAGACCAATCCCTGCTGGTTTAGGTGGTGGTATGGAAGATTTACACAAGTACACTTGAAGGATTCATTTTTATTTTGAAACTGTTCTGGGTCAAACCCTGGAAGAAAACATATAGGGATTAATATGAACTTATCACCCCTCCATTAATTTCCAGTGACAGACCCATTTCTTTCTATTCCAGCTTGCTATTGCTCCCAAGGTAGTAAGTTAAATAAGCCAGCTCTGCCCATCTCAGAGGTAATTGAAGCTATGTCTTCTTCACTCTTGGTGCTTTAGGCCCCCAAGGAAGTAGACCATTATTTTGTCCACATTATCCAAGAAAATCATAACGATTCTGATAGAAATTGAAATTGAAATTGAAAATAATCCAGGCGATCTGCTTGTACGGACTGCACTTTGCCTGCTTAACCAACTAGAATACAACCTGCCTAAATGAGCTTGTTCTGAAGGCATGCTCTATTTTACAAGGCTTGCAGTAAAAGGAGATTTGCTTTACCTGTTTTAGCTTTTGAGCATGTAACTTGAAGCTCCAAATATAATTTTTCTTTTGTTTTTCTTTTTTCCCTACCCCAATGAAATGGCTCTCTATTTGAAGAATTTCTGCTATATGAAGTATAATCTCTGCTGGGAGAATTAATCATTTTGTCAGTTTATAGCTAGTTTTCTTATTAATGGTATCTAATTGACATTTTAGAAACACAAATTAAACATATGCTTTAAAAAAAAAAAAAAAGAAAAAAAACCACAAAAAACCAAAACTATGTACAAATCTTTCAGGAATACAGAGAAACAACAAACTTTGCAGTCATCTCTCGGATGCTGAATTCTTCCAGACTCACAGCTGCTCGAATGCCTTCTGCCAGCTGAGTGAAGAGTTTGATGTGATAACAAAGAAGCTACCCTGGAAAAGCCAAAAATACGTCTGTAGCACAGCAGCTGACCAGCTCAGCAGCATGGGTCACTGCAAGCACACACTGCCTGTTTCTCTATTCATTCCTCTAGCTTGATTAAATGCTGAGTCAAGTTTAAGGGCACAGACCATATTCAAATAATTTATCACAAGTGTCACAATCATTTCTGTCCCTTGATTTTTCAGGAAATCCTGGGCAACAGACACCCTGGGTCACTCAGAGCTCTCTTGAAATTAAATATCACAGTGGTTGCAATATCTGAATGCTTAGAGACACTGTAGAGGACTCCTGAATATGGTCCTGCTTCTTGTTAAAGGTCTTTTGGTGGCCTGGGGCTCGGGGACCTCTCTCATTTCAGGGATGCTATCACTGGCTGCATTCCCACAAGTGACAGCCACCAAGAGTTGTTTTGTTGAGGTCCAAGCCCTAAACATGCAGCCGTGGCCCCACTTTCCCCTGCTGTGTCAGCCAGTATTTACAAGAAGTGATGGGAAAAGCTTCTTGATTGATGTCCCCCTCAGGGAAGAAGAAGGGAGAGCCGTATGGTATCAGCGGTGAGTCATCCTCCTCAGATTATCTTCCCCTCCTAAGACGCTAAAGATACCTTGGCGACGTCCGCTCAGGCTGAATAAAATGTGAGGATGATGCTGAGGATGGTTTTAAGCCTTCAAAAGTGGCCAAATGCATGAATTTTTCAAGCAATCAAGAGAAGTGGCGAGGAAGGAGTGTCCCCCTGGGTGACTGTCCCTGCTTCAGGACCTGTGTCTGCCCCCAGGGAGTGAAGCCTGCAGAGTTGGTGCCGAGCAAGCAAAGGAGATCCACACAGAGGATAAGAGAGCTGCAGTGTGGATTGTAAAAGAAAATTATGCCCCAATAATAGAGAAACATGCAGGCCTTTTGCTCGGTTCATGGGCTGCAGTGCTCTAATAATATTAACCTGATTTATTTCGAAGCAAGGGTCACTTTATGAAGCAACTGTGTCTCAACTTTGTGCAGATAAAAGTCCGCTAACAAAAGGCAGGCTTTGGGAAAACAAGCAAAACTCGGGCTGTGCACTCAGTAAGCACATTTTCTAGCTTTCAGTCAAGAAGTCATTGGCAGTGTCAGTGCTTGAAAACTGCATGGCTCAGACATTTCTAAACCCTTTTAATCCATCACAAAGGGCTCCCTTGATTGTTGCTTTGTTTTTCTGCTGCTGCCCTACAGTATGGCTGCCAGTGTATATTCCTGATAAGCAGTGAGCTATGCAGATGCTGCTAGGTTTCCCTGCCTTCCATACCACACAACCTGCCAGCGCCTGTGTGAGGGACACAATCATGTGTCACAAACAGCCAGGAGAGGTGACACTCCGTCCTCCCCTTGTAGTCCAGGAAACTTAGAAGAATACAAGATTAATTTCCATGAGCTGCATGGTGCCACCCGTAAAAGCCCCTATTGCAATAAATGGGAAGTTCTGCTTAAAAACCGAGGAGAGAATGAAGCCCCCACAATATTAATGCCATTTTAATCCCCACAGATTCAGAGTTTGGCATTACTAATGCAATTAATTGCAATAAATGAGAGCGAGCACCAGCTCCATGAGTCTGAATATACAATTGAACACACAATCCACCCTGAAATGTACGTGGAAGCTACACCTCTCTTCTCATGTGACGGAAATCCCAGCATAGCCTGTCCTACTCAAAAAAGCACCAAAAAAGTCTAATAGACATATTCAAATCCATCAGGAGGAAGAAGAGTGCAGCAGGTAGCAGGGAGGGTCTCAGTACAGCAACAAGGTGACTGACTACCTGAATAAAATGGCACATGGATCCCTTGGAGAGCACCGGCCACACAATGTACAAGCACTTCCTGGACCAAGCTACAAAGGAAACAAAGGGGACATCACAGTTCCCATCAAGCAGAGCAATGATTTCTTAATTTAGCCGTTCTGCTTCACCTCTGCAACCTCTCTTAAATGCAGCATATGAGGCAGCAGCCCAGAGCTGGCTGAATGTTATGCAGTGCCAGGAATAATGTTAGCAGAGAAAACATCCAAACTGAGAGCATGTCAGCAGCCCCACCAGCAACTCTGTGTGCTTAGCCCGAAAAGGAGCATGGATAAGGGAGAGATACTGCTTCATCCCAGGTGCAAACCTTGATCAAGAGTCTGGGAAACTGAGCTGTTTAACTCAAAGTACCCTCTTCCTTTGCTGCACCCCAACAGCAAGCACCTACATATGCCCGGGATGCCCAGGTTGTCCTTTATTGCTGGCTGAAAAATGTCGTGGGTTTATCTGTAGGTCACAAGCACCTGCTGAGGTTGACTGTGAATCAGTTATTTCTTCCCCTCAACCCTGGGAAGAGAAAGATTAAGTTTTCATTTACAAAATACATGGCTTTTTACAAATACATGGCTTCTTGTTTTTGGTTTTGGTTTTGGTTTTTTTTCAAATTGTGGCTACACAAAGAGAGAAACTGCAGCGAGATACCCTCTATGAGCTGGGGTCCTTGCTAACATTACCCTGAGCCCTGGGACATTGCTCAGGTGGCACTGGTGTACTCGTATCTGAGCTGCAGGACAGAGGACTGAGCAGAGAGTGCAGCAGGAGAACAAACAGAGATGCACAGAAGCAGGAAGAAGAGCAGAAGGTGGAGGGAATGAGAAAATGGAATGCTCTCTGCTGATCTCCAAAGGTCCAGGTGAAACATGAATGGGCCTGTGTTAAGGAACATCTGTGCATGGTGAGGGCTGGGCAATACTGGGAATAAATGCAGCAGAGGGGATGAGAGTGAACACATACCTTACATTCATAATCCAAATGGAAAGACATTTTCATGTCACTGTTTTAATATTAGATGTTAAAAGTCCAACATTAACAATGAGAAATAGCCACCCTATTAATTTTTAATAAATACTAATGACCTCTTAAATTAAATTTCTAGATTGAAAAATATAGTCAATATCAAACATTTGTGAGATACTTGAAAACCTTCCAAATATGCATTGCAGCTGCTTAGTGTAATACCTGTGATACCAACTTTTACAGACATTGTTTGTTTGTTTGTTTGACTCCTCTCTGGTAATTTCACAGCTCAGCCCTGGCCACTTCTCCCCTGCAGCTGCTCCTTCTCCGGTACCTTTATTTCCACCCAGCCTAAAGATGCTCAGGTCTGCAGAGCTCTTCCCTGGATGACATCTCACTAGCATTCAGAGAAAAAAGGGTCTAAAAACCTTGATGTGTTTTTAACAATCTCATACAACCTTCTGAATGACTGCAGAGTGAAACATTAGATTTAGGAATAACAGCTGGTCTTTACCTTTTTGGGTACTAACCAGCAGCCTCAGTCTTTGGTCCCTCTTCTCTCTTGAAAGAGAAGGATGTGTTTAATAGGATGTAAAAATGTTCCTGGCATCACTAGAAGCAGCACAGAGAAGCTGAAGAGCATCAAACCCAATATCCTTATTTTTTGTTACCTTTGAATGCTCCTGTCTTATTTTTCGGTTGGTCTGCTAAATGTGCTTGCCCCAGTATAGCTGCAAGCTCTTTGAGACAGGGGCTGCATCTTCTACTATTATACTTTTCTTCCAGAGACCCAGGGTGAGGTGGGGCACTTAATTAATATGAAGTCACAATGATATGAAACAGAACACAGAATTATTTCTATAAAGAATAGAAGACATGGCAGAATAAGCCCACTAAGATGTAAGATTTTCAGCAGGGTTTGTTTTTCTGTTTTCAGAGGAATATTCTGTATCACAGTGTTTTCCCTGGCCTGACCAATGAGCATTAGCTGGAATAAAATGGTATATTAATTTCCCTTGACAATAATTGGAGCAGCCTATGATCTTAGCAACCCTCTGGGTATATTCCTAAGGTCAGAACAAGAGTGTCACCACTGCGTTACTCTTTTATGCCACTCCCTACACATCTCCAGGAAAAGCTACTAATCCACTTAAACAATTACTTTTGAGAGGAAGAGGCAGAGGACTTTGTATGCGGATACCCAATGAAAGACTCAGCCTGTGAAAAATTTTAAAAGCTCACAGAGCGAAGAAGTGGAATACAACCATTATCTGACATGTAGCACCAATGAATAAAATCGTCACCAGACTGAAACCGCTTGGTATTTTTATTCATGTCGGCACTGCAAAGTGGTTGAAGCCTAAAGCTAATGAAGGAAATAATATGCAATTCATCATGGTGTAGAGAGAGAAAGACAAACATAACTCTTGACTTGTGTCATGTCAGTGCCTTTCAAACTTGTCTTTGCAGCAGCTTTTGGGAAAGGAGTGTATTCTCTGTGCCACTTACCAGCTTGCTTTCATCCCATGAAAGAGCCATGTCCCAAAACCCTGCTCGGGCTGCAGGCAGGAAATCCTCTCTGCTTCTTTTGACTCACATTGCACATGCAGACAAAATAAAGCAAGACAATCAGTGATCATGCCTGACTTTAACTTAACAGGGCATAACATCGGAGGCAAACAGCTTAGGCCTCTCTTCCAAGTTCTGGAGACAGTGTGTATGGTGAGCTGTACATACGGTGAAGGCCACTGCTGTGCCTGGTAAGGGATGATAGGATGTAGGGATGGCACCTGTGTGTGCTGGGACCACATCATCTCTACCTAATTTGCCTGCCTTTCCCAGAGAAAAGCTTGCCTCTGGGAAAAAATTATAATTAAAATCGCTCCTTGTTGGGTGCCATGGATTTTTCATCTCTGCTAGCAGTGAAAGCTCCTTCTCCTGCCTTCCCGCATTCTGCATGGCACTGGGGAAGTATCGGGTGCGGGTGGGACTGTGGCTCAGTCTGGGGCTGGCATTGCTTCTGCCCCATGTGTGGGGGTCCTGGAAGAGCAGCCTTTGTTATTCCAGCCTTGGAACACTTAATTTTCCTTTAACTAATGCCATCACTGATCTGGAGTGGGGCTGCACGCCAGCCAGCACTCAAATACTCAAAGCCACGGGGAAACAGCAAAAGGAAATAACTTGCTTAAAATAAAAACAATGTGTGAATTTGGATTTAAGAGCCCATTTAATATATTCACTGCCAAAAATGTCCCGGCGAGTGGATATACCCCAAAACTTCACACCTGTTTCTGGTCAACTCAGGCATCCCAATGGGGGAGCATGCTTTGGATACAGGGTGACCTCAGGGGACAAGGTCCCCCACACAGCACTACAGTGCACCCCATGAGGGCAGCCTCCACCACACTGGGACTGCCATGGACACCTCATCCCTCTCCGTGTGAAGCCTGGCAGGTTCATGCTGGACCCTGCAGAGAGCAGTTTAAGACCACCCCATGTGTGGTGGTGGCTTCCTCCTGCCATCACATAGCAGTTGTCACCAGCTGAGCAAGTGGCTCTTCCATCCCTACCTATGTGACATCCCTCCCCAGAGAGAGTCCCACTTGGGGACAGCAGCAAGTTGGAGCAGTAGGTTTGGTGCTGGTGGCAGTTTTGCAGAAGACACGCGTGCTTATTTTCAAATTTTTCTCCCTCTTTTAAATAGCGGGACCTGCTGCCTCGCCTGGGTATTTGGGGCACTTTCAGTGCACTTGCAGCTGCAGATTGGCACCTCTAGAATTTTGGTCGTGATTTCAGTCAATTTGCACATTTCCAAAATGAGGCAAAACCTCATAAAGCACAGATCTAATGCATATAATACCAATTTGCTGAATGTCAGCATATACTGACCTTCTATTACAAACACTGGCAGATGGCCATTCCTTTAGAACTCAAGAGTTGCTTGAATAGAAAATCAAGCAATGGTTTAGCCTGTATTTCGCCTCTGCATCAGTGCCCATAGCAACACGCAATGGTAGCCACCTGAATGCAATTCCTCTGCCACCACCAGCTCCTTTCCAGCACAGCAAAGCCATTGGTGGTCCCATGGCTACCATATCTAGTTCCATCAGAGCTACAAAATAGGAAGAAGGTCCTGCTGGGAAGAAGGCAGGAGCATGTGGGCTGCCTGGTGGAAAGGCTCAGCCCAGCCGCAGGGAACTGCGGGCGGGAGCTGCACAGTGCCTTGAAGAGCCAGAGCGATGGTTGCACCTGTAGAGCAACCAGGACTTTGCAGCGCCAGCAAGGCAAGGGGAGCCAGTCAGCCATGTCTGAATGCCATGCAAAAATGGATCATCAATACAATCTAATAGCAGAGGGAAGAACTGTTTGACTGTTTGAGAAGCCAGGGAATACGGATCAGGTCTGACACTGGCTCTGCAACCTGGTGCCTGTGGCCAGCCTCTGCACAAGAACCTGTTTCCTCAGACTTTGGGTGCACAAAATCTTTGCAGCTATTTTCCAATAGCTTGATGTGTCTGTGTTTGGGGTCTTTTTTCCTAATCACCCCACGAGAGCTTTATCCAGAACCAAGAGCCTGGCAGTGCACAGGAACAGTGTGTGTCCCCAGTACAGGTGACACACACTGTGCATCGCTCTGGATTTGTTCCTTCCCTTTTCAGGGTCCCCTCAGGTCTTCCATGCTGGAGCACAGGCAGCCTCCATGGTTTGGAAATTAGGAATGTGCTGGTGGCAGCTCGTAGAAATTGGAAGTGGTGCGATGAGTTGACAAATGTTGTGGCATCCTGCACTCTTTTCCTCTGGGACTATGCTTTTTCCCTCCGATGGGGAGGTACTCAGAGGCTGGAGGCCAAACTGAGTGATGCTCTTGTGTGGCAAGGAGCAGAGTCCCCAGCTCACGTCTTGTGGGTGCAACCTGCTTGCAAAATCAAGTGTGGGTTGAGGAGTTGCATTTCCACATGTCGGACTGAACCTGTGATTGAGTTTGTGAGCCTGCTGGCAGCACCACTGCCATCTTCTGAGTGTTTTCTATTGGCTTGCAAAGATGCTCAGAATATCAGGGATATTCCCTGCCAGACTCTGGAGGTTCTTTTAATAGGCTGTGAAATTTTGGAACCAAACTATTTAAGCCTTCTGACAACACAACACATCTCCAGGTGCCTTACTCCACAATAAACATCCATTGTATGGCCTTCTCCCCTTACAATGAGGATTAATTTTAACCCTCACAACAGCCTAATAGAAAGACCGTGCTGCACTCCAAATGCCAAACACTTGCTGAAAGCTTTCCTTTGTTAGCGCCTCCCGGTTTAGTCACCACCAGCTTCTGAAAAGATTCCACAGAGTTAATGTTTCCATTTCTTTTAATTCGCTCGCAATGATGACACAGCCATAACACAGCTGTGTTCCAGCTCAAAGGAGCCGAGTGCGGATGCTGCCCACTGTTCCTCGGCCCCTGCTCCCTCCCTGGCTCACAAGCGGGGCTGATGCTGTTGGGAGGACACTGTGACATTTTCCTATCTGGGGTGGAAAAGTTCTTTTAGAGGAAGCTGCTTTTTTTTTTTTTTCTTCTCTTTTTTTTTTTCTTTTTCTTTTTTCTTTTTTTTTTAATTTGACATTTTCTCTGTGAAAAACTGACCTAATTTTCCAGGAATAATGTAAACTGTTACACACTCAAAGCATTGCGCTGGAGAGTTTGTAGATAAAGCTGAACTATTTTATGGTTCAATTATCCCAAAGTACGAGGGATCCCTGTTGCATTAACACTTGAGGAAGATAGTACAGGGGGGGCTTCCTTGCTTTTTCCTGTGTAAGGTAGAATTTGACAGTAAAACCTTGACTGCAGCTTTGTTACTACAAAAGCCATTAGCACTGCCAGTTGTAAAACACATTAAAGATATTTTTCACAATGGCTGTGTCTAGTATTAGTATTCACACTAGTTCCCTGCCCCAATCTGGAGAAAGTTTTAAATTGCCTATTCTGATGCCCAAAAGATAAGGTGGAAAAGAGATATTCGGGGATGGGTGGAGGCAGAAAAAAGGGGATGAAGCGGTGGCACAAGGGTTGGAAGTGGCACAAATGCTGCAGCAGAAGCTGGTAGCCATTGGGCAGCCTGGGCTGATACTAGGGAGACATCAGGACATGGGTGTCCAGATCATCCTGACGAGAGGCAGTCATCGAGCAGTCCCTTCCCACCAGAGGACATGGGACAATCCATGCTGGCAGAGTCCTCCTCCCTGTTGCCTAGGCTGTGGAGGAGGCCATAAGAGCCTGCTGTCACCCTCAAACACTCCAGCATAACCTGCTAGATTAGTTTGTGACAATCCATATTTCATCCTGTATTATAGTGCATTGGGTTCACCCCAGCAGAGGGTCAAGGTAAGGTTTTTAGCTTCAGACTTAATGCAATATACGCTAGACTGAAAACGTGGGACAAGAAGGAACAAATTGTCTGGCCTCCTCTACTTAGGTAAGAGTTTTCTCTTTGGTGAACTGGGCTATAGAAATCACTGAGGCACTGCTTGGGTACGCTTTTCTGCCAACCCAAATAGGCGCTCAATTCCATGATAGATCTAGATGTTTAGCATCAGTTTTTCTGACATTTCTAGGGTTTTATTCTGAAAGTGCATTTTTTGAACATTTCTTACTCCACGTATTCTGCAAGCCAAAGCCTTCAGCAAGTTGAACCGTTTAAGAGATTTTTGCAGGAATTGAAGTATCTCACCATCTCCCTTGTTGGTGGTATCTGGTATGGCTTGGATATGGCTCCCAGTTCTCCAGCCATACCCAACTGCCTTAGAGATACAGATAATACTCTTGAAGGAAGGATTTGTTGTTCATCCATTGCCAGTGAGCGCTTTCATTTCTGTGAGAATCTAATTAGGCTCAGTGATTAGGAGTGCTAATGGGCATAACAATCCCATGGAAATTTACCTTTCAGAAACAGAAGCAAAAATATCCAGCAAAAAAAGAAAAAGAGAGGAAAGGGGGAAAAAATAGCCTACAATTTTATGCAGAGTATAATAAATAAATAAATAAATAGCCACTATGCAAATGTCTCTACCTATCTATCAGAGATTGTTGTAAAGACAAATTAGTTAATTGCTGCAAAGTGCTTTGAAAATGAAAAGGGATATATAAGAGGTGATTATTGTTATTCACAACAATCTGGTAGGTGAAGGCATCTGTCTATTTTGCTTTATATATCCCCAGAGCTTTCCCAAAGCAACATTAGAAGAAAGGGGAAGCCCTAAAATAGGAGAACAACAATCCCAAAAGGGAGAGAAAAGGCCTGTGACATTTGTGAATAATAAAAATAATAAGCTACAGATCAGATTAAAAAAATACCATCAGGAGTACAGAGTAAGAAAGTTACACTGAGGTGCATTTCAACCGATCTTAATGGATATGAAGATCATTAGCAGTGTGCTGATACTGCTGAACTGACACAGAAAATATTAATTTAGATAGGAATATCTTACATTAAATGTATAGCAGTGTTACATTGCAAATAAGTCAACCCTCTGTGCCCTACGCTTTGGCCCTTTTGGTATTAACCAGAATGTCTGGTTTGTGTCCAAACTTCCAAAAATGTCAAAGGGTAAAGTTTTTATCCCATTACAAAATCTGATGCAATTCCGCAATCCAAAACGCTCAAGTATGATGTAATGAGATCAGTAATTTTGGCTATGACTAAATCACACAATTTTGTCTCCAGAAGTTGTAGAATAGCATCCAAGACTCTGATTACTTGCATTATGTGTTAACTCCCCTCATATAAGCAGTCCCACCAGACCCCAGGGAGCTAGTCATGTGCTTATGCTAAGTGCATGCAAAAGTGCTAGCAAGATCACTACACTAATTTTCAGCATCAGAAAGTAAAATAATGCCTATACTGATGCAAGGCTCCTGATGAGTCTGTGGGCTACAGCGTTTCATAGCTGTGAAAGAGCTAGCTCGTTTTTTCCCCTTTTATCCCCCTTTTCTCAATATAGCAGCTAAATTATCACTTGCCCTAGCTATGAATCACTTCAGAGCTCATTCCTTAAAGGTACCCAAAATTCCCTCCCTCGGGTGTTTTGACATATTCTATTACATCTTATTTCTGTTTAATATTAAATTATTTCCTGCATGTTTAAATAAACCTGGAAACCTTTTTAGGGAACACAGCTTAATGGGGAACTAAGAACATGTGCACTGAATGTCACTATCTTACATACATTTTATTATTAATAGTAATCCATGCAGAACCAGCCACTTCAGAAGGAGAGACTAAACACTTACATAAAGCTAGGTGCTTCTCTCTGACCTTAATTTGTTTCTGTACTTGAACACTGGATTCCCTTTCAAAAAATAATTACTCCCATAAAGATTAAAAACCAATAATGCAGTCTCTCTCTGGATGACAAACAAATGCAGGGGCTTGAGGGTGAATGCTAGGCATACTTTCATGGTGTCTATTCCAATAAGGTAAGAGGTCTCATTCTGGGTCAGGATGCGAGTCTCCTGAGAGAGGGGAGATGGAGGATGGGGCCTGTTTTTTCCTACGTGTTTCATGGCATTTTATTCCTTGTCTCTAATACATGGTTTTTTTACAGCTTCTTCTGTTGGTTCACTTGGAGGGAACAGACAAGACCTCAGCTATTTCTGTTGGTAAAGCAGTCTTAATTTAAGATTCTGGTGACAGTAATTCCAGCATTTCTTCTTGATGGTCCATTCATTTCCTTACTTGAAGTAGCCGAAGACTTTAGTCCAGCTCCCAGAGAAAGCATATCCTTCTTACAGCTGACTTTTCTAACTGAGCCAAGTATTTAGTATGCCCAAGACTAGGTGGGCCCAGAAACAGAAAAGAGCCTGATCACGAGTCCATCAAATCCCATGGAAAAGCTCCCTCACTAGGAGGAAGGACAGGATGTCTGGAGTAGTCTTCCAGGGTGAGGAGTGGAGAGCTTCTGCTCTTTGGCATCTTATGTCCAGACAGAAAAGATTTTGGGTTGGTCTGTCTCACTTCTAATGAAATGGCACATCCACCACGGCTTGGGTTTATTTTTCTTCTGCCTGCCAGAACCATATACCCATAGGCACTTTAGGTTGCTCACAGTCTCTCAAAAGAGGTTTGTAATTTGCCCAGGGTAGCAGGGATAGCAGAGGGAAAAGGCACAGGTTAGCCAAAACAGCATTTCTACCCCACGCCTTTCAAAGTTGGTGTTTGCTTAGGAAATACACTCATTCTTCTGAATGAGCAGTGAAAATGCTAATTGGAGTGGTATGTGGTGTTTCCCACCAGTGGTCATGAATGATATATCCCTTCAGTCATACTGGGCTACATGCACAGAAATTGAAGACTTGGGAGTAAATCCAGGTTTCCCTTAGCTGAAGTATTTACAAGTTCAACATTGCCATAAAAGGTGGATATTAGCAGTTCTTGAAGTATTTCTTCCCCACTACCTCTACTGTAAAGCAAAGGCAGGGCTTTTCCTAGTTAACCAGTAGAGTGCAGAGATCATAGGGGACTTGGGGAAATCAGTGACAAAGGAGGGATACCCAAACCGTAGGCCCACATGGAGACTATTTTTTACACCATTTTCCCTCTACATTTGGAAGAGATAGGTGTGCACTCTATGGGGAACAACTGCACAGGGAAGAACATAAACTGTTATGGGTGCCAGAAAGCAACAGGAAAGACAAAACAAAGATTATTGGATTAAAATAAACCTTTGATTAAAAACAAACAAACACACACACAAACAAACAAACAAAAAACACAAAGCAACATAAAACCCCAAAAAAACCCATAAAAATCAGAACAGTGAGTGATGTCTTTTGCAGTCCTTTGGTATTACATAGCTGTTGGCTTAAAAAGGAGAGCTGCCATATAAATTCAAGCTGCTTGTAAAGAGGCTGGAATATTTTTATAATAAGGCATCTACCGTGATCCTTTTCAGTATCCAAAGACATACATCAAAGCCAGAGACAAAAGGGGTGGCTTGGAGTTTATACTGCTAGGCACTGTTTTGGAGAAAATGCATTATGTTTTTTTTCTCTTCCAGGGATGCAAAGCTGGAATTTGGACAAGAAAGAGTATGACACTTTCCAAATATTGGAAGATGTGCTTGTAGATATGCTTTGTATTTTCCATCCCATCTGTGGCCTAGTCATAGTTATCTGCTCTTAGGATATTCCTCGTCTGGCTAGCAATTAATGACCCGTATGGGCAAATAGTGCTGAACCACCGCTGTGCACTGATATTTATGTCTCCAAAACTTTGCCCTCCGAAAACCCAAATTGTGCACTTCAGGTGATAAGTAGGGTTTTTTTAAAGTAGGCTTTTTTTGCATGAAAAAAAAAAAAAAAAAAGAAAGAAAACCAGAGGGCTGAGCCAACATGGATGCACTAAGGACAGTGCAGTGAGGACACAGCAGGAACCGCGCAGTCAAAAAAACTCTTGCATGGCAAACAAGTCCTCACCTAAAATACTTTGGAATTTGGGATAAGCATGACTAATTTTCCTGCAAATTGCAGAAACGGCTTTTGGTTGAGCTGGGTTGCTGAGCCCCATAGATAGAGCCCAGGCATTCATTCATCACCTGGGTTCTCTGGATGTAAAATTCAAGTAATGTCCTGCTTCATTCTACTGTTTTTTCACCTGTGAAACTTGCATGTTACCTACCTGCCTCATGATGAGGCTTTGAGGCTAATTTAATCACAGCCATAAAGCTCTTCTGTGATAGCTGGAGAAAAGGTGCTATAGCAGCCATCATGCTCTTTGTTATCATTAGAGGTGGCATTTAAGTGCCAGCTGAGTACTGCGGGAGTCGGATCCAGGCATCAGCTGTGGCTATCTGTTGTAATGACCCAGATGATGAGAGTGGCTGAATGGGGAACAATTTTGGTGACCTGCAAAACAGCTCCGTTAAAAATGCAAACTATTGTGCAGCCAGAATTTGATTCAGTGCCTGGAGAAACCAAAATCTTCTCACATCTCTTTATGAAGAGGAAATTAATTAATACTTTTCCTTCAGAAGCACTTTTGCTGAAATAAACCAAGAGAACAAAAAGAAACTGATAAAGTTTCTTGGAGGGTTTTGTTAGGAGGACAGAAGGCAGCAAGGGTGACAGGGAGGCTTCTTACCACCCAGGAAGAATGTTGTGACTTTTTCTTCTCCTTCAGTCTCTTTACCCTTCTCTCACTTGCTTCACCCTACTCTCACTCCTCTTGCTAGTGGGGCAGCAGCACACAGCCAGACCCACGTCTCTGGCACAAAGTCTTTAAGGTCACCTTGTAAAATTGGGTGGTCCTACTATCCACCCAGCTGCAACCCAGTTATCCCACCCACTGCCTCCCACCCCACATATTCCAGAATATCTCCCACGACAGAGACATAGAAAGCAGGCAAAAAGAGGCTGGAGTTTGCTTCAGGAAAGGAGACCCATACCTGTGACAGAACCAGCTTGGAGGTACCTCCCATTCCCCCCACTTTCTTCCATGGGATCTAACAGACAGAGCTGTGAATAAATATTTATACTAAACATAGCCAGGAATAAGAATTCACAATTTAAAGTTACACAAATATTTGGGAATCTAGACACTATAACTCAAGTGGCACTTAATCTCCAAGTGCAACTGAAAATATATAACTCCTCAGTTTACTAGCAGTGTCAGCT
Organism: Jacana jacana; assembly: GCA_013400555.1. Classification (NCBI taxonomy): domain Eukaryota; kingdom Metazoa; phylum Chordata; class Aves; order Charadriiformes; family Jacanidae; genus Jacana; species Jacana jacana. Next base: position 231,162 of record VZTM01037084.1, on the reverse strand, counting down.
CCCCATATGTGAAGCTGGATAATTTAGAGTGGAGGAGAACCAGAGAGTGGCTGAGCATGGAGTTTGCTGAGGAGAAGAGCTGCCCTCCAGCTGCACTGGTGACTTTTCCTGGCCAGGCAGGCAAGGGAGGCTCCAGGTCACATTCAGGACAACCCCCATAAATGCGGAGAAAAAACAGAACCACACAGGAAAAACCAATGACCCTGCAGGGAGAGGAATGGGGGGCACCAAGGGGCATGCGGTGCTGGAGCCTTCCTGTGGCAGGGGAGGCTGCCTAGCACCTGCCACCAGCGAGGCTCAAATCTGAGAACTACAGCTGTAGCATAAAGGCGGATTATCACCCATCCAAACCAAATTCAATTATCATATCTATGCTGCTTCTCTATTTCTGTAACTGGAAGGCTATTATTAGGCTCCCTCCCTCCCTCTCTCTCCCTGTTTTTAATACAACTCCAAGTAATGCTGCTGTAAAACATTCAAAAAAGTAAACATTAGCTTTAGGCCATTTGATTATCAGTTTCACAGAACACTTCGTTCTGCCCTGCTTTACTCCATATTCCTTTAATACCCAGAGAGAAAAAAAAAAGAAAAAAGAGATGGGCTGAGATGGGTTTATTGAATCCACACTATAGCGATTCCCCTCTCTGTCTCCAGAGCTGGCCCTGGCTCACTCTCATGATGGTGAAAAATACCAGTTTATGCTTGGATGGAAAAGAAGCGAGGAAATAGGCTTTCCCTGGAAACCAGGGATACTATAATCCCTCCTGTCCTAATTGCTAAAACATTTCTTAGCCATCTTCCCATCTGCACTCCATTAATGACTAGCCCATTTTCCATGCGAGAAATGGGAAGTGATCGGAGGGTGAAAGTATCTCTGAAGAGGTGAGGGCAACGCAGCCCAGGAGATGGAACCAGTCCTCGGCAGCCCAGTGCACCAGTCATCAACATCCCAGAAACATCTTTGGTACCAGTGTCCTTTCTGATGCTGATTGTTTACTCCATTTGAGACCCTGAGGTCTCAAGACGGGGACGAGGAGCATGTCACACACACTTACCTCCCACAGAGCGCTGTGCTCACTGCGCCGAGAGGGGACACTTTGCTGTAATGAAAAGCCCATATATTTTTTGTGGCATGGTGCTATGTTTTTTCCTTGTGTTAAACAAACACTCTGAAAAACTCCTGACCAGGTATTTCCCCTCAAAGGCATGGGGAAATAAAGCCTGTGAGTGCTTTTCCCATGTACATGTGAGCTGCAGTAAGACAGGACTGAAAGGAAAGAGCTGTGTTAATCCTTTGGGACAAGCAATGTGTCTTCTGATAGCTTTTAACATGCCCACTTGGGAATAAAACACAAAAAGGCTCAAATCTTCCCTTAGTTCTCAAGGAGCTACTATAATACGAGTAATAAATCATAATATTACACCCTACATTTTTGGTTGTAATGGGGTGGTTTTAGCATCACAACTTCAATTTCAGAAGTTGCTGGTTGACTTAAACTCCTTTATCTCTATGCTTCACACAAATCAGAGAGTTTCATAGGCAATAAAGCTTTTGGAGCAAAATACAGAGATTGAAGAGGTAGGGTCTCACTTTCATAGTCTTGGGAATAAGCTAGGAGTGAAGAATGGCCTCTATGCTATAAATTCCACAACCCCTATAGCATCGCCGTTCAAGATATGCCCCATTGCCACATGGGCTGCAGCAGGACCATAAGCCACATGTGATGAGGTCTGGAGAATTAGTCTCCTTACAGAAACATCTTTCCTCTACTTCTTACACGTACATAATTGAGAAAATTGAGTTCCCTGACTCAGTTCAGATGAATCAGCCCACGATCTGGTGCATGCGGATGGCTGCCTCTTGCAGTGGCTGGTACCAAATACTCCACGTAAAGGCAGGTGTGAGCATCCCACTAGCATCCTGCCTTGCAAACACAGAAACCCACTTGGCCCTTTGCTGCAAAAGGAAAATCTAAGCTGATTTAGATGGGTGTACAGAAACTGGGAAACTGAGGATTTGGTTATTCCCTGCTTCATTCTGCTCAGCTGCAAATATTGTACAAATATTGTAGCCAGCCTATTTTAAAATTAATTTTAAAAGCTTTTGTATAATATTCTTATTTACATGATTCTTATTATGTAAAGGGACAGAAACAAGCCAAGTTTTTTTAATTGTCAACTAATATAGCAGTGAATTCGGCATTATATGCAGTAGTTTGTTTCTGGTTTGTTTTAGCCACATACAACTGTAACAACACGGGATATTAATGCAAGTTGCATGACTGCAGTACCACACACCAGAACAAAACCTTCTGAGATGCTAAATAGCTTCTACAGTAGGTGCTTGACACCCCGTTCATGGTCAGGATAAGGCATGGGGTATAGCCACATGTTATTCCTTAAATACTGTGAGAGTTTCTTCATTTCCTTTGTTTCACTACCACAGATTACAAATTCAGCAGCGATGCTGTGCAAAGGTAAGACAGCAGGCACTTTCCTTGGGAATCGCCTTAGAAGCCAGGGGCACAGAGAGAGTCTGGGGAGGGTCTGTGGGGGGGTGGGGGAGGTGGACGGATGGACTGTGACCTCAGCAGCAGCGGAAAACATGCAAGGGAAACACAGAAACCATCTCTTGGGGTGGGATAGAGAGAGAAAGGTGGCAGGCTTTGGAGGAGAAACGAAATAACTGAGAAACAAGCATTGTGAGCTGACCTACCCTGCGAGCTGATGGATGGGGTGGGCATCACTGCAGGGGGCTGGGGCACCTGTGCTGGTCTAGCCCTTCTCCCCCACCACTGTCATCTGTGGAAGGACATCTCCCGGACAGACAGCATTGGCAACCTCAGACTTGACTGAGGTTGGCGGTTGGCTGGCATGGTCTGGGCAAGGGAGACCCTACCCCCAGATGCTGGGTCAATTCATGCCATTTTCCTTAAATCTCAGCGCTATTCTAATTTCATGCAACAGGAGAGCAACGGGAACAGCCTAACAGCTGGCACAGTTTTTCACTTCAGCTGCTTAATGGGGTGGCTGCGACTTGGTTTGCACCAGAGAAAATTAGTGTGAGGCCAGAATCAAACCATCCACATAAGCAACAGCTTCAGGTCACCCCCGAGCATCCCTGCCATGGGGAGGGCTCAGCCCTGCTTGAGCTGCTACTCCTACGTATACTCTTCATCACACTGAAGCACGCCATTTACCTGCTAATGCAAAAAGGAAAAAAAGAAAAAGATAAAAATAAAGAAAGGGGGTGGTGGTGGTAAGGGACAGTGAAGGGGTGGAAGGGGAAAAAATAAACCAAAGAAGCTCAGCATTTGTTTTGCCATGGTGTTTTCCATCGTCCAGTTTCCTCGCTGAGAGGGACGAGCGATCACAAAACTGATAATTCTTGGCGGTATTTTCTCAGCAGTGTTTCCCACAGAATGCGAATGTCTCTTCTCTTGCAGGCAGATGGACAGAGCCTGCAGGATCACATTTACTGGAGAGAAACCAGCTTTGAAAAGTTTCGACAGCCGGCATGGTATCTGGTCTATCTCTATCAAAACGAGTTCATTATCATTCATTTTTTGCCAACTGCCAATCAGTTCTTAAATCACTCTTCAAATTAGGATGTTGAAAAAAAAAATACCAAAAAATTCTCTGCAGATACAGTTTCAGCATTTACAGGAATATTTTAGAAGTATTGTTCCAACAGCTGATGCTTTATAATTAATGTATAAAATAAAACAAAGAGACAACAAACCGTCTAAAAAAGTGGTGTTTTTCACAATGTGGGTGCAGGAAGAAAACAGGAAAAGATCTCCAATTCCTTCACCTACTCATCTACTAATGAACTGTATTTCAGAAAATGTATTATTCAGAGGGACTGGTCCTCACTTCCCATCCATTTGTTTGGGTTTTGTTTTTTTTTCAAAGGGCTACACAGTTTTTCTACACAGATTCCGATTTTGCACTCAGAAATGTCTCATCTTCCTAGCGCTGGTCCTGTTAAACAAGTGTTTTTCAATGTATAGTGAAGAGACCCACATTCAGACTGTCATACTGTTCTACCAGATTAAGGTATTTGCATATTTTCCCAGAAAATAAACACATTGTCACAGAGGATTAATAGGAAATAAAGTCATCAGGAAAATGCCTTTTTTTGGTGCAGATTTTAGCATGCACGCCCGTGTTTTTCACCTATCGCATGATTGGCCTGCATTTGCTGATTAATGAGTATGCTGGTGTTGGAACACAAAGTTTGGTCACTTTTTGCCCTTTCAATGGTAGCAAATACCCCAGTAAAATATAGCAATATCACCTCTTACAGTTCTTCTTGTGAAAGCAACAGTGCAGTAAAATCACAGCCATTCAGCTTTCTAAAGCATCCTGATACCTCAGAAAGAAAGATGCCGGAAACACAATGATTTTCTGAAACGGTACAATTGGACCTTTTGCCTGAGAGAGAAAGAGGGGAAAACAAACAAAATAGAAACAAACACAAAAAAAATCCCTTAATTTATTTGGAACTAAGTAAGGGCCTTGAAGATAGGCTTGAAGTTCAGCAAAAGCATCATCCCTGTGGTCTCTGACCTTATTACATACAGACGTTAATGAAGACAAGTGCATGGTAAAGGTGTGGCAATCACTCTTTGCTTTTAAAAAAGATGCTGCAATACCTGATCTATCCCTGCACAGTCTACACAATTATTTCCCAGTTGATGTGTGCCTCTGTCCAGCATCCCGGCACCTCTCACTGGACACTGCCCCGTTTGCTCTGGCAGATCAATGCCTGCGGTTCCCACAGAGCTGGGATCCTAGGGCAGGAGCAGAGACGAATAGGCTCTTCTCTACTAAGGGGTGGCTGTCACCACTTGGATTTAGACACCAGAGGAGACATCTTTTAAGTGGGTCTTTGTGGGGGCTTTTGGGCTTCTCCATGCCCCCTCTTGGCACACCAGAGAGCGCCCAGGCTCCAGCCAACTGCTACAGACATCCACACAGCATTCCTGATGGATGGTGAGAGATCGTATCAAAGAGACTGCAATTGTGTGGCCATGCCTAAATTGAACTTCAGAATTTGTGCATGTGGGATGCATAATATCATTGATTTTGAGGGTGTACATGTGTACATATATACAGAGGCATCAGCATTTTCCCTGGTGGCAGCCTAATTTCTCAGATGTACCCAGACTGGCTTTCCAAGCCACAACAGGACACAAGATACAGCACTTTAGTTAAATAACATGAACCATGTGCCAACATAGGAAAAAGCTGTGAAAATTCTTAAAGAGAAACTAATTGTATAAGGGACATTGATGCCTGACTGAAGATGCTGTTATACACGACTGAAATAACTACAGGGGTTACTTTAGGTGCTAGAAGTATTGCTAGACACTTAATCCCCAACTAAATGAGGCTAAAATGGCCTTTTTCTGAAGTGAGCAACTTCATGCATTTTGCTTTTTGTTGGGTTCCTTCTTCCCCCACCTTAAAGTTATGATTTTCACAGGGTACTCCCTTCTCCCACGGTCTCTATGATATCTTTTTTCTTTTCCCGCACATTTCTGGGTTTTTCTTCTTTTGGTTTCAAGGAAAATGGAAGGAGGTAAACAGTTAAATTGGAGAGAAAAGTATAAAAATCAGGAGGAAAGGGTTGTTTATTTTTTCCCATAGAGTTTGGAGGGGAAAAAACCAAACAAACCCCAAATCATATTTTCTTTTAATGTACTTAAGAGGAAAAAAAAAACACATTGCTTTTCAATCAGCTCTAGCATTTGTAGTGATTAACAAGCACATTTGCAAATGTGTTTAAAAGGCATAATGCAGGTCAACATTGCACCCCCATGGTATCTGTGTTTCCAAAGTTGGAGTGAGAGTTGCAGTTTCTTTCCCACATACCTTTTGCAGCAAGACAAAATGGTTCTACACACACACACACAGAGCATCTCTGTGGTTTCCCTTCAGGTGTCACCTCCTTCTCCTTTGTTTTACTCCAGCTCTACCTGCACTCGCCTCATGGCACGCTGCCTTAGTGCCATCTCTAGTGTCATCTTTATTTCCTCGTTTGTGCTAATAAGGAACATGGAGGAGCAGCTCAGACTCAGGCGAGGCATTAATGAAGCACTCACACTCGTTAGGAGAGACTCAGCGATGTTGACAAGTGACTTGGCTGATCAGAGAAGTGCGGTTGGGTTGGAGGGAACCTGTGTTCTCGAAATGCGGGAGGTGAATTATCTCGGTATTCAAAAAAATAAAGAGAGATAAGTTTGATGAGTTTAAATTCACAGAAGAGCTTTTTAATATTTCCTGAGGTCCTAATCAAAGAAGCATCTTAACTGGTCCCAAAGGGAAATGAAAGATGAAAGGAGCTGACACTGATGCCCACTCTACCTTGCCTGGCTGCTACTATTATTTTTTTTTCTCCCTTTTTTCTCTTGTTACTAAAAATATCTCAATGGGTAAGAATTAATCGTAGGATATTAATGCAAAGTCACAAACAAAAATCCACTGCAAAATGTAACACACCTTTAAAATTTTTAACATCTAGTAAATTAAAATCGGGGAAATTGACATAGATCGGATGAAAGAAGATACAGCACCTCTAGCTTATGCCAACTAAAAATAAGAATTATTAATGAAGCTAGGCTTTCTTCTGCTGTGCACATTAATTATTTATGATAATAATACTCCGCACTGCCATATTAAAGAATTTTCTTCACCCAGCTTCCCAGAAAACTCCATCTTCTGAAACCCTCAACGTGTTAAAAACCGCAAAAGAATGAATTCCTTTCAGTGTATTTATTATACTGGAAGATGAATATAGTCTTGGGTTATTAAACTGGAATGAAAAACACATCTTATTAGAACTTACATGGTGATTTTTATTCTCACTAGTTTCATATAAACTTAATGATGCAGACTGCATTTTTATGCTCATCTATTTTAAAATGGTGCCTGGAGCAAAAAAAGCTTCCATTAATGCCAGTTTGGTATTTCAAATACAATTTGATGTAATTTACTTCAAATATATGTGAACAGAGAAGGATAATGTTGAGAGCATTTTTGGATTCAGATCTGCGTTAGCTCATGGCAGTGATTTGTTAAAACACAAGTTTTATGCAACAGAAAAAAAAAAGGAAAAGGAAAACTAAATTGTTTTTTTAAAAAAATAGGGTGAAATTAATATCTTTATACTAAGGTGGTTTTTTAAAAAAATTATTTTGAATAAGCCAAGTTAAAATAATTAGTCCTGAAAATAACATTATTATTATTGTATATAAATCAAGAACAAATGAAACTCATTTAACATGACTTCCAATCCCTGATATTCTTTTATTCTGTGACTATTGGACCACATTTATTTAGAGCTGTTGCATTTGTTGTGATCAGTCAACAGTGTGACGGATTTTTCTTACATTTATTTATTTATTTATTTAGAATCCAAGCTTTACATAACTATATCTTTTGTAGCACCCTATGAATATTTCCAGCCCTTTTGACCCTATTCTTGCAACATTTATATATTTTTTTATTCCATGTTATTTGCCTCTTACTGCTATTGAAGTTATTGAAGATATGATGGGGGCAGAGATCTCACGCGAGGAATTCATAGCCAAAAATTACCCATTATGGTAAAAGCGGGTGGTTAAAAATGGTAGGGGTGTCTGTGTGTGTGTGTGTGTCACCTGAGTCTACACAGAGTGTCATGCTTGCAGTGTTTGCTGCAACAGCATCCTGAAATGGAAACCATTACGGTGAGTGTTTTGCTTTCCTCCTGCAGTCTGGGGTTGTGTCCCCTACTATGCCAGGACACCCGCTACTCTGTAAGCAAGGAGAAAACATAGTCACTGCCTCCCCGCTTTGATTGAATTTCTACCTGTGGGGGTTTCTTTCTGGGTGGGTTAGGATTTTTTTGTTGTTGTTGTTGTTATTTCCCCCCCCTCCCCAGGTCTTTGCAGTGAGGGAGGATGAACCTGAGTTCAAATAAGTGGCTTGAGTGTAAGAATATAAAAGGTGTGGCAAGCTGTAGGCACATAACTCCTGTGCTGATTCTTTGTGTCTAATTCCCCCAGGGCATTTGTTAAAGCTTACTCCTCCTTATGAATTTCCCAAGCCTTTTTTTCACACTCTGTCCTTCTGAGGATAAATACTCTCCCTGCCAGAGCTCGCTGCATCATAGTCTGGCAGCTGGTGGGCACAGCTCTACCCTCTTTCCACGGCCTGCTGTGGAAGACCACAGAAAGTTTAAGTAGCCCAGTTTGCCCTGAGCGGGGCTTCTGGCACGGGCTGTCATTCTACACAGCACAGTGCCTCTGAAAAAGGGGTAAAGGGTGGGTTCCACGGGGCAAGATAGCTGGAGAAGACATCCCACCACCTCCTTTCTGCTTGTGAGGCTGGAGAGAGCCCACCCCAGGACTAGGGCTCTCTTCCCAGGTGGATCAGAGCACTTTCTGTATGATTTCCACCAAGGAAATAATCATTAAGGAAATGTATAAAGGCATCCAATAGAAAAATGTTCCTAATGATTTTTCAGGCAAGGACTGGACAAAGAACTGTTTCTAGAGAAAATGTGTCACAACATCATTTCACAAAGCAATGCTAGCTTTATGAATGGTTTCGTAAGTTTCAGTGTATGGATCCAAATTGTTACAAGGAAGATGAATGCCTAAGAAAATTAATGATCATATTTAGTATCTAGTAATGGACTCTGTTCCTTCTGCCTCTGACAATGAAGAGAACACTGCACGTGATCTCACAAGTTATACCATTACAAAGATTAAAAACCATCAGCATCTTAAAGCTCCTTGTTAGAATATTTTTAAAAAAATAAAAAATCTAGATGTTAAATTTCTCAAACTAGCCAACTCCATGACCTGAAATGCACATCTTTCTTTGTGCAGTTCTCTAGGGGTGCCATACCTGTAGAACTGCAGAGGCATAGCCTGTTGCTGTGCACTGGGAAGGAGAGAGGCATTAAGATATATCATGCTATTAAAAAAAAAAAAAAAAAAAAAGAAACTTATCTGCTTGTTTAGTTCAAGATTTAATTTCTGTAGAAACCGTGCCCACTTTGACCCTGCCCCTTGTGAGTCAGTGACTGCACCTACAGGCAAGGAGTGGAGGCTGAATCCTGTGCTGGGTCCTGTTCTCTGTTTGCTTGCACACCTGACAGTGAGGGCTAGCCCCGGATCACCAGATAACCACTGAAGCACGACAGACTTTCTGCATTCAGTGATTGCAGAGTCTTTTGGAAGGCAAAAGGAGATCACAGCCCAGGTGAAAATGCTGGGGTGGAGGCCAGCTGTATTAAAGGTAATTGTGTGTTAGTACCGCATAGCTCTTGCTGAAAACTGGGTTGTTGGCTTGAGGTATATTTTGGTCTTTTCCAGATTCCATCTCTCTGTTTGTGATACAACAAACAGATGGCATCTGCAGCACGCTCTTCTCAAGTTGGTATTGGACACAGGTAGTGAAAGCAGGAGACCTCTCCTTTCATCTTTTCTGAAATTAAGATTGCAGAGTATTAGTATTGCTCTCGGAGAAAACTTTCTCTTGGGTGAACCTGAAGTCATCATCACTTCTACATCTGATATTTAGAAAACACCTATTCAGGCAGGGCAGATTAACAGCTACTTTAAGCTGCTGAGCCTTTCAGCTATGAGTTGCACTTCAGATATCTGAGTCCCATAACATGTAAAATATCAACTTTTTTTAACAAATGTGAAAGAAGAGAAAACCAGATAAAACATCACAGTCATGAAAACAGTTCAGCACAGCTTCTACCTTAGAGCAGCTATTGCTAAATTATATTGTAAATGTAGTGGATTAGTGTCTCAGCTGACACAAATGAACTTCATCACATTGTTTCACGCAAGCTAAGGTTCCGGTGTGATGTCTATATCAACGTCACAAATACTTGGTAAATGTTTCAAGTACACTCCACAGCTAGCACCTGCTGGGCCATGGAACAAACCAAGCCCACTGACATTCGGCTGATTCCTGGAAAAATGAAGACAATACTAAAGGAAACAAAAAAGCCATGTACATAAATAAATAATACTAAGCCTTATTTGCTAAGATGAGGGAAACCATCTGTAATTAGAACACAGGGATGCTCTACAAACCATCCATACACAAAACACTTTATCCCTCCTTACACTTTGATAGCTTACTCTGATCCTATGCATTGTCCCATCTTTCCAATGAACACATCCATTGCTCACCAGGCTGGAAGCAGCAGGTGCACGAGCAGTTGCTCAGGTCCATATTGATGCCTGTGTCCCATGGCAAGTGCCAACCACATCCCCAGCTGGCATGGAGATGAGAGGCATAAGAGACTATGCACTAGGGCTTTATGAGCTTGAAACAAGTGGGAGACTCACACCCATATGTGGAGGTCAATGTTACAGTCTGGACTAATTTTTACTTTTTCCACCTCCTCTCCCCGAGCTGTGATGTTTTCAAATGAACTGGAGAGTGGAAGGCACTTGCCCTTCAACCTCAGCAGAATCCAGTCTCAAATTGTAGAGAAAGAGTTGGAACTTGTGTATCATTAAATCCTGTAGAAGGAAAGGAAGGGGGTGACATGTAAGTACTGGAATAAGGATAGAAGTCACTTCCTCCTTCCTGGAAGACAGGTGAAGTGAGAAGTAGTAACATACTGCTGCTAATTTATAGCACTTGAACATTCTGATTAAAAAAAGAGCTAATCTGTGATTTTAGTGATTAAATTCTGTGATTAAATTTTAGTTCACCTATAATGTCTTCACCTTCCCAATGGTAGTTATAAAGGCATGTAGCATGGATAGAATGAACCTCTTGCAAATATAGAAATAGTTTAAAGAAATAGATGTTCTGTCCACCTTACTTTACTACTGCTGTGATTTAGTAAAAGACTAGTTGCTGTCAGATCCAGTAATTTGAGACTCATCTTACAACGAAGTATATATGCTGATGAAAAGCTGCTTTAGCAGCAGAGAGACTGCTAATTGTTTGATTATACAGGTCTTCACATTAATGAAGCACTATTCCATGGATTTGGAGCATGGCGTGCAACCAAATTACCACCCCAGCACTCAAGCTGTGAAATCTGATTATTCATTAGCCAGTCAGTGAGTGGTACAAACATCTTTTCTTTTTTCAAACCGTCAAAGGAGAGTGACTGGTTTTTTATCCCCCTCTTCTCTTTAAGAATATGACGGTTTTGACTTTTATCAACATAGGAGCTTACTCAAGATTTTAAGGATAAGCATGTTATATAGAGGGCCCCCATTTTCTCCAAACTGTGCTCTTCTAGTATAATTTATCCGCCATGTTTACTTAGTTCTGGTCTCCCTTGAGCCTGTCAGTAACTGACAATTGTGGTGCACTTAATGAATTGAGAGTAGACTATATCCTCCCTAATTGACAAGAGTTACTAAAAGGCAAGAAATCAAAGTGAGGAAAGATCATGGTGCATCTGCCTCCACCATGCAGACCCGGCTGAAAATGGAAAGTAATTTCTAAACTTCTTTTACTATTATCTCTTTATAAACCTTGATTATTTTTTTAAAGGGAAAATTCCTCTCTCATAAACAATGAGATGGAGAAAAAAATTCATTAGATATTATTAGTAAATAGAGTTTCTCTCTTTTTTCTTTCCTTCCTTTCTTCCTTACTCTTTCTTCTTTTTCTTTTTCTTTCTTTCTTTCTTCCTTCCTTCCTTCCTTCCTTCCTTCCTTCCTTTCTTTCTTTCTTTCTTTCTTTCTTTCTTTCTTTCTTTCTTTCTTTCTTTCTTTCTTTCTTTCTTTCTTTCTTTCTTTCTTTCTTTCTTTCTTTCTTCCTTCCTTCCTTCCTTCCTTCCTTCCTTCCTTTCTCCCTCTCTCTTTCTCGCTTTAGTTCTTCCTTGAATTTCCCTACTCACAGCAAACCTAAATTAGGGGAGATTCCAGCTACAGCCAGTCTGTTTTGTACAGTGAATGTAGCTGGGATCAGTTACAAAATGAGCTGAGAGGAAATCCTTCCTCACAGAGTGGAGAAGTACTGACATCTCCAGCAAATGGGATTATCTGTAATGAGATTACATACAAAGAGATTAAGATGTGAACTGACACTCCTAGGAGATACAAAAGAGGCTCCTGAGACAACAGAGAAATGAGGTGTCAGAAGCAGAAGGTGGAATTGCTTCCTTGAGAAGGTTTTTCATGATAATGATAATGATCTTACCCATATAATAGTGCCTTTCATCCAGGAAGATCCCCAAAGAGCTGTACAAATGCCATACACCAGTTCTTTTCAGACCATCGTGGAAATGCTTCCACCTCTGGTTGGAGTACAGCAGCTGTTTAACCACACACAACCTGACCTCATAGCAACACTGGGCAGGAGCTGTTAAGATAAAGGCTGATTCTGGGGAAAATTTAGGACACCAAAATATAACTATATAAATCTCAAGTCTGGACAAGTGTTTTTCCACAAAACTGTATTTTGGATTTTGGATTTTGGCTTTCATTGCTTTGGTGTTTGACCTCCTTGATTTTCACCCTTTACAATGATATGTTTAAATAAGAATTTTGAATTAGTTTCTTAAATGTTCATTAAAAATGCACTATTTCGCCTCTTCAAAAATTCTGTGGAAAAAATAAGACCAAAGCAGGTGGGGAAGTATAAAGCTGTTGAAGGTACTGTTGTGCTGTTGTGTTAAAGCCTTGCACCATGTTCAGGTGCTTCTGATAGCACAGTGCATCCACCAGCCATTGTCAAGCAGACGATCGGCACATTAGACCCACGTGTGTCTGTTGACAGGCACAGCTTCAAAAACAGGGCATTTCATATTTGATTGACAAGGTTGTGATAGAAGTCACCACAAGCCAGTGCCAACTGAGGAGAGGTGACTTATATAAAGTAACCTATGACTGAGTCTGGGGTGGTTCATTTCTCATAGAATCATAGAATCATAGAATCATTTAGGTTGGAAGAGACCCCTGGGATCATCAAGTCCAACCATCAGCCCTACTCTACAAGTTCTCCCCTACACTAGATCCCTCAACACCACATCTAATCTACTCTTAAACACAGGCAGGGAGGGGGACTCCCCCACCTCCCTGGGCAGCTGATTCCACTGACTGACCACTCTCTCCGTGAAAAATTTTTTCCTAATATCCAGCCTAACCCTACCCTGCTGCAGCTTGCAGCAATTCCCACTTGTCCTGTCACTCATTGCCCGTGAGAAGAGACCAGCACCAATATCTCTACAGTGCCCTTTCAAGCAGTTGTAGAGAGTGATGAGGTCTCCCCTCAGTCTCCTCTTCCTCAGACTAAACAATCCCAACTCCCTCAATCAATCCTCATAAGCCTTATTCTCCAGACCTCTCACCAGCTTTGTTGCCCTCCTCTGTACTCGCTCCAGCACCTCGATATCTCTCTTGTGCTGAGGTGCCCAGAACTGGACACAATACTCAAGGTGCGGTCTTACATTAACTTCTCTCCTTAAAGCTGACTGGCAACAACTTTGTATGAAAAGCCTCAGAAGACAGGCAGCAGAAGTTGTCCAGAAGAAAAAAGTGATAGAAAAAAATCCCTCCTGTGCAGCCTCATAGCTCATCAGAAGAAATATCTGGTCTTCAGGCATGACTTGAAGATGTTAGAGAAGTCCATGCAGTCCTCAGATACGGCTTCTCTCTCTCTCTGAGTGCTAAATTACCATTGTTGTTCTTAGTACATTTTATTAGTTTTCTTGTCACTCTTATAAATGGAGTTTAACAGGAAAACAACATGTATTTAGACAATACAGTCTATATGACTTTGCAGCTAAACAAGTCTCCCTGTCAGATCCTTTCAACTCTCTAGCAATGAGGATAATGAAATATTTTGCTTGCTCCTCTACTCTCATGTTTGCTCTCTCAGGCAAACCACCACCACCAATGCCCGAAGGACAACTTGCTTTCAGAGAGGCTCTAGCCCAGGATACTATTCTCATTCCAACCTCCAAGCCTTAAGTCAAGTTTACCACTTCATCGGTTGCCACGTACCAGAGGAACTGCTCACAACAGACCCTGACGCAGCATCCTCCACCATCATGACTCTTTTCTGGTCTTGCTCCTGGCCCTGACTGGACTGGTCTGACAGCCTTGTTATGACTCCCACCTAGCAAACTGCACAACTCCAAGCAAATCTCTCTGTGGCCCAGTGTCCCTGTCTGCAGCATGGATAATAATGCTACTTATCCTGGTAGGGGTGGCTTTTATTTTTCTGGCTGTCACAGTGCACAAAAGAAAAATGTGAATCTTTCTAGCATCCCTCAGGCATCACAGACTGTCAAAACCAGTACAAATTACAACAATTTACCTGCTGCTACTGCCATTGGTAACCTACCACCAAGCTCCTGAGAGCACTGTACTCATGGGAGATCTCTTCTTCTCATTTGCTCTTCCACATTTGAACTGTATCATGTCATCTGGGATGAAAATCCACATGCTCATTGATGCTAACAGTGCTTTCCTCATAAATTAAATTTTGTTTTTTAAAATATGCTTTAAATTTTTTTTTTCCCAAAACTAAAGTTTTCACACACTAAGATTAAGCTTCTAAAGAGACTTGCCAGCATGATCATGTAATTTTAGGGTTCTGGGTTTTTTCCTGTAACTATATAACATCGTATTGGCAAAAGCACTAGGTTTGACTCACTTGTCCTGGAATAAAGCCACTTTGACTGATAAAGCTTGGTTTACATGAGAACATCCAAACTCCTGCTGCAACACCCCTTGTTTGCTGTGACAGGTTGTGGCTACCTGTTTAGGTTTTTCTCACCTAAACATCCTGACAAGGTCTACCCTAGGACTCAGCACAGGGTAATGTCTGTCTATAAGCTTCCTCATGCTTTGGGACTTCTTCAGGAGGAACTGGACCAGGATATCTGCCTTTTGCCTTGTCCAGTTTGGTGAGTATATGAGACAGGGTACCTACTGCAGCCCAGGTCTCAGCTGGCTAAGGTGCACCATCAGCTGTCCTGCCCTGGCTCAGCGCTGCTCCCACCCTGCCCCAGAGTGTCCCCTGTCAGCTCCAGCACCATCCAGCCAGATTGACTGTCTCCTGCATCCCTTCCATACCAAGAGGCACATCAAGGAAAGGAGACCTGAGGCTCGCCAGGTGCTTCTGAATCAAAAAGCTGCCAGGGCTGCTCACCTGGGTGTTTTCAGTAAGCAGCTATTCCTGGCAAAATCCTCCCTGTCCCAACATGGACAGGAATCCATTACCCACTGAAGAGGGTCCTGCTTATCACTCTTGCTCTGCAGCATTCATCGATTTTGATCTCTGTCTGGGCTACTGAAAAGTGCTTCCAGTCCAAAGCAAGAAATCCAGCAGCTTTCATCACCCGCACAGAAGCTTTCATTTTAAAAATAATGCCTTTCAATGTCAGCTTGGCCAACAGCTGCTTCTAGAAGATTAGAGCTTTTCTCTGCCTTCTCTGGCAACCCAGATGGATTTGTTTGCCTAGTTTACATTGCACTGCATTGTTCAGCTATCTGTAAGCGTGATCAGTGCTGGCTTCCAATATTTCAAAGCCTGTGGCATCATCATCATCTAATACCAATTATGGGGTGAAAAAAGCCTCTTCCAAGTAGCAGCTGTTGAGTTTGGGAGGGGCAGTGGAGTACCCTTTGTGCTTGCACACTTAATCAGCAAGATGAGAGGTACTGGCACTCACATGACATGGCATTTTTAGGACAAGATAATAGACCTAATCTATTCCCAGGATTTTCCTGGGTACCTGTCCCAACAGCGTCTGCAGGGACATTTCTATATCAGGATGATCATGGCTTCCCAGGAATATCCAACATGGCAAGGGGAACGTTTCCTGACTGGCTTCATGTGTTTGTTGTGTCAGCTCCACACCCCCCTACACCACATCCTCCTGACAGTAAGTGGGCTGCTGCATGTGGGTCTGAGAAAAGAAAGGTTACATTGGAGACATTACCAACCTATGCATGCTTCAACTTCATCCTCTGACCTCTTCCAGTACAATGAGCATGTGCTTAGGTGTCTCCTTTCACACATTCAAGGAGGACAAACAAGCACAGACTGCCAGATCCCCCAAAACTATGTTTTTGTGCCTGCAGCTCAGCAGCTAAGTTAATACATTAAGCACCACCATCAGTGGTCTGGTTTTTTGGAGCTACTGAGCACCATCAAGTCCCATAGACATCACGTACAGATTCTCCCGGCTCAGCTTCTTTCCCAAAAGTTTTCACAGCTCTCTTATTATCTTGTTTCTTCTCTAGCCTGCATTAACTTGCAAGCGTTGACATATGTACTTCACTGTACAGCACGGAGTCCAGTCACTCTGCAGAACAGTCCATGACAGATCCAAATGCCTATAAAAATACAGATTTTCCTTGACTTCAACTTATGCCACAACAAAGCTCTTCATGAGTCATTTGGCAGAGACATTGCTCAGTCAAGAAAACATTCCTTAACTTGGGGACAATAAACAGCCCGATTACATATGCTGCTACTTCTTTCCTTTGTTTTATTTATAAGACCTTTAACACATGAATGTCAGCTTCCTTGTGATTCTTCATTTTTCTAATTATTTACAGGTATTAGAAATAGCTCATTTCCACCCGCAAATCAACTGTTTGCATGCATATACATGCAAGACACTATTTTGAACAGACAAACACGAGCTGTGAGGAACACACTTGAACAGTGGAGATGTAGACCATAAATAAGTGCAGCCCACTAAGAGATTATCATTTTGGATAGGAACCAATGTTCAGTCTGGGGTAACACTTGAACTGCCAGATGTTGTAAAACTTGTTATTCCACATTCCTTGTGCTGGAAAGTGCTACATCTGGCTCAGGAACACATCAAAGGCTATGTCTATGCAGCATTTTGTGGGCAGACTCCAGCTCTATCTGCCTGCACTCCAAGACAGGCAGGAACCATGTGGCCACACCGATGTGGTGCCAAACCACAGAGGATCAGTCCACATGAGAAAAAGTGTATATGAGAACAGTGAGAGGTCAGAACAAGTGTGCCTCCCTGCAAAAATGCCTGTTGATACACAAGCTCAAATTTTCAGGAAACCTCCATGAGGTTTTAGAATTTAACTTCTCCATCTACATGGCTGGTGGCAAAAATAATGAAGCTTCTTTTCATACATCAATACATTTCTCTAAAATCCTTTGCTACAGGGACAAAAGATGCATTTATGAAAAGCCAGGAGAGCTTGAAAGACACCTGTTTCATGAGAATTCATTCAGGAAAACCCATAGAACCATAGGATAGTTTGGGTTGCAAGGGACCTTTAAATGTAATCTAGCCCACCTACCCCCACAAGGAGCAAAGACATCTTCAACTAGATCTGGTTGCTCAGAGTCCTGTCCAACCTGACTGGACGTTTCCAGGGACGGGGCTTCTACCACTTCTAAGGGCAACCTGTGCCAGTATTTCACCACCCGCATCATAAAAAATATCTTCCTTCTATCTAGTATAAATCTACCTTCTTTTAGCTTAAAACCATTACCCCTTGTCCTTATAGCAACAGGCCTTGCTAAAAAGTTTGTCCCTATCTTTCTTATAAGACCCCTTTAAGTACTGAAAGGCTCCATTAAAGTGGTCATGGCATGGATCATAGCAGTCTGAGGGACACAGCCACAGTTCAAAGCAGTGGAAAGAATTAGCAGATGTGAAACTCTTTGTCCAGAAGCTCTCAGTTATTTATGTGCTGAAGCTTTTCACATGTTTTTGAAGCACTTTATATCTCCAGAAGTTCAACCAGGTTGGTTGCTGAAAAATTATCCACAGCTGACATATGAGAAGTTGGGCTGTGATGAGCCAGAACAGACTTGGTGTGGATGATCTGATCACCATTGCTAAATTACTTTTAGCTTTCTTTAAAAAAAAAAGTCTATTCCAAAACTCAACCTCATTCAGTTAATAAAAGATTTAAAAGTTATGATTTATACAATCTCAGTTATCTTAAAATATTAGGGAAGCTGCATTTATTTATCACCTATTTCCCTGTGTTTGTAAGGCAGTTCAGATTTTCCTTTGCCCCAATCAACTGCTTTTGGACAGAAGTCTAAAGTTTATTTAAAATATGAGAGAAGCACTGAAGAATCACAGAAGCAAAATAGTGTCATGTCCTTGGTTTTGTCATGCTGCCAGCCCTGGAGCAGATGGGAAACCTCAGCTTGTGATGCTATTTCATGAGGTTTGCTCATGTTGGTAATGGACTCCAGCAGCTTAAGATCCACCTGATCTTTAGTGATGCTTCTCCAACGCTCCTTTCATGGAGGGCCAAACTTTATCCTCCATTCCCATGCATTGTTGAAATGCATGCTGGGCACTTTGTAAGTTGAGTGCAGAGAAAAAATGACCTTCAGCCAACACCACTTTCTGTGTGAATGCAAATCATGAAACACCAACCAGATGGGTGACAGCTGAAGACATCCTGTTTTTTCCACAATGGTGAAACGTAGCTTTTTCTGGTCTCCGCGTAGGGACATCAACAGTGTGATCTCCCCACCTGAGTTTAGGAGTGGACTTTTGCCTAGTGGATTAGGCTTGGTGTGTGGGTTTGTTTATGCATACTTGAGCATAATTCGTTTCCTCGGGTGAGAACTGTTTGCTCAGACTTAGACAGTACAAATGCATGTGATTTACAATGAATTCAGTGGGAAGTCAGCATCTGGATCTGCAGTATTTCAAATTATTGCCTCATACTGTGAATGACGTGCCTCAGCTTTTAAAGTGTTTCGTGTGAGATACCCAAAGGAAATATTGAGACTACTGAATTATCATTACTGAGCTACTGCAACTACTATCTGTCTTAACATTTTACTGTAATGAAGTAATATTTAAGTTACCACCAAGAAGGGTCTTCCGATACCTCCTTAAGCCAAAGGGTGGGTGAGCACCAGAGGTGGTTCCAATTTTTGTCACTCCAGGGATGGATTTTGCACGTGGTCCATTTCTCCTCAAGCCCAACCATCCTTACACACTGGATAATATAACTTGCATCTCTCTCTGGCATACACTGTCCACCAGCTGTCATAAATCTTGGGGCAACATTTCATTGATGAAACCTTTTGGAAATGTGCAATTCCCAAATAAAGCCACAGCATGACAGAGGTAGCAGAAAGGAATGCTAAGGCAGAGCAGTTTAATTTTTTATGTGTGGAGTCACCATTATTGTCACCTCT
The DNA here is from genome assembly GCA_013400555.1 of Jacana jacana. Lineage (NCBI taxonomy): Eukaryota > Metazoa > Chordata > Aves > Charadriiformes > Jacanidae > Jacana > Jacana jacana. The sequence continues at coordinate 211,992 of VZTM01037084.1, read as the reverse complement.
CAACTATATTACAAATTTTAAGCCCCTAAAAACAATGGCAACTAGCAATACATTATCATACAGAAGGACTGTTCAGATCTCTCTGGGTGACACTAAGCAGTCCATGTCTATGTTACATTGCTGGGAGCCGCCTTCTAGGGCAGATGTACAATAATTGCTACCAGTCCCAGCAAAATCCCAGTAAGCACTGAAGATGAAAACAAGCAAGGGAGAGGGAGATCTTCGAAGAAACAAAGGGTATGGAAAGGGAATTTGGCCATGCTTCACAGTTGTCTTCTGGCATTTATCTCTGAGATGGGAGCAGCACTGCAAGACTGCTGCCCTGGGTCCAGGCAGGGGGCACAAAAGGAGCCATGGTGCTTCCCAGCCAGGTACCAGCAATAAAACGATGAACCTGGATTTCCTGAAATAAACATGTCTTAAAAGTGATGGAGATTCCCTGTTCTTTTAGGGATGAGGACTTCCCTGAACAACCAGAAGCCTTTTCATAAGGTAAAAGACCTCTTGAGGTCTAGGAAGCAGAAAAGGGCTTTTTGCTTAGGCTTGTGAGAAGAGAAGAGGAAAGATTACTTCAAAGGCATTCTTTACTTGTCTCTGACAAGTAAGGAGTGAGATCCTCTTGAACAGTCCTAAGCAGAAGACAGCTCTAGTCATACAATACCGTATTATAAGTCCATCTTCTTCACAGAAAGTTATGTTCAGTAGGTATTTACAGATCTAATTTCTCTCTTTAGTTCTTTTTCATCAGGATAAATGTGATGAACTTTAAGAGGCATGAAGTTCGGAGAGTAGAGACAAAAGAAATATCGATGAATTTCAAGGTAAAAAAGTACATTCTATCCTCAATTCACTTAGCTTAAGTACTCTATGAATATCTGAACAGCTGGTGATTTTGCATATTGTATCATCTGTGCCGTGGTATGGAGGTAGAGGGATATGTAAAATAACAACAGGCTTTGGGGCTTAGCTGAGAATTGCTCAGGATTTTGTTGATATAAATCAGCTATCTTAGTATAAGGGTAGATTTTATACCCAAGTTTTCACTTTCTGCGTTGGAATTTTCATTACAATGTTGATTATTATAATTTCTTAAAAAAAAAAAATACAAGAAAAAGGCAAGTCATCTCTCCAATAGAAACAAGAACAATGCCTTTTACTGGAGTTTCATGAATGCACTTCAATGTCACTTGGAAGTCTCCTGAATAGTCAAGCTGCTTGGTTTCTATGAAACAGCCCAGGAGTCTCTCTCTGTCCAGCTCACGCAGCTAAGTTAAGCTCTTATTAAACTCAGTTGTTATTTTTCTAACAGATTCTTAATTACTGTTTTTTGAAGCAACAATCATCCCACGCTTCGCATTCGCTTTGTTTCTCCACCTCTTCGTGCGGTGCAAGCATGTGGGCAAAGCGTGGGAGGCTCCAAGAGCCCAAGCAATTGAAAATTGATGCAGCGCTTTAAAATAAAGGAATGATCCTTATTATAAAAGGGGAAAAACAAAGTAGCACACTGAGATAAACAAAGACGCACAGACAATGCAAGGAAAATAATATTAGCAGATGTTGAGCCAGCCGTTAATGATCTGTTTTATATTTAAATCTATTGCTTGAATGCTGGAGCCAGAACACCAAGGAGCGAGAAAGAAGCCTGGCAGCAGCCATGCACTTCACTTTTATTGCTCTGACTCCAATCATTGATGTTGTCTTTTTAAGTTATCAATATACATTTTTTGCATGCAAGTTGAGTGCTGATGGAAAAGCAGAACTGGTGCCATGGAGAGGGAAGGGCTCTCTTTGCAGACCAGGCACAGCAACCTCCACTCACACACAGACCCCTGCAGCTTCTTGGAGGAATGGTGCTTGGGGCTTGTTTGCTTGTAGGAGGTGGACTGAACCCTTCATGCATACCTCTCCTATGCATGAGGTTTGGGGTTGTTCAGCCTGGAGGCTGAGAGGTTTGGGGTTGTTCAGCCTGGAGAAGAGAAGGCTCCACGGAGACCTTATAGCAGCCTTCCAGTACCTAAAGGGGGCTACAGGAGAGATGGGGAGGGACTTTTTGTCAGGAACTGTAGTGACAGGACAAGGGGTAACAGTTTTAAACTGAAAGGGGAGATTTAGATTAGATATTAGGAAGAAATTCTCTACTGTGGCCATGGTGAGACACTGTAACAGGTTGCTCAGGGAAGTTTTGGAGGCCCCATCCCTGGAAGTGTTCAAGGCTAGGCTAGATGGAGTTTGAGCATCCTGCTCTAGTGGGAGGTGTCTCTGCCACTCCCCCTCGTCCTCCTGGCAAGGGAGGTTTGAACTTGGTGACTTTTAAGGTCCCTTCTCTCTCTAACCTTTTTATGATTCTGTGTTATGGAGGAGCCGCACAGGTCAGACACAGCTTGCAAGAGGCAGTTGAGCCTGTGGAAATGAGAAGGCTCCACATTCAGGTTGTAACCAACCTCCTAAACTGCACGCTGTCTGCACTTCATCAGGGACACCTGCATGCACACCTTGGGGTCATTTTGAGTCCAACTGCAGGCCTTCAGCACTCCCTGCTAGGAGAGGCGGCTGAGAGAGCTGCTGCTCAATTGCCACGCAGAGACAGCAGCACTGGTGACCTGGCCACAGGGAAGATCTGCCTGGCGCTCTCAGCACTGTCCATACGGCAGAGGGATGTACTGGTGCCACCAGGAGCAGTGACAGCTGCCCTCTGCTCACGTCAAGCACAGGCTTATTCACCGCATGACCAGACTGGAACTTCTTGCCCTGTTGCTTTCCGACCACTCCACCTGCCTTGCCAGCAGCCGCTGCTTGCCAGAGCCAAACCCTCCCTCCCCACTGCTCCTGTAAGCCTGGTCTGTGCCAAGAAGCCCAGGACATTTTCAAAGTCATAATCCAAACCCAAACCCAAGGCGTTGCTGAAGAGGTGCTATGTCACGTCTGCGACGAGCAGCTCCTTGGTGTTTTTTTGGCACATGGGGCTGGCTGGTAGAGAGCTTTTGAGACCTGTACAGCTTGTGCTGGGTAACAGGCACTACAGCTGCCTGTTATACTGATTCCTCCCAGCAAATGATACCTCAGTTTTCAGCAACATACCACTCCAGACGTGTTTATTGCAGAGCAATGCGATAAATAAAAGCTAGAGGGAGAAAAGCTCCCTCATGCACCATTCAGTCAGGGTCAAACATTCAACTGCAAACCTGCAAGCATCTACACAAGAACAAAATGTCATAATATTGTCTGAAGATCAAACTTCAGCTAATTTAGGCAGCATCAGAGGGAGCTGGATCTCACCTGATGCTGCAGCAAGATCACTCTTGATCCTCTCCCCAACACCACCCACACCCCTCTGGGGAGGAAAACAGGTTCGTGGATCTGCATGGGGCTACCCTTTGCTCAAGTCCCTGCCCAAGCTGTGGGGATCCTGCAGCCTGTTCCAGCCATTTGGACTAGCCATGTATGACAGAGGTGAACTCTTCCAGGCCTGGGCTTCTTGGTTTATGACAGAGTTTCGTGCTTTAACTTTCCTCTTGCTTTGCATGAGATGGCTGCCCTGTCCTCAGCCACCCTCTCTTCTTGAGCAGCTCCTAATTTTCGGCTGTCTCCCCTCTACTTTATATTTATATTTTCATTTGCATTCCCTAATAAATACGCGGCTTCTACCTTTCAGAGTGGTATTTCCTGCTTATGCTTTTTTCAAGACTTTGGTAAAACTTTGTAAATCACTGCTCCTGAGGACCAGATACTACCCACAGCTGTCTGCTTGCTGTCAGCCTGACACAGACAGGGGACACGATACGTAAACACAATAGAAGAAAGAGAACCAACCTAAACAGAAAGCGAGTTGCTCCACCGTTTCCCCCTGTGCTGCTCAGTACCCAGAGGAAGGGTGCTGGGCTGCTCGCAGCTTTTGACCCAGCTCCAGAGCCATCAGGAGCAGAGACTGCCATTGTTCCTTCTCTCCCTTCAGTGGCAGGGATGTCCTCTCTAGATCTTTTTAGGATCAACTAGATACTGCTTCCCCACGAAACTGATTGATCTGTCAGGCTGTTTGACTCTATACTATTATTGTAGTAAAAATATCATTACAATCTATTATTTATGCCAGTCATTCACACCAACACTACCTAACTTAGAGTAATAACACACTTGCTTTTATATTATTTAAAACAGAAAATTTTAATCCATTTCACTTGTGCTGTACTGATTTTAAATCAGTGCACCTTTTCAGGTAGAAGAGGACCATTTCAGCCAAGACATGCTCTGCCTGCAGCAAAAATTTGTGCAACTTCCATGGCTCTTATGCCACCACCCATCCAGCTGGACCACCGTGGGCCTCTGCAGCATGACAGTCCTCTGTACCGATCAAAATGGATCAAGCATCAAGTCACTTCATAGATGCCTTACCATGACCATACAGTTACTTTCAGTCTTCACACTTGGAATCTCACCACTGAAAGATATCAAATTTATTTAAAAAAAAAAGAATTTCAGCCACCTGGATCGATTGAGGAGTCACTTTTATTACTGACCTTCTTACACTTTACCAGAGCTCTCTGACTCTTCAGACAAGAAAGGCTCAGACAACCCGTAAGAAGCTCTTCAGTTCACATTATAAAAATATGCTAATTGAAAAACATTAAATATTAAATATTTTGATGCTTTTTAACATCCAGCAACACCCCTTCTGACCTTACATGTGTACTCTGACAGCCCAGAAAAAGCAGACCCACAGCTTTTTGGTATATCCTTTTCCATTGCCTACAAGATGCCTGTGTTTGCAATTATCTCCCAGCAAAGAGAGTCATGTAAAGTCAAAGGAAACAGAAAGCAGATCTGTGCTTTGAATCTTGCACTCACCACACTTCAATAACACATTGCCTTGCAAGTCACTGTTGTGAATGTTAACATTTGGTGGTGAACAATTGGGACAACATTACTGTATCCATTATATGTTAATAACAGATGCGCATGTATCCTATTTTTCCTTCCCTTTCTGTCCTCCCCTCCCCTTTTCATAATAATTAACAAGGCAATAAACATGTAAAACTTAAAAATCACAGAAGTGGAAAACTGATAAGGGCCTCTGAAATGATACCAAGGAAAAAAAAAAGAATCAGTGAACCAGAAGAACATATAAAGTTATTGCCGTTGAGCTTTGCAGAGAGCACAGAAATTGAAAGAATAATAAATAACAAGGGCAGGTCAGTATTTCAGCAAGAGCTAAATCCGAGGTGAGCTGAGCTAACTTAAACAACCTGTATTACTATGTAAACAAAGGGATAGATTCCTTATGCAGGAATAATAGATGCGCTTCAGGGTTATGGGGTTGGGGAAGCAGACTTATATTTTTAAGGTCCTCAGACATCCAGGAGCGTGACCAGCTGTGCCCAGCGCCGTAGGGCAGCCAGGGCTCCTCCAGTGGCAAGTGTCTCACCCAGCCTGGCTGACAAGGACCAAGTCCTCCCACAGCCCACATGCCTCACGCACTGCTCTGCCATTTACAAAGCACAGCACTGGAAGGTGGAAGACCAACGTTGCCCCAGGAGTGAGAGAAGAAACTCAGCCTACACTGTGCAAACAGGAACAACCAAAGAGAGTGGTGGGGTTTTGAGGAACTCTGCTGTGATGTGTTAGCTTCGTCTGCCTCGTTAGCTATTGCCCTGACACTTCTTCCCCATCATACATGCGCTTGCACACACAGACATGTTGGCACACACACGCCTATACTTCCCGCCGACTGAAAGAAGGAGGTCTGCAGATCAGTTTAATGAACCATCATGACCAAATTTGGCAAGATTTCCAGTCTTGCTACTTTTCTGTACCTCAGACTGTTTTGATCCATTTGCGAGAAATTTAGTTTTGGCAAGTGGAAGTCCTTTATCACTGCCAGTGGTTAATCTGCTCTGTGACACATTCATTCAACCAGAGAAAATCCAATATTGACATTTGTACCTTGGGGGGAAGAGAGGTTAAAAGCTGGATATAAAATAAACTCCCGGACTACAGCAAGCAACCGTGTAATATCTATTTCATGTATAGGCATGCTCCTTTCCCTGAGAACTCAGATGTAGCTCGATCACATCTGGACCCCACTATTACTCCACATAATCAGTCAAATCGATGCTGTTGGACAACATCTGGAAGCGTCTCTGATAGCCCAATTCAGCTGCTCCAGCATTTTGGTGGTCCACTGAGAACCACGGCTGTTCACATGGTGCTAAATCTCTTTCTTGTTTCCACCTCCAAAATAGCATTAAAAGGCAGCTTAAATACATTAAATACTCTCCCAACATTAATTTCCTCTGTAAGCAATTACTGTCTTGGCCACAAGGATGTTTTGCAGTTCCTGGTAAGAAGGAGATGGTCTGTGTGGCCAGACATTCACGCCTGGGAAGAACTGACCCCACAAGTCTCACTAAAGCGTGTTGCCGCTGTTAATCATTTTCACTAGCACTGTGCCTAAGAGTTCAGCCAAAGAAATGGAACCCGATTGCACAAGGCAGCCTGCAAACACACAGTGGTGTGAGGCTCCAGCTCCGAAGAGTTCACAGCCCAAGAGAGACTCATCGCCCTCCTCCCATCTATATTTCATCAATTCATTTGATTTCTAGAGCTGGGTTTAAAAGTTCTGAAATTTGCCACCTTGGCACACATTGTGCAATGCCTTTATCCGTGAAACAGTCTCCCTGATTTCCAGAGATCTATTTTATAGATTTATGTGCTGTTTTTTAGGCACCCCTTTGAGTATGCATGTATATTATTTTTGTATTTCAGAGTATACACAAGCATAAATACATTGGTCTAGAGAATATTTGGCAGAGGAAGATCAGAGCATACAGTATAAAATTCTCTCTCTCCAAAGCTAAGCATGCTTTATCTCTGGTGTAGGGCTGCTGAAAATGTCTAGGACTTCTCAAAGCCTGAGTGTTTGCCAACATGAACAAAGGTATTGAGGTAATAGATCCATAATGTTCAAAGCTAGCTGTTTATTTAAACTGTGATTAAACCTTGCAAACCATTTCACTTAACTTAAAAACTTCTGAATGACCAAATTACTTTTTTTTTTACACTTTGTCATTGAAAAGGATGTGGTGGAAAGGTTGAAGGTAACCTGTGATTCAGATTTAACCAAGTTTAGACAGAAATTTGGGAACCAGCCGGGGCTGGACATAAATTACTCTGCCAACAAACAGAAACTAGGAGCCTTCATATGAAGTTGCCTTTTAAAATCTATTGACCGCTTCTTTCCCTTGTATCTAAAACATCACTCATTAATAATGAGCCAAACCAAATTGATGATGCTGTCACATAGACTGTCTGGTCACCCTTGTAACTGCTTGCCTAAAAACTCTTTACATTTGCTGAGGCTGGTACTACCCACCCTGAACTTTGCATATCTAACACAGAGTGGGATTAACCTAGGACAAAGACAATGGAGCTGGGAATGGCATCCTGACAACTACATCTTCCTGATATAGTCCTTTGTTGTTAGAGAGATAACAAAGGAAAGCGAGGTGAACATCAGAAAGTGTGAAACTCAGATGCAGATCTACGATTGAAAAAACCCTTCACAGTTGTACATTTGATTTCCGCAACAGGGAAGATACCAGCCTCACAGAGCTGGCAATATTCAGTGGGGCTTAGACCAATTAAAGGTATAGGCGTATCTTTATTAAGAAACATTACAGCCAAAGAAACCTGAGGAAAATCCTCATAGAAGTAACACCCAGAATCAAGGGGAGGAAACTGAGTATTATTTACCTAGACAACAAGAAAGCTTTTGAGACAGCATCATACAAAAAGCTGTTTTATATGAGAGGATTACTACGATATTCTCAAAAGCATAGTATTTTCATTCTCAATTTGGAAGTAATTTACATGATTAAAAAAAATAAACATAAAACAAACCAAACCAAAATGAAACAAAACAAAAACAAAAAACAAAACAAACAACAAAAACGGAACACCAAGGCCCTCTCCTGCAAAACCTGTACCCTAGAAAGGCATTTCAAGGGATTGCCCTGAGGATCAGCTTAGTGGAGCTCAGGTGAAAGCATCTGTGATAACGGAAATGGAGAGGCAGGTAATCATATCTGCAGCACATACGAATGGTGTTAAGAACCAAAATTTAAGAAACAGCTCATATATGAAACCAGGTCAAATAAGGGATATATAGGCGTTAGTGGAGAGAAGCGGTGGGTGAGTCTGATAGTGGGGACAAACCTTGAGTCCAGGACAAAGCTGTAAAAGCATCACACCAGTGAAACGCAAGTGAGATGAGCAGGACACAAACATACTGTCATGGCACTTAAAAACTATCCAAAAACATGTATTCTGACAGAAACGGGATGTGAATCAGCAGGACTTTTGCTCTGCAAGGACCAACGAGCCAGAGTATTCTCTTCATGGATGTTAAGTAACCACACACCTGCCCCCTGGGTACGAGACAGGTGGCAGAACAGACAGCAAGTCCTCAAAGCTGCCCCAGGTGGCACTCTTCTCGAATATAAATTACATCAGGCAACTGAAATTAGCGACACTACAGTGGAGACTGGATCACTGAGTCCTTACCCACTGGCTAGGCTACAGTGGCTTCCTAAATCACCCTGGCACAAGCCAGCAGTGGGTCAGAGCTGTCACCTTATCCCCTCATTGTCTCTGCAAAGGACTAAATGTCCAGCTTTGCTTGCTTTCACTTTCACCCATGTTTTATATTCACAAGCCTGTAGAGCTTCTGCAGTGAAGGCAGTTTGGTTTCTACTAGGTATCGAGGGTTTGGTTTCAGCAGAAAGTTGTCCCAGTGCCATACAGGGCCACATAACCAGGAAATTATATCTAATCCATTCTGTATTAATCGTTTCCTTTAATGCAGAGGCTATTCCAGTGATGAAGGAGCATTACCAGCATGTTCTAGGTACTCAGTGGCTATTAAAACTTCAGTCTTTAGAAGAAAAAGGTTAAGGTCTACTATTATCCCAAAGCTCCGGCAAAATCAGACACAGCAATGTTTCCCCTCTACATTTAAGGTCCCTCTCCATGTGCAGGGAGTATTTATTACCAGCATCATCTTCATAATCCAGGGATGGAGGCTCATCTGGACCTGGAGTATTCCTAATCTTCATTAACTCTAATTTCATTATCACCTGTCCCGGAGTGACCCTGAGATCACTCACTACTTTTTTCTTCCTCCTCTGGGAAATGAATTTCTGCTTCTGTCCTCAGCTACTGAGCTGCTTTCATGAGCCCTGCAGCTAATAATTAATATTAGCAGTATCCCCTTCGTCTCTCACCAGTCTGGGTGCCCCACCCCATTTTAAAAGCTCTGCTGGCTCCTTGACTCATCTCTCTCTTTCTGATGTATGTTTTTAAAAGCCTCTAGAACGTTCAGTTTGGCTCAGTAGTCTTATTTTGTCCCTTGTGTGAGCTTTTCACACCTTTTTTTTTTTTTAATCCATCTATTAACCTTCCTATTCCTCACCTTCTCTTCTTGCATTTGATGTTCACCAGCTCTCAGATGTCTTTTGCTTGACATAAGAACCAATTTTTCCTGTTAATTATTCAACCTCTTTTCCTGGCTCTCCCCTCCCCCTAAAGAAGAGTGTTATAAAGATGGGCTCAGGATGACAGAGCACCACCAGATTAAAGGAACAGACAGAATTAAAGTTCTTCCCACAGACGAGAGATTTCAACCAAAAAGCTCAGAGCTGCCTCCCTGTCCCTGACTGCAGGGAAAAGTTTTGTAAAAAGCAGATGCCCCAGCCTCCTCCCCTGGCAGCGGCAGAGGATGCTGTCGTCTGATAACACGGCAGGGCAATAACGTTTTATTTCTGACCCTTGCCAAACTAAAGGGGTTGTTTGCCACAGAGCAGAAACAAATAGGGATGGGGGAAGAATGACTATGACCCAGAGAGGAGGGAAACAGAAAGAAACCTTTCCTCCAGCTCTATGCCTTTGACAAACATCTGAGGTAATAAACAGGGATTTTTATGAGCTAATTGTGTTTTAATCAATTTGAGCTCTTAACTGCATTGGAGAGGCTGCTAACTTATATTAGATTCATGTATGGTTTTACAGTGCGTCCCTGCTGGTAGCAGCTTTATGATAACGAAGCCCCTGCCGCCACTGTCACCATGGACTGTTGTTCCTGAGGAGCACGCCGGCAAGAAAAACTCCCCTGAACAAAAAAGCAAGAGGAAGAGCGGGATCCTTTGCATAAACAAGGGGAAAATGGAGCAATTGTGCTGCACGACGTGAGGCGAGCGTGGAAGTTCAGCGGCTGGCAGCAACCCGCAGCCACTGATCTTTGGAGAAAGAAATCCTGGCACCACGAATTTGGGAGAGTCCAATAAAAATGTAGAAGTGAAGGCAGAAAACTCTCTCCTCCCGGCTGTGTACGTGTGTCCACACAACCAGCATATGTTAAGCCTTTAAATGAACATTTGGCCACGAAACAGTAGCTATGGCAATAGGCAGGCACGGATTTATGTACTGTACGTACATATCGCATAGAAAAGCTCTCTGTTTCTGAACCGGACTGACAGCTGCTTGAAATTTTCCCCTTCGCTTTCCCTAAGGTCTCAGGTGTGGGATTCATGAGCCAGTGTCTCAGCTAGAACAGGTGTCTATCGCTGTGTAAATAGCAATTAGGCCCAAATTTCAGACTTTTTTCAAATCCCTATCTGAGGAAAAGCCCAGGAATAAATAGTTGCTGTAACGGCCAGGGGTATTGTGTAGCATTATAGCCTCCAGCTGGGCTATTACATACTATAGACGGGTGAAGAATACAAGCACCTGACAGATGTGTTCTGTTAGCTTCATTAGAAAAGAAACAAAGAAACTCCTCAATTAATAGCAGTGGAGCCAAAGGGAAGGGGGGTGCGGGAGGGAGGAATCATAGCCTGTTATTTAAACAGAGTCAGGGAGCCTTTCACTGATGGCTTAATATGATTCATTAATAAAAACAGCTTTTTGAATGCCCAGTTTAAGTCAAAAGAAATCACTAGCATGGGGGTTTTTTTTGTTGTTGGTGGTGGTGGTGGGGTTGTTTTTTCTCTGCAGAAGAAGGACAAAATGACAAACTGGAGGTGCTGAATTCGTTTTGTGCGAGGCTGGTCCTTCTCAAAGCCCCCTCTCCACAGGGCATTCGTCCCTCAGGGTGGTGGCACAGTCCTCAGGAATCAACGGGGTCACATCAATACTTCGAGTGAGAGAAATTGGCAGGGGTAATACAGAAACATTCCACATCTCAACTAGGAAGCCTTAACGATTTCAAAGCGTCAAAATGGAGCTCTTCAATACAATGGAAATTGGATGCATCTAGAAAGTCACGCTTTTCCATCACAACACATCGCTCCCTTTCCCAGGGTCGGGATGACCAGTAAAACCAGGTTGAGCATAGTCCTATGTGCCCCTCCTTTAAAACTGATGTGTTTCACATCTCTGTTTAATGCAGTTTTAATCATAGTAGATGTATGTACAAGCTGTACTGTATTGCAGCTCCTTCTTATGTACAGGCACACAACAGGGCTGAGGATCCTGTAGCTAGCTGCAGAAAGCACTTCTGCTCCCAAAAACAAGATGATGTCATCCCCACCTTTTTATAACAAACAGCAAAACTCAAATGCAATGTAATTCTTCAGCCACAGTGCTTACTGCTGGCAGTGGCAGTGGCAGTAAGAACTGTCATAGAATCATAGAATCATAGAATCATTTAGGTTGGAAGAGACCCCTGGGATCATCAAGTCCAACCATCAGCCCTACTCTACAAGTTCCCCCCTACACTAGATCTCTCAACACCACATCTAATCTGCTCTTAAACACAGTCAGGGAGGGTGACTCCACCACCTCCCTGGGCAGCTGATTCCACTGGCTGACCACTCTCTCCGTGAAAAATTTTTTCCTAATGTCTAGCCTAACCCTACCCTGCTGCAGCTTGCAGCCATTCCCTCTTGTCCTGTCTTCCCAACACAGGTTTGCACAAGAGGGTGGCATTTCCAGCATCTGCAGGTTCAGGGAGCTCACAACATGGAGCTGTGATGGCAGATTTTAAACACGAAGAAATTGGTGCAGCACCTCCACAGAGCGGTGTAAAATAAGTGGGAGGGAAAGGGTCATTCACCACCTGAGGGTACAGAAGGAGCCATACAATGGAGGAAGCCACCATTTGCACCCTGTCCTGCCAAACGAACCTATGCCAAGAGAAGACCCTGCCAGATCTACCAGTCTCTGCCTGGGTAAGGGGACAATGATTTTGTGGCTCTGGCACAGCAATCTCTGGGTCCATGTGGTCCAAGTGTGATGATGGCAAACTCAATGTACTGAGCTGGGGAGTTGGTTTGGTGAGACATATTACAGAAAAACTGAGGAGACCAACAATGCCAATCAACTCTTTCTGCATATTTCCCTGCAAGTTGTTTCCCACAGCGCATTAACTGATGTTTTGTCAAAGCCTGCCACTAAACACGCCAAATGATGGGTCTTCCATCACTTCCCAAGAGAGAGTCATCCACAACCAAATAGATCTTGCTGTCAAAAAGATTTCTTTTATATATTCGGCCTATTCTTAATTTCATCCCATTATTCTTAGTTAAACCCACTCCTATTGTCCTAAATAATTCACCTCCCTCAGGAATTTATCCCCTCCATGTATTTGTAGGCTATTCTTTTGTCCCACTGTAGTCTCCACTTAGTGAAGCTATCTATATTTAATTCTTTTAATCTCTCTTCATAAATTAGTCCCTCCAGCCAGTGAGGGGAAGAGCATATCTGAGATGTTATTCAGTAGTGAGCTAGGATGCTCTGTTGCATTCTGGGGATATCTAGAGCATGGAAAATGCCTAGGGGAAGCCTAACCATTCATATTATTACTTTTTCCCCCACCCCAAGTGTTTGAACTGCCGTAGACAAAGTGATATTTCTGGAGGAGAAAAATATAACTAAAGATCTCTGTTTCATTCTCTCTTTCCTGCCCCACTGTTGTAAATGTCTGCTTTGTCCTCAGTTAATAACCTCCATCACCAGCTGGCCAGCTCTTGCTTACGGGCTTCGCCTTCCTTTACACCCTAACCCAGGATTTTTGTGTCTGGGTGAAAAGCGGAGAATCAGACAATAAATGTAAAAATAGGTTAAACTATACATGATAATAAACAAATGCACTGCTGCTGTGGCGTGCTGGAGCTTTTTCCGTCAGGCGTGAAGAAGCTGTTTATTCGTGATATTTTGTATACTTGTGACAAAGTTACTGATTTTCTAATGTACATAAATTCCCCATTAATTAGATAGCACCACTATCATCTTTTTCTTACTCTACTGACAGATTCAGACAATAGCTGTACTCTTGGAGGATTCAGACTTATGAGTTAGATGCAAATTAATGACTGGTTTATTTGAATTGCTGGTTTCCTTCCTAAGGACAGTTTGTATGACAGAGCTGGTAGAAAAGTCTCGCTTCAGGAGAACACTGTATGATTCTACGAGTCTTACATTTATTTGCTGCAAATTGCTCTCTGTTCAATCAAGCTCTCCATCTGAAGAAAACCAAGTGACTTATATCAGGAGATGAGGATGGTGTGGTCTTTGAACTCCTTTTATTTTTTTTTTTTAAAAAGAGGAATAATAGTAGTTGTTGTTATTATTGGTATTATATTTGTACTTCATAGCACTGTAACTGTGTAACCAAAACACTCCTTTTCCACCAAGTGGAATTTTATACTAAAACTTACACCCTACCACAATCTCAGGGTAACCATTTGCATTTGTTAAAGGGACTGTAATAGTATTTGACTTTTGTGTTGAAAACAGATTTTCAATTACTTTAAATACAACCAAAGACTTGGAATGACTGGGCCTGTGCAATGGAATCATTTAAATATCTAAAGGAAAAATGCAGAATCCAACACATGAACCAGTGCCCATAATTGGCTCTGATACTTCAGCAATTTATTTATTTTTCTCTACAGCTGACTTAATACCATAAAATGAATTCAGTACTTGCCAAAATGCCTATTGCAAAAAAAGTTGAACAATTCATATTTGGGTCATACAAACCTGAAAAACATTAGAGAGCAATAAATGATGTCTTCTGGAGGATATGAAAATAAACAGACTGGCATGTTAATGAGAACCAACTCAGTCTTTAACCCATTGGCTATTATTTTTTCTCTTTGCATTGTGGCAACGCATAGGATCATTTCTGCTTATAAATGCTGTACAAGCACGAAATCCCAAATAATACTTTAGAGCTTTTACACTAAGGAAAGTAATTGGATCAGAGGAAGCTAGGGCTGGGAGTGCACATGTACAAGAAAAAACCCCACATCAGTGGCACGCATGAGGTGTCTTATGGGTGCTTTATTTCTCTCAAGTATTCCTTCTCTTCCACCACAAAGCTTGTTTGTCTGTTCAGCGATCAGAGCAATGGCTTAACATGGCTGGTGGTGGCTATTTCCAGAGTAAGTTCATGCCCAGAAAGAAGACTTCATCCACAAATTGTGAGAGCCTTAGCTCCTTCCCTCTGGCCAAGCTCCTGACATGGTATCCCCCCACATCCGACAGCTTTGTTCCAAAAAAACAGTGCAAAGTGCTTTACTTTTCTTGCCATGTTTATGGGTCAACTTGAGTGCCAAATGTGAACAGACAGAGGCTGAAAAGTCTATTTTAATCTCCAGGTTTGTTTTTTTTTTTTTTCTTTCATCATACTGCATTGCAAATTATTCTAGTTCTATTTCTCTGGTGTATTAAACTAGTGCATTGCCGAGTCTCAGCTCTCCATTCAGGTTCTGGCATCAAAGCCTTAGGCCAATTTTATTTCATTTGTATTTGCTGTCAGAGCAATGTCTTTATTCTAAAATGCCCTTCTCATATCAACTTCTCAGGTGGCTTGACAGAAGTAAAAGTGTGAAGAAGGAAACCCTCCCCCACACTGCGGTCTGCAGTACTGCTGAGGGGGGGGCTGTACAGCACACATCAAGAAAAAGGAGTTCAAAATGCCATTAAGCCATGAAGGGGATTTTTTTCTTTTCTGATCTTAGCTAGGCACTTCACCTGTTCATACAATCTTTCTATTTTATTTATATGTATGGGTATATATAAGGGTACATATATATATATGTATATATATATATATGTATATGTGTGTATATAAAAAGCACAGACACTTTTGAAAAATACTCATGCTGCTGCTCTGGGCAAATTTATTCTCAAGTGTGAACTGCACATTTACTCAATCACAAACAAAATTTTAGTAAAGCAGAGTGAAAATCTATCACGTCCAATTACGATGACAATGCAGTGCCGCACCGCGGAGGGTTAGACTGGGACCAGCCACGTTTTGCTTGTGGCCATCAAGGATTGCGGTGCAGCTTTTTTTATGTGTGGGTAGAAAAGTTATTTAAACTGGATGACAGGAAGCCCAAATCATTTTGTCATATTAAAGACTGTCAAGGACCCACCTCAGGATGGAAGTGTTTGGTGTCAAATATAACTCCAGAATTAGGCAAGGTAAGGATGGCTGTGAGGCGGGATGTCTTAAACATCACAGGACAAGGGGAAGCATAAGAAAAATCTTCTGGCATTGTGCATTCACCTGAAATTGTACTTGATAATAACAGTTTCTAGTCTTCTGTTTAATATTGCCTATAGTGTCCAGCAAAGGACACCTCACATGCTCAAAATTTCCCAAGCACAAATGTGTGCTGTCTATAAAGTCACATGCACTTAAACATATATATCCAGACATTAAAAATCCACATACATGCATACACATCTGTTTGCAGCATCCGTGCACTGGAGACACTAAAGAACCTGAAATCCCTGGGTCATGTCCTTTTGCAAAGACTTTGGTGCAACAGGAACGGTGCAGTGTTACCACCCGCCCCCCCCCCACACACTCTGTTCTCAGAATTAATGATTCTCATCCTTTTTAAAATAGTGATTGTTTGGGCTGAACAGAATACAGTCACCTTCACAAGCGAAAAAACATGTATATAGGTTTTGAAGGCTACTCCCCATTAAGTGCACTGGTTTTGGATAGTTTAATCTGTGTCCTCACTGGTTTAAGGCAGAACAATGGGTTTCTCAACAGAGGAATGTGCATGTTAAAGGCAGGGTTCAGAGACCTCTGTACCAAAGCAATGAGCTTCACCAGGGCATTCAAAATAAATCTACAGAAATCTTCACTACATTTAGGGTCCCACAGAATGTTGTGCCTTAGGAATGGAGGATTTCACAAAGTAGCTGAACAGTCCCAGTATTTCAACATCCCCAGCCAGAAAAAAGAAACCTCAGTTCACTGTATTGCTAAGTGAAGGCAGCTGCCTGCTCCCTTGCAAGCAGTGATGGCTCAAATTCCTCCAAAATTGTAACAACTTCCAGTAACGTTTTTCTTTGACAGCTCTGGGACAAACTTTTTCATTCATTCACTGTTTTCTCTGAAGATTTATGTCAAAATTAGGGGTGAGTAAAGCCTGCTTCTCTCCGTGCTTTCTTTTGCTTTTCCCTGCAGCTCTGGTTTATTCCTTGCTGGAAAAACAAGTTGACATGAAAGAAGAAGCAATAATAACAGAATACAAAATTATCAGAGAGGGTCTCAATAAAATAAAAATGGAAAAAACTGAAAGCAAAAGGTGATTTTTTTTCCCATTTGGTCAAAGACCTACTTTTTCCACAAGCAGAAGAGCAGAAACCTCTCTGCAGTCTACCTAGATATTACTGTCTGGATGCATATTCATATTTCAAATACTATAATGACAGATGTGAGAGATTTTTTTACAGCAATTGGATGAGAAAAATTATGAGAGTGAATCAAATTTTCTTTCTTTGGGTGTGCAGATATGGAAATGTAGCATGCATTTATATTATTATCTCTTTATATATTATTCATACGATAATGTGTTTTGATTTGCTGCAAATTACAGAAGACTTAAAACTTTCCCTGACTGCCCCTCTCTCTCTCACACACACACTTATTTTCTATACAATAACTCTCTCCAGTGATCATTAGAAGAATATACTCTCAGAGCTGGAAAGCCTGAGCTGATGCACTGAAGGGCCACTCCTGCAGCTACTTCTACCAGGGTCATACAGGGGTTGATGGTGACATTGTGGGGTTTTTCTGGCCTTTATGCATTTCTGTGAGCTGTATTTAAGGCAATATACTCAGGATGAAATTGAGAAACCACAAATTTGTCTATGTCCACAGGAAAAAAAAAAAAAAAAAACAACCTTATGAACATTTCTGCACAAATACAATATAGGAGCCAGAAGCTATGATTTTGAATTAATTCAATAGCACCATTTTACTCATGTCAGATCAGAAGTCTGAGAAACAGAATCTAGATAATTGAAGATTATTGTTGTTGTGATACAAATCAACAGCAATATTAAGCCTAAAATCAGCTTACCACAAAGTGAATTCTTATTTTCCCAAGTATCCTGGTACATTCAAATTAAACATACCCATACCTGAGATTCTACATGAAAACTGAGGTATTTGGAAGTTAAATCAAATGAAGTCTTCTTTCATAAATTCAAGCCCACTATAGAACTGTCTCTGCTAATGTCTACATTTCAGTCAAGACTACTTTTGACATTTCTCTAAGTAGTAAATAGGCAACAGGAGCAGTATCCTCACCCGCTTTATGAGAAGGAAGAGTTTTGGGGGAAGCTGGTTTTCATAGTTTGGACACAGAATTGCATGATTTCACTTTCAGCAGGCAGAGCATCAGATCAGGGTTACTGATCTTACAAAATGCCCAGACAACATCTAAACACCCTTGAGAAGCACCTCCCAAAACATTTTCTCTGCACTAGTTCTGCATGTTGAATGCTTCTGTCACAAGGCAAATAAAGAGTTGTAAGACTCAGCGGAGAAGGAAGATACCAGAAGGAGTCGTAAGTGACAGGGAAAGGAAATTGCCTTGAGGATAGTGCCTGGACAAGGGATGTTAGGGGTCAGAGAGGCGCTGGGCCACTGGTACTGGCTGCTAGGATCCTCAGCTCAGCTAGGATCCATCTTGAGACATGGGTGGTCCAGAAATGCTATGTGTCTGAAAACAACAGGAGTGAGAACAGAAGGGAAGCCCACCAAAGGTATAGGCGATCCCAGGGAAACTCTTGGGACAACTATAGCCCAACATGGAGCTCATACTAACGCTACGCTCACCATCTCTGTGTTCTTTCAGGAAGCATATGTACTTCCACACCAGACAAACCTGGTGTGCTCCACTGCTCCGGAGTCTGGAGATTCAGCACAGCCAACAGGAACCCCAGCAGCTACAAACATGACCCCCTGCTACCAGACAGCCTGGCCAGCACCACTCCCGTGGGGTTCCCGCAGCATGCACCAACCTCACTAGGGTTAAGAAAGGCAAAAGGCTCAGATAATGCTTGGCCTGATCCTCCTGCTGGGAAGAGACAGAACAAACACTGGTGAGGTTATCAGAAACAAGAGATGATTTATTGAGAAAGTGTTCCAACAATTAACTTCGTTGAAGGAAGTTGGCACCTTGCCTCTTCAACAGTGTTGCTTACCATCCGCTTCAAAATTAGATAAGCAAATCCCTCTTGGCCTTTTCCCACCAGGAAGAGTGTCAGTCTACTCCATCCATGAGCCCTGTGAATCCCAGGTGCTTAATATAAACCGGCAATTGATAGTCAATAGTATTGGCAGACCCACTCATCAAAGCTAATTGCACAACAGGAAACATCCTATTTCAGTTCATCGTTGTGTAATTCAGTGCTATATTATTAGAGATATGAGGAAAGTTTCCATAGGAAGAGAGTTTGAAAAGAACAGGACCTCTAGTTTAGGGGAGGAACAAAAACAGGGACTCACTAGCCTGTGTGACACAAAACAATCTACTTTTGTTTTATCTACTGTTTCTCATAATGAAAGAACAAGAGATAGCTATAAAAAAAAATTGAAAAGCATTCAATTGAAAACTGATAAAAGGATTTATTTATATGTATACAACATGCAAGTAACTTCTGGAGCTAACTGTCAACAGATATGACTGAGGAAAAGAAAAATCATTAGGATTAGGAATTTATCCAGAATTCATCTATTAAGAATATATATCATTACAAAACTAACTTGCCAAGCTGTGGACTTTTTCTCCTGCAGTTAGTAAACATAACAAACAACTTTGTTGAAAATTCCTGGAACACTTTGAGGTAGTCAACCTGAAGATTTGAAGGGGCTAATTGAAAATCACTGAAAAATCACAATCGTTCACCATTTGCTGTCTCATAATTCTACCTTACTGACAACCTAAGTAGTTGACAAACAAAACAGGCTGGGAAACCTATCTGTTGACAAATACTCTAATGTTTAAACTTTGCTCTTACAGTTCTTTAGCATGGCAACCTCTTTGTGCAATAAAAAAAAAAACTAATCTATATGCTTTTCATTTTCCCATCATGAAAAGGTATTCTATTTTTTTTAAATATACTTAACTAATGAGTATCCAGGTCACTTAAAAGTCTGGACAGGTATTATATTCCCTGTCAGCAAAGGTCTTAATCTGGGTTCTCTGAGATGTAGCTCATTCTAATGTATGAACACCGGGTATTTCCTGCACATAGGAAAAGTGATTGGAATGAGGTTCAACAGAGAAATGAGAAGGTCCTGGTCTGCCTTGTTGACACCAGAAATCAGAATTGAACCCAAATACATCCAGTATAAGGATTATAGAGGCTTCTGACTCCAGTGCCACCTTCATTCAGGAAGGCCCAGCACAGTTTAACTTGTCCTTCCAATAAGATGCTTGGCTGACAGGTCCTGCAGTTTCACCTTTGCAAATGTGTGCCAAATTTATCTTCCAGCCTTGAACTGACTTCTTCCTAAACTCATGAGGTGAGCTACTGCATGTCTAACTGATTTAAATTCAAAGTCAACGAGGATGTATCTTCTACAATCTGCATTTTACTTATGTCTCACGCTTGCAAAACACAACAACTTTGAAACATGGGTTAAAAATGGAGGAAGCTATTGCAAAATACGTTCTGCAGCTCATTTTACATGCCTAAGCCTGTGAAATACCTTCTCTAATCTACTTCATACTTTCTGTCAAACGGTTCTACCAGATTTGTTAAAAACCAGATATGCAAATTTTAGGTAGAAAGGAGATTTTTTCAGGAAATTGAACATAAGGGGTATCAAAATGAGACTTGGTTGTAAAAAGACATTAATTCAGCTGCAACTGCTTCATAATTCAGAGTATTAGATTAATGCTTTATGAGCACATTATCTACAAGTTAATGTAAATGCAGTAACAAACTGAAATTCAGAGATAGAGTCTCTTCACAGGTTTGGCTTGGACCCTGTCCACAGAGGCTTTATTAATCAGCACAGAAAGTTTAGTCTAACCTTTGCCAGTCAGCTCAAGGTAGAGAAGCTTCCTGAAAGACAACAGAAGTGTCTTTCATGCCTGCAGACACCTAGCAGCTCCCTCTGCTCTAGCCCTAGGGCTGGGTCAGACCTCCCCACATCACCTCATCGTGGCTGATGTGCTAGACCACCCGAGCCACGACCGAGGCATCGCTGTTGTGGGTGCAAGAGCAAGGCCAGGTGAAGTGTGTGTCTGTCAGATAGAAAGAATCATAGAATCCTCTGGTTGGAAGAGACCCTTGGGATCATCAAGTCCAACCATCAGCCCTACTCTGCAACGTTATCTCCTATACCATATCCCTCAACACCACGTCCAATCTAGTCTTAAACACAGTCAGGGATGGGGACTCCACCACCTCCCTGGGCAGCCCATTCCAGGGTCTGACCACTCTTGCTGGGAAAAATTATTTCCTAATGTCAAGTCTAAACCTACCCAGCTGCAGCTTGAAGCCATTCCCTCTCATTCTATCAGTAATTACCTGTGAGAGCAGACCAGCACCAACCTCTCTACAAAACCTCTAGCCCTGTACTGCCGGCAATGTCCCCGAAGCACCGCAAGACACACAGGCACTTCACAGCCCAACAGCAGTGATGGTTCAGTCCCACGCTTTGCCCTCCATGCCAGCCACACCAGGCAGAGCTCACTGTATTCCCACCCTGCGTCCTTTCACTTCTGCACAGCCCAGCACACACAAGAACAGCTGAATCAGGAGCACGCGGAGAACGCATTTTAGCAGCGTTACAAATGTTAAGCTAAACAAACTAACGAACAAAAACTCAGTGTGGCAGTAATAGTGATGAAGTCACGGCATTTTATCATAATCCCATCTAGCGAGACAGGGAATTGTCGTCAATATGTTTCATGCTCAGAAAATGTGCTGCTCAGCGCTTCAACACTGAACTAGCCACATGCATTTTCTTCTGCCAGGGAAAGGTTCTTTTCTTTAAAAGCACACGTCGGATCCAGGTCCCTGTCCTGCCATACAGATTTCCCCACTCATTCAAACAAGGACACGTGGCTGTGCCCACACAAATAGAGTGCACTGGGAGGAAGCGCCAAGTATATGGGCAGAAAGAAGTTCTTGAGACAATTTTTGAGGACATTTATGTGACAGGGCATTAGGAGCTTTTTTTCTGGAATTTGTTCACTGAGAACCCTTACAGGTCTGGCACAGAGACATATAATTATATCTCTTAACAGATTACCAGTGGAAGCAAGTATCGGGCCACCACAAGTGACCAGTATGAGTGGTCTCAATGACAAGGCAAAGCAATTTATAGTATGTAGTTATGAAATAACTTACCCATTTGAAAAACGCGTTCTGAAGCTAGACTGTGGGTCTGTGAGTTATGCCATGAAGCATTAGGGTTTATGCCACTGATAGATTAAATCATCTCGAATACCGTGCAGAGTGCATCTCTCCTTCCCCTTTCGGCATCCTCTGGGTCACACACCTCTGTGAGCACTGCAAGTCTCTGGTCTACTCTAGATTTCACGCATTTTCCCCTCTCTCTCCAAGGTTATCTTTCCGTATCTCTAATAACTTCCACAGCCAACTTCAATCCTTTCATATTGCAGATCCTTTCAACTTTCATCTTCAGATTTTTTTTTTCCTTTTTCTTTTATTTTTTAATAAGGTGGCCTGAAAAGTTTTGCAAGATAGACTAGCTTTCCTTCTCTGACTGAAGACACTATCATTACACAAGGGAGTTTGATTTTTTTAATCCCATGTTTTTTAATCCCATGATTTTTTTTTAATCCCTTTTAATCCCTAATACCTCTAACACATTAGCTGCATTATTTTCTTTCCAGGAGACCCCACTGCCACCTGTTATTTACTCAAAGAATTCCCATAGATGTCCTTCTCCTTTTTTCACTGTTTGCATTTGGTTATGAGCAATCTATGCACCTGAATTTATCAAGTTACTCTGAAGATCCTCACAGTCTTCAGGAGCTCTGAACATCCTGACTGGTTTTGCATCAGCTCAAATATTGCTAGGTGATTAATGAAAACGTTACATAGCAGCTCTCAAGAAAAGAGCATTAAGCAACACATTCCCATGGATGAAGCACCTGCAAAAGTCAAAAGGCAACAAAACCTGTACTTGGTCTTGAGCCAAGTTTAGCAGTGGCAAAGGCCGGCTTATTGTCCTCTTTCCGCTTTCTCCCTGCATCTATAGCTTCTGCAAACCTGTCTTGTGATACTGTAGTATCAGTTACTGGTAACTAATAATTTTCCCTCTAATGGAAGCTATTTTGCTGTTCACTTTTACTGAGCTTGCAAAGTTCTTTCACCCTCCAGTGGTTCAAATGAACGGGAAGGCCTTACTGTGCTTCTGTGCAGGGAGACACCAGGACAGCAGGGTTTGGGTCAAAGGGAGCAAAGAGCTGAGAGCGTGGAATTTCCTCTACAATAAAGCAGCATTAACTCTCAGGCAAGCAGCATTAACTCCTGAGAAATCACTGGATACCCTCCTGAGAGCGCTGTGGGACCGCAAGGGTGAAGCCCTGAGGACGGAGCTGCTGCTGCCTGCCCATGCTGGCAGGCAGCTAACAGCCTGACACAGAAATACTTGTGTGAGATAGCCATAGCCTTTAAAATTGGATAAGAAAGAATAGAAGGGAAACGGTGTAAAATGTCACATCCAGACAAGAGAACAAAACAAAGGGATTATTTTTTTTCCCCTTACAGCAGGAAAAAAGTACTCACAGGAGCTTCTTATCCCTTCCTCCATCATTAATTTTTTTTTCCTTCTTAGGCTTTTTTCACGCAGGGAAATAATTCTCCCTCTGTTGACACCTATGCAACCACAGACGTGTCAGCATGAGCTGACTGGGTGGAAAAGAAAAACATATTTACCCCCAGCACTTCTGTGATGTGCTGCATTGCCATTACTGCTGTGATTTATCCGGGCCCAGTACATATTTTAGCTGAAGCTTCTCAGTCAACCAAATGATTTCCTCTCAACAAATGAGAAATACCAGTGAGCTGGGCGAGTTTGGGGAGAAAAAAGGTGAAGGGGAAAACAAGCAAGGTTCACACACCCCCAACCCTTCAGCATCTGCCTCAAAAGCGGGAATAATGCAGCGGGGGGGGGGGGCAAACACCCAGAGAGGGATGGATGCTGAGAGATGCTGGGGAATGGCGGGGTAGTTCGGGAGTAGGGAGCACCTCTGCGTCCCCTCCTTACCCCTTACCCCAGCAGCCCCGGTTCCCCGGCAGGACCCTGGAGCCCACTTCTCCTGCCGCTAACGGAGGGCAGACGGTGGGGCACGGTGGACGGTGGGGGGGGATGATGGCTGCAGAAATGCAGCATCAGCACGGAGATTAGGCTGTCAGCCTCCAGAGCACTTCCCTGCGAGGGAGCAGATAAGAGGGAAAAGGTGAATGGGAACACTTGTCACAGCAGATGGCGGCTTTGATTTGCAGAAGAAAGCGGAGGGGGGCGGGAGGGGAGAAGGAAAATAGGGAAGGGGAGGCCGTCCCTGCCCTCCTGGTCCCGGCCTACCCCCTCGGCGCCGCCCGAGATGTCGCAGCCCCCGCCCCTGGGCCGGAGCGCCCAAAGGACTTGTTGACCTTCCCCACGGACTTTGTAAGGCGAAATGTGGGGTTTCGGCAAGCCTGGCCGCCTTATACATTTTATTAACGTTATGCTAATTAGCTGGAAAGCCAGGCATTGATTTTCTTGAAAGGATTCAAGGATCAAATATCCATGAATAGAGCTGGCAAAACCTAATCTACTAATGGATTTAACTTAAGAGAAATATAAAGCTCAAAGAAAAATATGATTATTTGGGGCTACTTAACTAGCACTTATCTTTAAAATACTTTTACAGAATTTCCATATTCCATTGAGGTGGAAAAAATGCAGTTATATTTTTAAAACACATTTGCCCAATACCTCCAAACAATGGCCTCTTCTCTTCTCTTCTCTTCTCTTCTCTTCTCTTCTCTTCTCTTCTCTTCCTCTGTCCTCCCATCCCTGCCTCTCCCAGTATGAGTTGCTCATCACAGCCATGAGCCTATGGTGGCTGGTTCGACCCCACAGAACTTCTCCACCTGCAAGTGTGGGTATTTTCTGCTGATGTACCTCCAACAGCTGGGATGACATTTTGTCTATTTACATTAGGGAAAAACTTGACCCTGCACCTTTTTGTGCTGCTGTGTGGCATTTCCTCACTGTAAAACCCCTCCTAATTTTGCAGATCTCAAATTCACAGGGCTGGACTCCAGGGAAACTGCCACGAAGCTGCACAGCCATGTTGGGGGATTGAGGAATGTGTGTCCCACACTAACCAGGGCTAGCAACAGGCAACACAGGCATCCTCCTCTCTC
Source organism: Jacana jacana (assembly GCA_013400555.1). NCBI lineage: Eukaryota > Metazoa > Chordata > Aves > Charadriiformes > Jacanidae > Jacana > Jacana jacana. The sequence goes on along the minus strand of VZTM01037084.1, from coordinate 187,284 downwards.
CCAGCAGTACATTTTCACCTGATATAAACCAGTATCACGTCCAGGAGCCCTAGCCACAGGCAAGACTCACATTGTGGCATACACTGTATAAGCACAACACAAGAAAATGGTCTAAACTACAAAGAAATGAGGCTTAGTGGGAGAAAAAAGATCCCAGACAAATGCAGACAGGAAGGAAATACAAGGAAATATCAAGAAAATAGTAGTCAGCTGGACAGGCAGTCACTCCAGTACACCCACAAGCAGTTGTCCAGCCTTTTATAGATGCCATTATAAAGGATAGTCTCAAGGCGGGTTGGACAGTGATAATAAGGCAAGTTTGGATTTGGCCGGGCTGCAGGGGATGTATCTTGAGCACAATAGGCAGCAGGAAAGAAAACAGAGAGACACTTGTTTGAAACTTTAACAAGGCAACAGAGAAGAAAACACAGAGATCCTTGTTTGAAAATTTAACAAACGAGCAATAGAGACCAGAAAATTGCCTGACTGGAGGTGGAAGTAGACATTTCATGAGTTTGCAAGAGATGGTGGTGGCCCAGTGATGTGCTAGCTGGGGAATCAGGCCTTGAAAATGAAAATGTGTAACTGATGTTCAGTGCAGCACAGGAAGAGAAGCAAGTGGAGGGAATTCCTTGAGGCAGACTGGCATGGTCAACAAAACAAGCCATAGAAAACATGGATTGTGGTGGTCAAGTGATTTGATGTGTTGAGACATCTGGGTAGGTAGGTGACCTGATAGACAGTATGTCCCCAAAGTTTCAGAAGGTCACACAGCTCTGAAACAGATTTTTTAAATCAAGACTACCCAATTCCATATGCAGACAATTACACTGACAGTTTTGCATTGGTCTTCTCCTAGGCGTAAATATGAACTAACAGATCTGAACCAAGGTGCACTTTGCTAGGAACAAAATCAGTTCCTGGACAAACCTGGACAAAATCAGTGCTGGTATCAAGTGAGCAGAAATCTTAAGTATAAGTCTCCTCTGCTATTGCACTAGAGAGGGCACCGTGCAAGCTGCCTCCCTGAGCTCTCTCCCTGCTGTTTTCTCACAGTGACTCAAGATCAAATGTGCACAGTTCACTAGTAAAAAGACTGTTATTTTAACAGACAGCAACAGCCTCAGCCGGTGCTGCTGTTCTGTCTTACTCACCACTCACAACCAACGCCATCCAATTTGAAATGAGTTGCCAGTCCTCAGGATGTTGGGTGTGCCAGAACAAAATCAAGCAACCACGCTGGGCTGGTTATTCCGTGCTTGCCGGACGAAAAGAAGTATACCCTCCGCTTCAGTTAGCACACTGAGCAAACATAACTTTAACCCAAATCTTTCACACCTGGGTGATATGTTAAGGTGGATTTCTACACTGCCACTCCTGACATACAATCAGTCTCAAAAAACTGGGATCTGCTCCCCATGTGAATTTGTCTGAGTTTCCACGTGTTTGTTGTTTTATTGATAAAGCTCCTTTTAGCTAATGAACGGCTGCCATTAGATTACTGTTGTCTATACTCTGAAGCACAGTGATTTTACTTATTCACTCCCAGACGTGCTCTCTGTCCTTCAGGAAATGACACCAGTAGCACCATCACACAGCTCCAGGATGCCTCAGCAGAGAGAAGACACTTCAGGAGAGTTACACCAGCCGAAAACCTGACCAGTGCAGGGGAAGGTCATACCCATGGGGTTCATAATAATACAGTTGTCATCTTGTCATTTAATCAGTCTGCTTGGCACCCCTTCAATACATCAGGCGGTCATGGCACTGTATGCTTGAGATCTCAGCCCAGTGTAACTCTCAGTCAACAGTAAAGCTGTAATCTCAGCTTCCCACTTTGAGAAACCATTTCCCTCCCCAAAATTCCCTCAGAAAAGTCACTGCAATCTTCCTTGTTTTTGTAACTAGGGCTAAAATTTGCCACACTTCTGAATCCTGGATGTGGTAAATCTAGCAGATCTCAAACAGGTTTTGTTCACTGAAGCAAGGAGACAACCACCTCTGAGATAAACTTTAGTCTTCCATAACAGAGCTATGCCTCAGAGCCTTATATTCTGCACCCACCTAGGTTATGGTCAAGAGGTGCTGAGATGTGACTAAAAAATTGCATGTATTTTGGGTTATTAGAGGGTTATTGAATTGCTTTTTCCACAGATGGCTTGTGGTACTCACAAAAGAACCATCACAGTGCTGGACAACAATACCGTCAAAATGCTTGTGATGTTCAGCTCTGTGACTCCTATTTCATGGGACTTCAGGTTTTGCAGACATTTGGCTTTCTCAAGCTCAATCCAAATACAGGTTTTGGAAGACAAGCGCTGACTGCACATGAAATCAAAACAATAATAGTGGCAGAAAATAATTGGGGGAGATGGCAAAAGTGACGCTTGCCGTCTGGGTGGAGGGAAGTCTTGCCCTTCGCTGCCTGGCTGGAGAAGGCCTCCTGGATTTCCAGATGCTTTTGAATGTTCCAGCAGCAGCAGGAGCTACGAGTGTTTATTTCCCCTTCTCCTGTCTGCTTGGTGAGGAGATTTCAACCTCTTGTCCTGTTGGACTGTGTCGCCATTGTCTGTGCTTTTCTCATCTCCAGACTGGATCGCTGCCATGTGGTCTGCTCAGCACTACGTCTGAGGACCACTCAGAAACTTCAGCTAATTGCAGTATGCAGCTGCCTGCTTACATATCCACATTTCAGACACAAACCATAGAGCGCAGATGGTTCACAGGCTGCGCCAATTTTCAGTTCATTTCCAGGTGCAATTCAGGCCTGAGTTTCTAAATCTCCTTCTGATTTGAACCTGCCCGTCCCCCAGAGACTCCCTCTGCCTACAAAGGCTAGGTCCACCATTGAGATGAGCCGAGGCATTTGAACTGACAGTCCCTGGAGCAGTGCATTTGGAAATGGCTTTTTTCCCGGCAGAAGAAGGCCTACAGCTTTTGAATTTGCTTCCTCGTGTGGCGAACCTTCAGGGAACATTGCAAAACTTGTCTCTTTTGTTAAGTTTTAGTTTAATATATTGGGATGGGCTAAGAAGGGAGGTTTTAATGAGGACACTTTTACTTTCATTGTTGTCATGGTAGTATAATTCAGTAGGGGATAGGAGTTTTGATTTGGTTTTATTTTAACAGCAGCTAATGCAACCTAAGATTGTGCACAGCATAAATGGAATCAAATAAATAATTACAATTGCTTCAGGCCAACGCTGTTCACTGGAGAGCCAGGGAAGGAAAGACAAGACAAGAGTATTGCTGCACGGGAAAGAAAGAAGGAGGTATGGACACCCAAAAGGGAGTAAGCCAGGCTACCTGCTGTAACTCATGCTACAAGATGCCACTGATTTGTTTCTTTGTGAGGGAGTTCTTGAGGCCTGACCTGTCCGTCATGCTGGTATTGAGATTTCACTACGATATGTGACTGCTGTTGGTCCAGAGAGGAGAGGCTAGAGATACTGACCAGTGTCAGGAAAAAAAAAGGAAACAAAAGAATAACCAAACAACAACAAAGCATGGAATACAATAACAAGCCACAACAACATTAGACCCCAAAGATTGCTTTGTCAAAGAATTATCCTACTTTTTTTTTCTTCTGATTTTAGTGTCCCCCACCACCATGCTCCCTTTGTGTGGCTGTCTCTGCTCATTTTCTCAGGTTCTTTTCAGCTGGGTTCATACATTGCAGATTTGAACTCAGCTGTCAGACTGAATAATGCTTCCAGAGAAGAAATTAAAACACCTAGAAAGAAGAGAGGCAGATTGCTGAAAATAACCAAGGGTCTCGGACGAGGTAGCCGATTCTGTCTAAAGGCACATATATGTACATACATACACAAACAGGTAAATAGATCATGATTGCAAAGGGCATTTCATTGTGTATATCCACAGTCTGGAAACACATCTATTCCTTTTATGGCCAATTATATCCCCCCTAGCAAGATATTTTTGTATATTTCTATTTCATATACCAGCAAAAATTCATGATTGTTTTTGGGTATGCGATGCCAATTGTAGACCTTCAGTTTCTGTAGCCATGTGTGACAAAGACTTCTGAGCTCATAGGACAAAACTATGGGCAAAACACACTGCAGAACTCACCCCAAGACCCAGGAAAGGAGGGAAACCCAGCTTCCCAAAGCATCTAACTGGGAGATGTCAGCCCTTTGGAACTGGGCTTTTTTACCTGTAGAAAAACTTTGTTGGGGGAGTTTTGCTCTCCAGTGGTGTAAAGGGGACAGAAAACTGCCTCAAACAGGCAATAAAGGGGTGTTTTTTCCTAGGATGGAGATTGGCATAGTTCTGGAAGAAAGTCTTATACCATCTGCTTCCCCCTCTGGTTCAGAGGAGAGGCAAAGGACAAGAATGCCACGCACCGCTCTTGGCAGCATGATTTACAGCAGACCAATTTAAACTCCTGCCAGTAAAGTATTTATATTGCTAGATCATCATATCTTCTGTCATCATGTACACGACTATGTTGGTGATCACACAGATACAGGAAGGTAAAGGTATATATCTGTTGGTTCACATGTTTGTGTTCCAGGCCTTTTTCATTTTTGTGGGGATTACTGTGATTATTTATGGGTTGGTATTTCTTTTTTCCTTGATTCTCTTGTTCACTCTTTTTAAATACTGAAAATTTTCTCTGTGGCATTAACTCCACAGCTCTTGCAACATGCACATAGTCTTTGACCAGCCTTCAACTATACAGAGATGACTTAAAAGGACTTTTAAAATCACCTGTCTGGCTTTTTAAAAAAATCACTCTGTCTTTCCCCTCCATGGCCATAAGCCTATGGGAAATATATACATTGCCAACATCCCTTGGCTCAGCTACGCTGTATAAATGGTACTGACATATGTGTGTGATGCCCACATCAAGATGAGCTATCAGTACATTGAATTTACTGAGCACATAATCCATTGCCACTGTCATAAACCAGTTGCCAGTAATCTCAATGTCTTCAACAAGGTGTTCCTTAAAGACAGCTTCAAAGTTGGTTTGCTTTTCAAAAAGCCAGAAAGAGACTTGCCTTCACTCATGTGTGAACTCACATCATACAAGCACAGAACATGAGGGGAGAGAAGGAAGTAAAAGACCAGTGCAAGCTGGACTTGTTATTTCAAGAGTAGAAAACCAGCTCTACATTTTACAATCAGAGTCCATTTTGCCCCTACAAGCTTCTGTGAACATTTCCACAGCAAAACCCACCAGAAAGATGAAGGCAAGAGGCATTTCCTGCACCAAGGGGATCAGCATCTGCACAACACTGAGGACTGCAGTTGGGAAATTACATGTTCCCACCTGAAAAAGTAATTTTGGGTACTACCTGAGCCAACCCCATTAGCAAAGCTTAATTAGAGAGGCACCTGAGCAACCCTAGCGTAAAAGAAGGGCTATTGTTTGAGAGTGAATCTCAAAGTCATGTTGCACTTCACTAGCTGCCAGGAGAGCACAAGGCAGGTTAGGACAGGAGGCTCTTCTGGCGGGCAGAGGACGCTGTTTGTGGTACAAGTAGCCTCTTGCAGCTCAATTTGTCAAAGCTGTATTCCTACGCCACAGACCCTGACCACCACAGTTGAGCCAAAACAAAAATGGGCTTTCCCTGGTGAAAATATTATAGCCTTGGCAGGAGAGGACCTTGTCTGGAGGTTGGTATGAGTCAATCATAAGGGGGTTTTGTGTGCCTACACATACATGTGTGTGTGCGCATTAACAGAGTGTGCTGTCAGGGACTGATTTTCAATGATGCAAGTCTCCTCTAACTGATAACACTCTAAATAACAGGTGAGTGACTCCTGGCAAGAAGGAGATTGTCTGACCTCATTGTTTGCCTTTTTTCCCCCCCTCTTTGTTCTTCACAAATAAAGGTTTTTTAATAAACTGAAAGGTCCTCCGCTCCTGCCTGATGATAAAATGAAAGGAACCAGTGAGGTATGGTACAACGTGGCAGCAAAAAAAGAGAAGCTCATCAGAAAATAACAAAGGTGCAAGTTAAAGATAAGGCAGCTGTCAGAGATTAATCCTGCTGGCCTGATTGTTTTCTTTAATACCAAGGCCTGCAATAGCAAGCGATAAGTTTGCTGAGTAATTTGGTTTTTGGTGAGGAAATAAAATTCAGGTAGGCCTCATAATTGATTTCCTTTTCTTTAGTTTTCTAAACATTAAACAAAACAAAACAAAAACCCACCTCTGCTTTGACTACACTTTCCTTTTTTCAAATTTTCTCCAAAGCTGTGAGCTTCCCCCCAAGCCAGGTCTGCAGGAAGATAACTCAGAGGGTGAAAGCACCCTCTCTTTCTCCAGCGTCCTCCTGGGAACACTTTTGTTTCATCCTAAGCACTAGCTGCAGCTCTTGAGTGTGATTAATTCTGCCTGATGTTGGCTTCATTTTACTATCCAAAATGGGCAAAACGTGAGGTGGTGAAAAAAACAAATTTCAAAAGAAAGCTAGTGTTGCCTGTCACTCGTGGGTTACGGTGGTACCCGGCCATGGCAGTGATCACTGCCTGAGGAGGAAGCAGTGCAGAAGAACAGTGTGGTCCTTGTCAGGCTGGAGAGAAATCATTGCTGTCAAGCTGTGGAGGCCATCCAAGGGGATGGCTGGGTGGGGTGCACCCTCAGCTCACTGCAGCAGCACGGTGGGGCTCCCATCTGCTCCATGCCCTTGCACGTTGAAAGGGGAAGAGCAGTGAGCAGATGTTATCTACCATGTTGTGCTGATGAAAATCCACTTCCTACCCAAACCTTCCTCATTTGGGGGTGCACACAGCCAGCCATGGGCTTGGGCTTGGGCACTCCACAGGCAGCAGCTGTGGTAGGAAGCAAAAGAGAAAAGAAGTTGAGGGAAACCTTTTCAAATCAGGGAGTCTGTAGCAGTGAGGCAGAGCTGCTCTCAACCAAGAAGATGATCCTGAGAGAGAGGGAGACAGTGTGAGTGTGAGTGTGTGTGCACATGCGTGTCTGGTGTGTGCACGCAGGAGGCAGCAGCAGCGAGCCTTATTTATTGTGACAAAATGAACAGCCCCCAGGATGCTCATCCAGCAGCTAATTTCTCATCTTATCTATTATGTGAATGAGATGGGAAAACAGTTTCCTGTTTTTCACAGATATCACTAACATGAAAGATACAGAATGAATTCCCTTGAAAGTCATGCAGTCAGATCCAGCCACAGACTCATTTGTTTCAATGGAAGGAATTAATGCAGTCAGGGCTGCCCATTGATGGGAAACAAGTCTATAAAGCTCTCCATAAAAGCAAATGTGCTGCCACCACCTCCAAAACAGAAGAAGAGCTTGGTGGACACTTTCTCCCCACCCGTTGATAGCACAAATGCAGACACAGGCTTGTGCCCCACACATTTAAACCTTTCTGTTTCCCTTATTCGATAGAGGTATTTCTAGGTATTTCTAGTGTTATATTGCAGCACTGGTGTTACATGAAAAGGGTGATCTGTACCATGGGGTTACCCACAGTGAAGAAATCCTTTCCCTCTGGGAAGGTTCTAAGGGTGTTATACCAAACATAAGAGCAAGAAGTGATGGGTTTGCTGAGCCATCAGTCCTCAGCACCCTGGGTTTAGAGTCAGGCTTTGGAAGAAATCCTGCATTAGGGACAAGCAGAAGGGTAGGATAAGCTTTCTTAAAGCCAGGCTGCCATGAAAAGGGTTCTACATCTCTTTTAAAGTGTAGACTCACAGGAAAGCCTACAAAAAACCCCAACCAAACAACCCTGTCTTGTATGTCCACAGGCTGTCAGTGGCCATGACCTTGCAGGAGCTATGGCCACGCAGCTGTGTGACAAAGCAGAAAGTGCAATACCATGTTAATGCTTTTCAGGTCCATCTCTGCCTATGTTAGTTTTCACCTCTTTACTTTTCCCAGCAGAGGGAGCACTGGGGCTTGGACGAAGATGAAGGGGAGGCGGTACCAGTCTCATGGCAGAAAGCCGGTAAACCTGGCAAACCTGGCAGTAACCTCACTGCAGTGTCCCCTACCCTGAACACAGGTCCCATAGCCTTGGTGCCCACCGCGGTGCTGTCAACAGTGTGGGGGGTTCTGCAGCCCAAACAGTGAGATGCAGAGTTGACCCACTGCTACTGGGGTGGGAGCTACAGCCTCGCAGGCATGGGAGGAGGAAAAGGGAGATGGCAGACACCGCAGGCACAGGCATCCTGGGCATGACAGTCATGTCTCTGAGGATGGACTGCTGCATGCATGGGGTGGGGTCCCCTGGGGTGGCTGCTGCTCTTGCTCACATGGGGCCTTATGCCACCTCCCCACAACCTCCACACCCTGTGCTTGGAGAGGCCAAAGCTCTGAGAGGCAGTGACCCTTAAAGACCACTGTAAAAGTTTCCCTTTGCTTCTTTTTCCTCCTTCAAAGGCAAAAATGGGAGGAAGAGGAAAGGGTATGATCCACAGTCCTTTTGGACAGGACGTCTTCTCAAAGAACAGTCCTGTCCTAGCCCCTGGATGGAGGGGGAACAGGGATGGACATGAAGAACTGCTTTTCACTCTGTCAGCATAGGATATGCCCAGCTTCACAGCACCACATACAGATTCCCCTTTCTCAGCCACAGGCAATGGTCCGTGATCTCCTCTCCTAGTGTCCCCACTCACTTCCCTCCTTTTTAAATTTTGGCTCTTGCCCATCCTGCCTATTCTTGGCCCTAGAGGCAGTGGGAGCTTTCTGCCCTCCCTCAGCACTTCTTACCTGATGCAGGCTGAAGTGGACCTTCTGACCTGCTCTAACTGGGGGGAGAGGGAGAGGCAGCTGTCCCCTGCGCTGAGATTGGGATTTGACCCACAGGCCAAGTGATGTACAGAGCGCGGCTAATGTCCCTGCCTGCTGCCTTCTCATTGCTAGTCACTGAGGAATCCAGATGACGCCTGGTGTCAGAGCCTGAGTGACAGTAGGTATGAAGAAATGAGAAGAGACAACTCCAGTGCTTGATTACACTAAAAAGAGATGCTTCAGTTACACTGCAGCAAGATACTAGGGCAGGAGAAATGAAAATAAATTCAGCCTACAGTCTTAATGAAGTAAATTCCAGAGTGGGCTGAGACCTTAACTGATATAAATGAGGATCATTATCTTCACTTTTCTATTCTGCTCAGCACAGGGCAAGGAGTGCGCAGTTAGGAGGGGACAGCCAGTGGTGTGACAGTGTGAAGTACAGCCCTGCCACCCTGCTGCTGTCCCGTGACAAGAAGACTCATGCAAAGGGCCAGCCACAGTGCTCTCTGTGAGTGATGCAGTCCATCTGCAAGCCTCAGCCATCCTGGGGTTTACCCCAGCTTTCAATCAGGTCAGGAGAAAGGTTTCTGGCTGCCAGGCTGGCAGGAGGACTGGTGGGCTTCCAGAGGGATGGGGTGTTAGTGGCTTTGTATTGTTCCTGTGGCATCCTGCCAGGACACTGGCAGCATCAGCCACCCACCAGGAAGGCTTGTTCAGGCTTAGCTGTATTTCTCTCCCCAGCAGTGCTGACTTGGGCTGTTGGGGTCAGCCATTACTACCCTAGAGACCCGGCTGAGCTCTGGGAGACAAGAAACAGCAGGTACAATGCAAAGCACTTTTCATCTGCCCATGATGGCTTATTGCCTGCCTCCAGGGCAAGTTAGGTGGGCATGGGCTTGATGCCTCCTACTGTTATACAAAATAAATGAAGCTCTGCATTGATGTGAAGCAGAGCAGCACATCCGCTCAGCAAAGCGGGTCCCTGGGAACAAATCTCCACCTTCACCCCGCTAGCAGGACACAGACTCTTCAGTGCAGCCAGAGAGTGGTTTAAGCTGCCTGTTGCACCTGCACATGTCCCAGACAGGCTCACCTGAGAGGCCACCTCTCTCCACCAGTCATCCATCTCTTCCTGACAGCAGTGCCCAGCCGCACTCCCACAGACCTGTGATTTATGGGGTGTGAAACTGGACCCTACTATAAATTAAAATTACCTCAAAATCCACCAAATTCAACATTAAACCTAGAGGCTTCCTGCCCTATCTCCTAATCTTGTATTCTTCAGACTCCTCCTTCACCTCTTTCCATGCTCCTCTCAGAAGGTGATGAAAGGGACGTGGTAATACAGTGTTCTCCATCACCATATCTACATGTTAATATATCATATTTAATATCAACATCATATGCTGGCTTGGCTCAGGCAGGTATGACACCTAAGTAGGCAAGACTTCCATGGTTGCTGAGCTTTTACCTCTAATGAGAAGAGCTGGAACTCAGAAAGATCTGAGAAAATAAAGACACAATAAGATAAATTCACTGTGGCATTAAATCAAACTGTTAACAGTATTGCCTTTAACATTTCTGTAAGACCCAGGCAAAAGCCTTTCATCCAGACTCGATGGAGACATGTACCTCACATGGGTGGCTTTGCTGCAGGTGCAGGGCAGTGGCGACAGAATTTAAGAGTGAAATTATAATGCCAAACTGAAGGCTTTACCCAATTCAGTCTTTTTAGTAATGATCTCAATAAAAGCCTCATTAAAAAGATTCTGAAATTAAATAAAAATGAGCTAGGCATTTTGAGGTCAGATTTTTGAGTTTTGAAATGAAATTTGAGAATCTAATGTCAAAATGTTTTTGGGTGGTTCATTTTGGGGTTTATACTATTTTATACTATTTGTATTACTTACCAATTACATCAAGATTGTCCTGATAACTGACACCAAGGAATACCATAGAATTGTAATAATTAGCTCCCAAATTAAACAAATCACCAAGTGAACTAGTTCTGAAATGCTACAAGGCAAATTTCCAAAAGTGAAATTTCAGAGAAAATATTTAAACAAACATATTTCTGGTTCAAGCAGGGTAGAAATAACACACCCAGTGAACTGAAAATTTGGTTTCAGCCATCTGTGGTGAAGGCTTGCATCTGAGCACTACTCCCAAGCGGGCAGGCAGAGAGTTCACTTCTCGCTAAGGCTGCAGGCTAGCCTGCGTTGTGGTAGGAGGTCCTCTGCTTGACCTCTCCAAGTTGGGTCTGTGGGACTGTAGGAGAGGGAAAGGGGTGAAGGAAGATGGATAAGAGCCCTTGCAACCTGCTTGTTGAAAAAAAATCGATGTTTATTCCTACTTCAGTGCACAGGACCACATTGTGCAGAGTGTGGCTTTTTGCATGCTAGAAACCCAATCCAGATACTCATTTTCACCATCATGCAACAGTAAATGACTCGTCTTTAATCAGCCAGACCTGGGGACAAGGGTTAGGCCAGAGTTTACATGGGGCTTTGTTTATCTTCATGCTTCTCAGTAAGGCTGGACAAGAGAGAGTTGGATTTGGGTGGTGGTTTTTGTATTTTTTTAATTCACAACATTTGTGTAGCTGTAATGTGGTTTCCTCGACTACTTCACAGTGAGGTTGGTATCATTTAGACAAGCACAAGTGAAATTTAACTTGAGCTACCACATCAAATAAACTAATCTTGACCTGAAAAAACATTTTTTTCCTTTGTCCTGCTCTGAGAAAAAGCCACTCATGGTATCATAGTGGAGTTGTATGATCCAGAGGGGTTATGATAAAGGAGCCAAAACCTTCTTGATCTTAAGTACAACTTGCATTGGGACTACAGGGCTCACCAGCTGTGGTGGTACCTCCTCCTTTTCAAAAGTAGTGGCGGTTGCTTGTGTTCTCAGCACACACATACCTTTAGCTCGTGCATTAAGCCTTATCGAGCATGCTTCACAAGAAATTTCCCATAAGTGTTTGCACAAAGTTTACCAGCACTTTCTGGAACAGTTAACAGAATTTAGGGAAAAGCCCAGCAAGCTCCAGGACGGGTCAAATCAAAGTCATGGAATGATAGAGTCATAGAATGATTTGGTTTGGAACAGACTTTAAAGACCATTGAGTTCCACCTCCTTGCTATGGGCAGAGACACCTCCCACTAGACCTGGTCATTTGAAATGCCAGCTTGGGAAAGACCCTATACAAGCTACATCTCCTTCACCCAGACTGGGGAGGAGCTGAGTTATCCACCTCTCCCATCACACACTGGTTTCAGCCCAGCAGGAGGATGGCTGTGGCCTCTACGGAGATCTGCCCTGAGGCGCTCACACTACTTCACAGGGCAACCCCAACATGAGTCTGGTCTGGCAGGTGCCCCTGCAGCAACCACCAAGGTATGGCACCCTGAAGTTCCACCTGTTAGTGGGGAAGCAGCCTGACCTATCCTGGTGGAAGGTCTGACTCTGGATACTGTATTTCATTTCTGAGGATTTTTTTGTGTCTCAGGTACCCAAATCAAAAAGGCCACAGAAACAAAGATATGGACATCCTAAAGATGGTCCTCACCTCTTTGACTGGAGTTTGGTTCTCTTTGAATGCAACTTTCTCTTGTTTTAAAAACTGGGATGAAGGTGGTTTCAACCCAAAGAGTATACCTAACCAACACCAAAAAGAGAAGGAAAGATTGGAAACGACTGGATAAAACCCGAAAGACCCAGCACTGTTGTTTTATTTATTACAATGTGAACAATTCTGGGAGGGGCATGGTAATTTACAGATGTAAGAAGACCAGAACTCTGCCCTGAGGAGCTGTTTTAGCTTAAATTAGGCAGACCAAGCATAAACAAGTCTGGGTAAAAAGAACATCTAGAATTTACATAGTAAATATTAAAAAAAAAAAAAAAGAAGTAGTGCTAGAGGCCACAAGTCATCCTTTAATTGACAGCAGTTCAAAGGAAACTCTCCCAGGGGTAATCCATTTCATAACTGCCTGCTGTGGGTTTCTTCTCTATCCCCCTGAAGGATCTGACTGGCAACTGCTGGTGACAGGGCTCAGAGCACAGTGAGCCAGCTGCTGAGCTATCTCCTCTCAGCCATCTTCTCTCAGGTCTGAATGACAAAGGAGGTGGCTGCCCAAAAGGTGGTGAGAAGTGGGAGGGAAGACAGGAGGAAAAGTCCACCCAACTGGAAAATGCTCAAGAAGGTTATCATAGTGGGAAAGCCTGAGTCAGTCATGAGTCAGGCCCTGGATAGGGATACTGGAAATCTGGATTTCATCCCAGCCTTGAGTTTGGACAAATTCCTCTGCCTCCATTTGCCTGCTTCCATTCCCAAATGTCACCTGTCTTCATTATGTTGATTATAGAACTCTTTGGGGCAGCAATCAGTTCTTGCTACATGCTTGTGCAACACTGCTCACAACAGGATCTTAATCCTCACTCAAGTCTGCTGGCATGGCTGTAATGCAGGAAAAAAAAAAAAAAAAGGTATAAGCACTTCAAAATCTGGAAAAATGTTCAAAGACGGGTGACTGCAGGGAGTTCAAATGAACGTCAGCTAAAGATCTGATTTCCAGTGTTGCTAGTAATTATTATATGCAAGGAAAAAACAGCTTGGAAAACCCTTTGAATGAACATTCAGTAATGGCTGAGACACATTTTCTACCTGGGAACAATAGAGAATTTTTGTATCAAATACATCTTAGTTGGAAAAAATTACACTTTTCAGAATTTTGCCTTCTTTTTGGAAAATCTTGTCATACTTCTTTTAAAAAATAACACCAAAGTTACTAATGAGTGGTTTTGATCTCTGAAAAAAACTTATTTTCAGTAAGTTAAATATCTCAAGAGTTAGTCTGCTAATGAATTTCATTGAAGGATCCCGTGGCCTGTTTCACAAGAAATAAAAAGCATCCATTCTGCTCCCTGCACAATGAAAATAACTTTGAAAGTTCAAAATTTGATGAAGCTGTTTTCCTGATTCGAGGTCTGCTCTATTTTTCACACTGTGTTGACAAGAGCTAGATGAGAAAGAAATTCCGTTTCCATCATCTATTCAATCTCTGGCCTTGCTAACGATTAGCAAGAGTGCCTGTTTCACTGGTGTTTTCTTGTTAAATAGAAATTCGCCCCACAGAAACAACAACTCAAAACCATCAAATCATTTCACAACCGACAGATGGTAACAGCTATCTACGCAGCCCTCAGCTGGTTTTGGCCAGCGACGTGTAGGTAAGAACTGCTGTATCATGATCAAACTGTATGCCTCATCCATCCTTTCATGTTTCCTCTCTGAAATAAAGGCACAAAAAAGCTGCAGCCACACAAACCTACCGGTAAAGCCACTCTACAACCAGTGCTTTGCCCTGCCTTGCAATTAACTTCCTAATTAGGAAATATATTTTAAAAAAGAATAATAATCAAGGGAAATAGAATTCTCTCCTTATGGCCCCCTCCTAACTGAATTACGCAGCACACAGAGAAAGGTGAGCAGCAGTAGGAGAAAGTTCAAAGGCTTGGTCTGGTTTTTGAAATCCAGACAAAGCTGTTCCACTCCACAAGGAAGATCTCTCAAGCATTTTCCTGGTGGTTTAGAAAAGTATTACTTTCAAAGCAGACAAGCCAGGAAGGTTGAGAGGCATGGCGATGAACCAGACTAGGTGGGAACCCATCACCTCTGTGCACCACATTACAGTTTCAACCTGGCAAGCTACTGACCAAAATTTGCTGCCCTGTAATGGCCATTCAACAGCTTCTTCAGGAGCAATTCATGGCTTCAGTCTAATGTCTGAGACAGGTAACATAAACTAATGCCCAGGCTGGCAGGTTCAAAATGGTGTCCAAGCCATCCAAGGGATTAAAATCTGAGATACAGGTCTGGGGTGCTTCCAGAGGTGAGCAATGTATGCTCCAAGGGAAGCTGCCCCTGCTGCTGCGTTGGCTTTGTGCACTGAGGGCTTTCCTCTCTGGGGCTCCCTGTCCTGCTACTGCCATACGCTCTCAATTTACAGGGGAGGAAAAAGACGATGTGCTAGGTGGAGGTTACCTGGCCATGAACATTCAGCTTTGTCCCTCACAGCTATTTGGCCTCTTGGGAAAAATTCTAGAGTGGAGTTCTGGTGCCATTTTCAAAGGACCCAAGAGAAAAGGCAACATTTGGAAATGCTCCCCAGTAGCATTTTCATGTCAGAAATACCAGCTGCCATGAAACACACATAACATTACAAAGCACCCTTCACACCATGCCACCATCCGGTGCCTACAACACTTCACTTGCCCTTGCAGAACAGCCTTCACATACACATGCAGCCTGAGTTTGAATTCAGGAAACTTCCATGTACACAACCTTAAAAATGGTACCCTTCAACACACTAACATTTTCTGGCTCCTGGTACAGTGACTTTAATAAACCTGTGGCATTCAAGGATGGTTTGTATGCAGCACTCAGGTGTATCGTCATCTGGACAATTTTTCTTGTGAGACTTTCTTTTTTTCTTCTGTCTCATTGAAATGCCTCCATCACACTCCTGCCATTGCCTTAACTTTTCACAGAGTCACAGCATCACAGAATGCTATGGGGCTGGAAGGGACCTCTGGAGATCATCTAGTCCAATCCCCCTGCCAAAGTGGGTCCTCCAAGAGCAGGTTGCACAGGAACTTGGCCAGGTGGGTTTTGAATGCCTGGTGAGACAGAGACTCCACGACCTCTCTGGGCAGCCTCTTCCAGTGCTCTGCCATTCTCAAGGTGAAGAAGCTCCTCCTCAACCTTTGGGGCACTGAAAAAGGGCAAGCAATGAAGACCCTGTAATACTGTGGAAACAAAATGGGGCAGACAAGGGGGGAAGAGGTAAAAAAAAAAAAAAAAGGAAAAAGAAAAAGGAAGGGAAAAAAAAAGAAAAAAGAATAACCACTTATGCAAAAAGAAGAAAAAATCCCCCACAAAACACAACCTGTGATTTAAAAGAAAAAAGAAAAAAAAGCTGCAGAACTTTGTCTTTGGAGATGGAGGAGAAACAAATGCCGTTTGCCTCACAGTAAGGAAAACTAAATTCTTGAGGGAGGACTGCCACCTACCGGCACCGTCCCCGTCCCTGTCCCCGCCGCCCGGAGGTGCCCGGAGATGCCCCGGCGGCGGAATCGGGGCTGCGCGGAGGCAGCCTACCACCCCCCACCGAGGGTCCAGGGAAGGGGCATGGATTACTCACCATTTTGGTACATGAGTCTTGTTCGCTCGCTGTTGGGTTCCCTTCATCAGGCTGTAATGCTCTGCACATGAACACTTAGTGGAATTTGGTTTTATTGATTTTATTTAATTACAGCGACCTTCCTCCAGATTATCAAACACAGGCTGCCCAGGGAAGTGGTGGAATCACCATCCCTGGAGGTATTTAAAAGATGGGTAGATGTAGTGCTGAGGGACGTAGTTTAGCGGTGGTTTTGGCAGTGGTCAATGGTAGGACTCGATGATCTTAAAGGTCCCTTCCAA
The DNA here is from genome assembly GCA_013400555.1 of Jacana jacana. Taxonomy (NCBI): domain Eukaryota; kingdom Metazoa; phylum Chordata; class Aves; order Charadriiformes; family Jacanidae; genus Jacana; species Jacana jacana. The sequence goes on along the minus strand of VZTM01037084.1, from coordinate 171,061 downwards.
CCTAATTCTATTCCTTGGAGTGATCAGTGGATGTCTCGCTATTTCCCACACCACTGCTCTGTCTGCTGCTCAGACCCAAAATGGACACCCAGCTTTCATGCTTCTGCCTGAGGGCACTGGGTTGGGAGGTGGTGGCACCCCAGCTCCACACTCAAATGCTCAGGGCAGACCATGGGTGATGTCCTCCGGTGGCTGCCCCCAGAAGGTGGGCAAAATCCTGCCACCAGCCATGGTCAGGTGCTGGAGGCCTGGACTAGGAGCCGTAAAGCAAGAGCTTTGAAGAAAACCACAACCTGTTTTCCTCTGAGTGTTTGTGTGTGTGTAATTTCCATAATAATTGTGTCTGTTGTCTGCAGACATGAATTCATTACAGCAGGAGGTAAGAGCATCAACATACATTTCAAATTCCTTGCTACAGCCTTGATTTATAAGGCACAACCTGAAACACTGACTAGTTGCTTGCCTTTCCGTGAACTGAATTTAGCATGATAGCTAAGAGGACTGAAAAACTAATGAACTTTGTTTTGTTTTTTTTTTTTCAAAAAAGCAATCTATCTCGATATTTTTCATTTTTAGGAGTTGCTAGCTGTGTTCTGAATATCCCCCTGCTCCCTCCACTCCCTTCCCCTTCTCTCTCCCGTGCATGCTCCATCGGCACTTGCATTAATCCAGGCCTGAAAGTACTAAATTGATTCCCAGTAATGCGGGCACCCAGGGGCAGAATATTCAAGGAACAAATGAACTAATCACCTCGGAGCCTCCACTCCAACCCACAGAAAAGGCCACTGCCCAGGAGCGGGGGCGATGGCGGGCACAGCCTGGCCCCTTGGCTTGACCACACAGCAGCGGGTTGGGCCACAAGTGCCCCATCTTCCCCGGACACCTCCGGATTCACGTGTGGAGGCTGTCGGGCACACACCCACGTGAGACGGCACTGGCACTTGCACAAGTGCTCTTTGAAGAACTCCAGCATAGAGAAAGAGGTGTAGTAGGTAGGAAGAGGGAGCCCTGCAGAACGAAAGAGGTCTGCAGGCATTACAAATGGACCTTCGCCGCAACAACAGCAAGGAAAAAGGAGGAAAAAAAATAAAAAAGCTTTCAGGGAGAAACAGAAAATAATGTTTTGCAATTACAGTCCACAGCTGCCACAGCTCCAGCACGCGTGCTCTACACAGGTGCAGCTATTATAGCAATGAATAGCACGCACTAAAGGTGCCATCCGTATGGGTAATAATATAAGGGCTGAAAAGGTATTTTCATTTGCAGCATGATGCTGGGATGGAAAAAAAATAACAATAATAAGTAGGCCATCTCTCATCCACCTACATCTCAGCCTTATCTGAGGCTGTGGAGTACTAGGCACTGGTAGAGGAGCTCCTTTCACCATCAGCAGCAAGAAGGGATGAACTAACTGACTTCCAGAGGTTCCCCCCAACCTCAGATATGCTGCTCCTGTGACCTACCGGTGCAAAGGGGCTGAACATTGTTTGGCTCCATTGTGCCTTATGGCAGCTCATGGCCACTCTCTCCACTGAGGTAGAGCTGTGACTCCAGAGGCATGGAACGGTTATTTCTCTGCAGCCTGGTTTGTCCCCCTAGATCCTGTCTCCATGAGACAGCTCTTAAAAAGGAAGAGGGTGTCCCTTGGAAGCACTGCTTTCCAGACTGTGTTACCACACACGTCCTTTCTTTCATCAGGAAGGGGAGCTGTTAAAGACACTTAGCAGAGAGCTACGCAAAAAGCAGAAAAGGGGTTACCCAGTGCAATCTGGCATCTTGCCCCAGTGAGCTGCTTTTGTTTTGTTCTGATCCTTAGGCCACTAAACATTTTTCCACTGGCGGTGAAGATGCCTAAATTGCAAATATAGGGCTAACATCAGGTTTGCCTTTTCCTCACAGAGTTCTTGGCAGTTGTCCACAGACACACAAGCATCCGCAAAACACAGATCCCTGACTTAGCATGCAACACGGACAGCTTCCATGGGTACAAGGATGTCCTCATCCATCCTCGCCTGTGCCAACTCTGAGACCATGCCAAGGTCCATGGACTTGTTGATAATAAAGGTCTTTTTCAACCTAAATGGTTCTATGATTCTATGTTGCTGCAGATACAGCTAGTTTAAAGCTAATGTAAAGAAGTCCGCACAAGCTGCACCCTTTCAATTTTCAGGCCAGACACAGACCAAAACCTTTATTAATTTTATTTTTTTTTTTGCTGACCTTGCAACCTTGCATAGGAAGTTCACATCACTTCTCACCTGAGCCTCAGTGCAACCCCCCTCATCTTTGGCTGGGCTTCCGTGGAACGACCCTGGCTCCGACAAGCCAGCTGAGCACAGGGACATGGGCACGAGGCTCAGGACTGCCCTGCTGAGATTGCCTGACCCAGCAGAGTGGGACAGGGGTGTGACATCTGAAGTGTAGCTCCATCCTCTGACCTGGGGTAGGGTGCTGGGGAAGGGTCTGGATGTTTTCAGACTGATAGTGCCAGAACCCACTGAATACAGGCCAGGGAAAGGGTTACCAAGGCAAAAGAATCCTCTGGATTCCTGAACAGGTCCCAGTTCACCAAGGTAGGCAGAACCAAGGTCTTTTTATTCACCTTAAAATTGAGGGAGGCATTAAAATTATTTTGAAAACTTTGCAGGAAGCTGGCATCATGAAAACAAAAGTAGATTGATGCACTGGCTGGCATACCCTCGCCCTGGGAAAGAGCTCAGGCAACCGCTTCCAGAAAAGCTGGAGCCTGCTGAAAGAGAGCACAAAACAGAAAACTCTGGTCAAAGGAAGCTCACAGACAAAGTAGCAATGCGGAAGAAATTATAATGATTAATACAGTGCCTGAAGTGTGCAGGGTACTACAGATGATTGAAAAAAAAGACCCAGAGATTTGATTTTCCACTGCCCTTCATATGCGGCAGTCATTTTATACCAGTGCAAAGTGGGAGCACAATCTTCACAGCAAAGAACAAGTGCACTTTATGCTGCCTTTCTCTCTATTTTCCTGCTGCAAAGATCCCAGGGAAAGGGGCAATCAAGACTATTTGTCCCTGACCACTGGGGCTTGGAACCTATGCTAGGACATAGACCATAAACAACAGACAAAGGGAGAGGGAAGCTACTGAGAGGGCCTGCCACATTTATCTCTGGCTAGGATGGAAGGGGGAATAAGAATAAACTGGGGACAACATCCAGTGACCAGCTGCAGAAAAAGCACAGACTTACAGCATAGAAAAACTTGTTTCTTCTCTTAATTTGATTGGGGTCAAGAGTTTTGCCACAATCAATCTCTTCTAACATCAAAAGCAAACCAAATTAGAGCCTTAGATAATAAAATTTCAAGGCTGTAGTTCAGATTCAGCCACCTCCCTATATCCATCATAGCAGGTTCAGCAGCAATAAATAAATACAGATTGATGGACAGAGAGACAAAACAGGTATGAAATGCTACCAAGCCCAAACAGCAGCTTTTTGCATTGGCACCAGTTTTCAGCAGATCAACAGTGCACCCTCAGGGCCTTCTGGGTTTGCCCTGCGATGTGTCACCGAGTTCCAGGTACTCTAGAGTGAAGAGGGTTAGGATTTCAGTTCTTGCTTTCTACTCTCTGAAAAGCTGTGGCTTGAATTAAAGGGCTTCTCACTCAGATTTACTGAGAACCAGAGTATGTTGCTGCTGGGTCTGACTTCAGCTGCTTGCTGCACCAAACCAAACAGCTGATGAAATTTTCCGTACTAGTAAATTAAGCTATTTTTAAAATATCTAGATGACTAGATGGGTTGCAATAATGGGAAAAGGGGGGACACTAGGCACAGATTTCCCTCAGTAAATTAAAAATACGTATGCTCACCTGTGATTTATTTGCTGCATCAAGTCCAGGGCAGCTGAGATTAGCATGCTGTCCTTCACTGCACTGCACAGGCGCAGCCTGCAGTTTTACTAGATAGAGTTAATAAATCAGAACTGGTCGATATCGGGGTGACAAAAACTCCAGATGTGCTGAAGGGAAGGAGGGACTGAGCCTAACCTCTGCCCAGTATGCACAGATATTGCTTGCTTTTGGTATGCAGTCTGCCCAACAGCATTACTATGCAGCTAAGGGTCTCCTGTGGGTTGTACCCCAGTGACAGGGGAACTATGTTCAGTCTCTCTAAAGTCTGGCTTTATAAGGTTTCATAAAGGCATTGGGATGTATAGTAGTTGTTCCTTAACGTGTGTTTATGTCCTGTGATAATGTTTGGACAATGCTTCTAACAGAGGGGAAAAAAACCAAACAAACAAACAACAAAAGAGGGGCAGTTTTCAAAGGAATAGGCTACTTGCACCTAAAACAAAAAGCAAGCAAAACCGAAGCAAACTTTGTGGACAGAACTTTTAATTTAATGTTTTTAAAATAGAAGAGGAACATTTTGTATCTGGATATCTGGAATATTCTTCCAGCTCAGAAATATTTATCTCCTGACTTACATTCTCTTGCAGCAGCCTCTGAATTCCTTTGAGTCATTAAGGGATTTTGTCCTCAAGTCATTCCCGTTCAGGGAATATTCAATTTAGAAACCTGCCTCCTGCTCAAAGTTTGCATGTGAAATTCATGGTTAAGATCCCTTGTTGCTGAGTTTCAGGTCAGTGCCCTACCCACTGAGGAGAAAGAGATATTTAACAATTAAATAGTCCTCTAGGCTACATCCAGACAAGGCAGTCCAGGTGTGCTCCCCAGCACCCAGGAGGTACAGTGTCACCCCACCTCTCCCCACGGGAAGGGAAATTCCTTGCGTGGGTCAGGAGGGATAAGAGGCACCCTACTTGGCTCCAGGTTTTACAGCTGGGATCTCTGGCCACAGAGTCAGTCCTGCAGCCTGGGGGCAGCTGAACACTGCTGAAGAGCTAGGGACAAGCCCCAAAATTATCTCATGGTGCCTAAATACCTTATGTAAATCTGTCCACCAGGTCAGGCTAGCATTAGCATCCAAGAAGAAGCAGCAACCTGAAAGATGGAAGAAAGTAAGGGCATTTCTTTGCCTGTTCAAAGACGACACAGTTCTATTTGGAGAAAGCAAGTTATTTTTCCTTTCTCAGGCTTTTGCTATTAAGAAATAGCTATCCACTTTCCAGAAAACAGGGAATTAGTCTTTGCAGACTATCTGTTTAACAGAGAAGAAATGAATCTTCATGAGCCTAAGACATATTCCCTCTTCTTCTCTTAGCCCCTCACCCCCTGCCTCATATCTCTTCTATGCAGTTTTTCAAATAGTTTAATAATATTCACAGGGACATTAGATTAATTGGATTTTAATTCCAAATGACTGTGAAAGCAGAGAAGTGAGTCACCAGTCCATGCTAATGAGAAGATCTATTAAGGACCCTTCTCTGATAGACACATAGAGTAGGGTTATAAATATTTCATATTCAATTAATTGAATTTTGCCCCCTGTTATATGATGCTGCCCTGGAATGTTAATCAACTGGGACCAGAGAGAGAGAGAGAGAGGAAGAAAGAGGGGAAAAAAATAATCTAAGTGAGAGACTTTAAACAACATCAGAGCCTTTCCCATCCCCAAATCCTCACAGTTCACACAGCGCCTGCACATCAGAGCAGAGGCTTTCATACAGACTGCATCTGGTTCCATACACTGGATAAATTAATGTTAATTAATCAGACAGTCATTTTATGAAGAACTGTGGGCAAAAGGTTATTCGAGCCCTGCTGCAAATAGATTTATAGGTATAATTGCCATGTTGAATGACCCTCTGTACATAGGCTCATTAAACTGGCCATCAGTCAAAAAGCCTAATTGAGGCAGGCCAATAGCCTGCCGCTGGGACCACGCGGCTGGCTGCAAACAAAACCACTCTGCAGAAGCCAGCTCTCTGAAAGCTGATGATAATGTCGCTTCCCATCCTCTGGACAGTTGCTGCCACTGTCCCTCCCACCAGATGAAAGAAACACTGGGCAGAAAAAAGCAAGGAGAGGAGAGCTCCCGTGCCCATCGCAGCTCCCATGCCCATCGCACCTCCTGTGCCCATCGCGGCTTTACATCACTTGCAAAACACATCAGGAGTCTGGGTGCAGCATGGTCTTATTGACAAACACCTCTTCCAAAAGCCTTTCTGGCCTTCACAGCCGGGAACAGCTTGAATGCACAAGCTTCAAAGGTGCAGTGATCAGAAGGCGAATATAAAGACACTAAAGACTCGTGATGACATTTCATATTTTAAGAGCATCTCTTGATTTCACTGGGGTGGGAGGGAAGCGTAGGAGGGTCCAGCCTGGGATTTGAAATGCCCAGGGCAGGCAATCAGGCAAACACACATCCCCAGCTAAGGAGGGTGCAGTCCCCCCAGTCAGTGCCACACAGGTCCTACAGTTCTGCCGTGGCAGACAGTCATTCCCACGGGGCTGTGCCTGGCCCCGCCAGTGCGGGATGCAGAACAGACTCCTCCAAAAGCAGCAGGCAACCCTTGCCACCATCTTCAGGGGCAGACACGTGAAGCCATAGGCTGGTGCTTTGGAAACCTGCCTTTCGCTCCTTGTTGTGGCACAAGCTGCTTGCTCACAGGCCCTTGTCACAGGGAAACTGTACCTGTGGTCCCCACCTACACAATTGTCTCTGCTGTCTGCTGCCCAAAGCAACATGTCTTTCCAATCTTCACAATTTGTGTGAAGATCATCTTTAATTTCATGTCCCCAAGGGGTCCTGCCACCTGGGTTTGCAGATTGAGCCTGCAGTTACAAGTGGCCTCTCTCCCTGTCTCACATGTGCATGTCATGGATCACACACGTGTTCACAGGGCGGGAGAAGGAGGAAGCATGCAGCCCCTCAGGTTATCCCAAAGCATCCCAGGCAGCCCCTCACCTGACTGCCCCAGAGGAGCTGAGGACCAGGCCAGCCAGGGGTGAACGTGTGTGTTTCAGAAATGGGGTTTTATGTCTGTGCTGCTTCCAGAGACACCTCCAGAGGAAACCTGCACCACCTCTTGCACACTGTAAGGTGTCATTTAGGACTAGTTAGGAAAAAAACCCCACATCATAGAATCATAGAATCATTCAAGTTGGAAGAGACCCTTGGGAGTCCAACCATCAGCCCTACTCAACAAAGTTCTCCTCTACACCATATCCCTCAACACCACATCTAATCTACTCTTAAACACAGTCAGGGATGGTGAATCCACCACCTCCCTGGGCAGCCGATTCCAGTGTTTGACTACTCTTTCTGTGAAGAATTTTTTCCTAATGTCCAGCCTAATCATCTGTGACATCAGTCACAGACAGGTAAATTGATTCATAGACTTAGATTGTGTTCACATTATCTATTCCTACACTTGCCTCTTTTGAGGTTGCCTTTAGTTGTATAACTTCCTGATCTGAAATAAAATAGCTACCCAGAATCATCTTTCTGAAAGACAAATCAATTAAAGCAGAAAAAACCTAAGTGAAGTAATACAGAATCCATCACAGTAAGAATAAATATGACAAAGGGAAATCCATGTGTCTTAGAGAAGTGACAAGGTCACTATCTGAAGACATTTCCGATGAAGCGGGGTACCAGTTTCCATCCCTGGATAAGGCAAGAGTTGCTTAACATGTCTAGGCCCTGGCAGTGTTTCCCTTCCCCCTGTCCCACTGTAACTGGTTTGACCTCAGTACGCTCCAATCTCTTTTCCCAGTACCGCTGGGCACAGTATTTACCTTTACAGGATCTGTCAGAGGGATTTGTAGGCAACACCAAACTAGCTGGGAGTGCTTGAGAGTAGGAAGGCTCTACAGAGGGACCTGGACAGGTTGAATCAATAAGCCAGGGCCAATTGTATGAGGTTCAATAAGGCCAAGTGCCAGGTCCTGCATTTTGGTCACAACAACCCCAGGCAATGATACAGACTCTGGGAAAAGGGGTTGGAAAGCTGCCCAGCAGAAAAGGACCTGGGGGTGCTGGTGGACAGACGGCTTAACATGAACCAGCAGTATGCTCAGGTGGCCAAGGCAGCCAACTGCATCCTGGCCTTTATCAGGAATAGCATGGCCAGCAGGAATATGGAGGTGATGGTGCCTCTGTATTCAGCACTGGTGAAGCCTCACCTCAAGCCCTGTGTTCAGTTCTGGGCCCCTCACTACAAGAAGGACACTGAAGTGCTGGGGAATGTCCAGAGGAGAGCCACCAAGCTGGTGAGGGGTCTAGAGAAAAAGTCCTATGAGGAGAGGCTGAGAGAACTGGGCATGTTTACTTTAGAGAAGAAGAAATTGAAGGGAGACCTCCTTGCTCTCTATAACTACCTGAATGAAGGTTGTAAAGAGGTGAGTGCTGGCCTCTTTTCCCAAGTGAATAATGACAGGACCAGAGGAAGTGGTATGAAGTGGCAGCAGGGGAGGTTTAGATTAGATATTAGGAAGAATTACTTGACTGAAAGAGTGGTCAGGCACTGGAAGAGCCTGCCCAGGGAGGTGGTTGTGTCACCATTCCTGGAGGTATTTAAGAAGTGTGCAGATGTGGCACTTCAGGGCATGCTCTAGCAGCTGAGATGTATGGGGGGTTTGTGCATGTGTAATTGGACTTGATCTCAGAGGTCCTTTCCAAACATGAAGATTCTGTGTGAATATGTCATTAGGAAAACCAACTGTGAGCATGGCATGCTCCTGAATCTGCTGCCTGCCATTTGTGCCAGGGCCTCACAGACAAGCTGTGCAGCCCCTTATCCAGGGGCGCAGGGAACCATGCTGCAGCAGAAAAGCCTGCAGGCAAACCTGAAGTCTCACTTTCAGAGTGTCGCTAGGGATAGGCAATAAATCAAGTCCTGAGGGCAGTTGCAGGGTACTTCTCAGAACTGATTTTGCCCCCATCCTGTGGTTCCCTTCCACAGACTGTATGTAGGTCAGGATGATCTGAACAAAAGTGTACCCCAAGTTCTCCAGGCACCATCTTTTCTCCCAATAAGGTACCATCTCTTCCTGTAGTAATATTTCTTTCCTGTCTACCTAGACCTTCAATTTCTCTTGCTTCAAAGCAAAACACCTTCGTTACCGCCCACGCGGAAAACAGCAGCTGTCCTGCGGTTTGCATGGTTGCATTTCTGCAAAAACCTTTGCATTTGTAGCATCCCCCCCCGCCCCGCACGCCTCAGCATGCTTCGTTCTTCACTGGAGCGTTTGCCGAGGTCCAGTCGCCCACAGAGGGCACTACTCGTAAATGTAACCCAGCAAACGGGCTGCCACTTCACGTCACATCAGCGCTCAGAAGGCTGCGGCTTCCACCCGGAGCAAATCCACACGCTTCATGCATATTATTACTGTCATCTCCAAGAAGAAAGGGAGCAGCAGGCCGATGCTGCACAAAAGAATACATTTTTGAAGCGCACACTGTGCATTCGTACTCACACTGAGATGTCAGGCACGGCTTCCCACTTTGTTTCACAGCGGAACGCCTCTAGCCCTCAAGAGCTGAAATACCTCAGTTCAGTGACATGAAGAAAGAGGAAGGTACCTCAAAGAATATTTGATATCTCGATATGCAGCCATACATGTCACTGTGTCTTGGGCAAGGATGGAGAGAGACATGCTCTTCCTCTGTCCACAACATGTGGACTATAGTCATTCCTCGTAACACGCTCTTTAATGTTGAAGTTTCTATTTAGTCCCTTTACTATTGCAGCCAGCAGAATATTTTACTGAAGTCCCCACTTCAGGGATAAGGAGATAAAGGCTTTAAATATCAGAGACACTGCCAGGAATTTTATCGCTAGATCTTCCTAGGTTGTTGGTATTTAAACCTGTATTTCTAAGAAAGGATACAGATCTGGTTTGCTAAGCCTGCTTTTATACATGCAGAGGTAAATGCAGGTCTATGCAAACACCTACCGATAGAGTAAAAATCTATGGCTTTGTCACCCGCCTACCTCATTTTAAGCTGTGCAAAAAATCCCAGCTATGTGCAACATATGCACACAGAACAGAACAGCCAAAAAGGGAGGGAAAATATCTGCCCACCTTGCATCCCACTTCGGTGCTGCCTCTGTTGCTTGGCATGCTGCAAGGGGACATGTAGGGATATACTCAAGGAGGGGGACAGCTTACAAGACAGTAAAAGCAAGTACTTTGTGCTTCCACTCCACTGAGGAAATTGCTGAGCTGTTGCTTCTTTAAATACCAGACCCATGGTTAAGCTGAAATGAAGTTTTTACTCTTCATACAGTCCTCTCTCCTACACACATCTCAACTTCTAGTTTAGTTCTAATGCAGCCAAATGTGCTGAAAAATAATAGGCAAAATTTGCCCTCAATCCAAAGCATTGATGGTGGTGGTGTCTTTTTGGTATTCTTATATTTAAAATACAATGTTTGTCAAAGCAGCACAATTTACCATTTTGTTTCTGTCTGATAGCACCATATCTCTCCAACAAACCATCAAGATTGCTTTTGTCTTCAAAATCTCTCTAGAAGTTTCAGCTCCTCAGCATCTTGAAGCACAAGGAACCCAGAGAGGGATTAGTGACTAATAACATGTTGGTAATCACCATCATGTGTTTTAATTACTGAAGCACCTCCTCAAATTACAGTATTCTAAGTAGAGACCAAGTAAGGTAAGGCCAGTACTTGAGTTCCCAGCATTGCGCTTTTTATCATTTGAATTTCTACTTTGGCTCTTAGAGTTATATACTCCCGTACAAAGCAGATGCATGCTACTAGCACAAACCTTCTCTAAATAATAGCAGCTCTTTGCAGTCTTTCTATAAAACCAAATTTTCTCCCCCTGTGAAGAAGGAAAGGAGAGGAAGACTCAGGGCAATGGATTGAGAAAAGCAGCACAAAAGCTAACAGCCTTTTTTCAAAGGAAAACTTCACAGTGATTTAAATCCATTCTGTGTCAGCTTTGCAGGACTGCCATGTCTGGCTAAGTAAACTGCCTACCCCACAGTAATGCAGGAAAGCAAAGATTTTAGATAATTTTTCATCCCTCCCCACCCCTCTCACCCACCATGTCCTCTCACAGCTGTAAGACTAATTCAACCAGCAACTTTCCTTACAAATGCTACATTTCAAAAAGACCATTTCAACTTTAATTCACATAACATATCACATTAAATCCACATGACCAGGTCTCATTTAAGCCCAGGGTTCCTCTCTGCAGGGAGAGGTCCAGCCTGAAAAGACAACATCACGGGAGAGTAAGAGTTTGGTCACTAGTCCTTACTAATTCATCATGCCATAGAAGCTGAAACTACAACAGAAGTCGAACAGCATTAGAGTGAAGCAAGTTCCACTTAGGTGAAACACTAGAAAATAAACACCACTGATAATATCTGGCCCCACTTGAATGCACAGTTCAGGAAGGGCCGCAGACTAGGGAACATGCTGCACAGGCAGATCTCAGGGCACAGAGAAGATGATACTAACCCACAGCCCCCTTTGAGGGCATTTATTTTTCCAAAGCAGGTGCTAAAGCCAAGCTACTGGAAACATTCGACTTCTTCAGCCCTGCTGAAGCCGGGAGTTGATGCATCTACGCTGGCCCTGCCAGCATCCATAGTGATTCATTCCAGCTTCTCAGAGGTGAGTGCAGGCTGGCTTCAGCCCATAGGATCCCATGGCCAGCAGCACCAAAGTCCCCATCCTCCCTGGGGATGCGCCCTGGTTCCCTCCCACAAGAAACAGGACTGGTGCAGACAGACCTCAAGGGAAACATTAGATTCCCAACATGCTGCTGAGGCCAGTGCCACAAGGAAAACATACGAGGACAAATAAGGACTGGACAAGTTAAGGACAAAGTTGCCATGAAAGCAAACAGAGGTCATCTTGTCTCTGTTTTAGCAAGAGCAGGGCGTAAAGCCCTGCTGGCTCTGTAAAATCCACCGGACCTAAACATCTCCCCTCACAAGAGTGAAAGATCTCACACCCACCCACCTATTTTCACATTAGACGTTTGTGATTAATCACGCCAGGAGGTGACACAAAGTAATTTGTTTATTCAGATCAAGCTTTTAATCCCATCTCACCTTCAGAATAAATTACCAAATAAACTCTTCCATGAACTATACTCTAAATCATGAGTTGGTCACAGGACAAAAATTTCCCACCAGAGAAAAGAAAAAAAAATCTAACTTTTATTTTTGAAACTTGTTTTGGTTTCACCAATTTGTTTCTTCCCAAAATGCCAGGATTCTGCAAAATTTTCATCTGACACAAAAATCAGAATGCAAAAACCAGCAGATTCTTTGCTCAATCACACATCAGTTAAATGACCACAAAGCAATACCAATACTTTAACAAGGAAATGGTTTCTACTAAATCCTGATGAAAACAGTCATGTTTTAGTTGGTTTTGATGTGTCACACAAGCCTGTTTTATTGGGGTAAGTGGATTTTTTAAGAAATTAAATAAAATCTTAAAAAAATTAAAATTGACCCAGCATTTTGTGGCAGGTTATCTCAATGCACAACAAGCTCTTCGAAATTAAGCCTCAAAACATCCCTGTAAGCCAAGGACATCACAAGCAGGGAAATTTGAATCAAAGGGCTAAGACACATGTTAAGATCATACAAGGACTTGGACTTGACTCTTGTGATGATCATATCACATCACAATGTTTTGCAGAGAATGCTTTATTATGACTATGATAATTACCATTCAGGTTTTATATTAGTGTTATCCCACTGCAAAGTAACTCCTCCATGAGACAGGATGGTTTTGAGTAGAGCAGATCCATTTACAAACCCTTTTCAGATTTAACCTATAACCATAAACTTTAAAACTCTAAACCTGCATGGCCCCTCAGTTATTTTGATAGTGAAATGGAAGTGCTGCATCACTCTAAAACCTCAAAGTAAGGCTCGTGTAGCAAGGAATGTGTTTAAGAGTCATTTAGATGTGGTGTTGGGGAATATGGTGTAGGGGAGAACTTTGTAGAGTAGGGCTGATGGTTGGACTCCATGATCCCAAGGGTCTCTTCCACCCTGAACAATTCTATGAGCACCAACTGCATTATTAGAGAAGCACAACAGAGCGTGTATGTTTCTTCTTTTACTCTAAAGGGTTTTGTTTTGTTATTTTTTTCCACTTGGCTTTAGATTTTGGTCAGTGCTCCCAGACACCTATTCCTACGGGACCTGTCTTGCTCTCATTACCAGCAGGTGACACATTGAAGGGATACCTTTGCTGCCGAGCTCAGGCTGCAGTCCCTGCTCTTGGGGTTGCTGGGGAAAGCCCCGCTCCCTCTTCTCCCTGCTGGGGCAGAAATCAGCACCAGCACCTTGAGTAACCCCACGTCCCTGGTTTTCTCGTTGCATTATCTCTCTCTAGAGCCAAGAGACGAAAAGCTTCCCAGGCCAGCTGCCCACAGCACCAGGCTATCAGGCAGCTGGTCTAACTCTTGATTTAGCTGCTTCCTGTCCTTCTAATCACAAGATTACTGATTAATAATTGTATATTTCTGTAAAAGAGTAAAAATTCCTCTCTGTGTGAAAAAGTTTAAATATATAAAAACACTTCATAAAAATATTTACTAAAAAAATCAAAATGCCCCATGAGCCTGTAAACTTTGCCTGTAAAACCTCTCTTAACTGCAGTAATTTGAAATACAGTCACTCAGGCTCTTTTCTGCCCTTTCCAGTAAGGTTTTAAGATAACCAATAGAAATGCCACTTGTCTTCTACTTTGACTCTCATCCCACACGTTTTTTCTTCTTTGTTTGTTTCCAATATGACAGCTCGATTACCCAGTGTCAGCAATTTTCTTTGGAGGCATCATTTGTCTTTGCTTTTAACAGAGTTCTGCGTGGCCTGATTCTGAGGCGTTCTTATGGAGTGGGCTTGAGGTCTGATCGGTAACACAAGCAACACCAGGATGCTTAGGATGTGCATGTGAAAATACATAGACCTGGGAACAAGGGCAGAAAGAGAATGTTAGTTTTTTGTCAGTATAGTGTGAACTGTGCAACTTCAGTAAGTCCATGCAGAATTGCTGCTAAGGGATGAATACAGAAAGTATGAACCTGTCTGAGGAAGCACAAAAACACAGCCTTGAATTTATTTCACACAGCCTATGCACGTGGCATCTGCTAGCAGGGATGAAAATGTTGCCGTGGATGTTAATGAGGCAAGGAATCAATCAGCAAACTCTAGAATCCAAAGTCTAACAGCTCAGATAAACTGGGGGTTGAATTACATGGGTTTACTCAGCCCATTTCCCTTCTAACGTTACAGCATACAAGGCTACTTTCTGAAGAAACATCCTTTGGGCTTAGGACATAAAATTTGTACAATTTAAACAAACAAACAAAAAGCAACAGAAAAAATAATTCCAAATACTGAGATCTAAAATAAATCAAAACACTCAACTTTTAAGTGGGGAAGGTCAGGTAATGATGTTTACAGAAGGCATCTGTGTTGTATGTGTTTCTGAAGGCAACTATTCAGAGACATCTTAATTTGATATCTTATTAAATACCAAATATTTTTAGTTCAGATAATTCAGTACACACAAGACTGAACGGAAATTAATAATAATAATAATAAATCTTAAGCCAATTACTTGAGGTTCTGGCAGCTTGGGAAGGACAACGTTTGGGAGCAGTATGGTTCAGCTCTTAACCACAGATACACACCCGTCTGTGGTCTCATTTACGCTTCTTACCATAGTTCTGACATTCCTGTAAGGTGCTTAAGATCACTGCTAGGTGTGCAGTGCTCCAAATTTCCTTCCTAAACAGTCTCTAAATGTGTTAACTACGTTCAAAGTCACCAGGGCAAACAACATTAAGGTGATGTCCCACCTTAGAGCAAGGGTGGAAAATAATTTTCTTTGTTCAGAACTTTAGTAAAAGTAACATTTCTGCCTTCACGGATGCTGGCATAGTGATAGCAAGTTATTTATATGTATTTATTTCTGTAGTTTTGATGATAGCCATGTAATTTCACAGAATGACATTTACTACGTGAAATTGGCCTTTTGTAGCACAAAAAGAACCGACTTCATTTAGAGGGCAAATTTATAAATCAGTTTAACATTTAAAGTGTTTTCTCTCCTTTTTGTTCTGCCTGCTGTTTGCTACTTCTCTCTTAAGACAGAAAGTCTTAACAAAGTACATGGGAAAGCACTTACTGAAACTAAGAATGATTTGGAGTCATATTTATATGGTATATTTTCTGTGTTGAAACCAAATGTTTTAAGAAGCAGGGATAGAAAATGTCAAAAATCAACTCCCTTCAAACAGTCTTACTGACAGCAGCTATCTTGACTACTAGTTTCATGTCTTATGTTAGAGGAGGGAATCATCTTTCTTCTAAACCAAAAACCTGTTACTCTATGTTGACAGTTCACTGTAGAAGGAAAGAAAAGTAAAGCAAAGTAGTACAATCTCCCTTCTCAAATTATTTTGTCAATTTCTCTATTTCAAATTATTTTTATTAGAGCATATCCAATATACTCTGCAACGCTGGTGTTTTCTTATTTTTCAGGAATCTAGGGAAGTATTCACTTCCTACAGAAGTATTCAAAAAGAAAAGAATACTCATTTCAATAAGTAATGCTCTGCCAGGCACCCTCCTTTTCTCCAGCTGCCTGATCACATCTCTTGTTCTTCACATCTGGCAGCTGGAAATGTGGTCTTTTCTCATCAAGTCCTTCCTACTGCCAACTCACATTATCCTTAACCTCTCCGGCCTTGGCCACTGTTAGTGGCTGAGACTTGACTGGTTTGAGAAAGGAAACTGAATACAAGAAAAATCACATAACAAGACAGAAAGACTGAGAAGCAGAAGTAAAGTGCTCTGCCTTGGCATTATTTATTATTATCATCTCATTAAGTTACAGGAGTCCAAAAATCACCTCGTACACATTATGAAATATCCTGTTTGAACTCCTTTCAAATTTGATGAAATGCCAACTGTTTTTCAGTGTGGTTTGGGTTATTTAATAAAATCCTGTGCTGTCCTGGAGAATAACAACCAAGAGAAAAGAACTTACTTATAAAACTTAATCGTGGGCTCAACAGCCAGCATAACAAATGGTGCAACGGTATAGCATACGGCCAGTTGAGTGACAACCCAGGTAATAACGTCGTAGGCTATCTTGAGAGGCACTGATGAGAGGAAGTAATGTCTGCAATTGTTTCTTATCTGCAGGTCAGGGAAAAGTAAACAATATTATATAATCCATTTCTTTGGCAAAGTCACGCATTACAGTTTGCAACTCTCCACTTATCCTCGCCCTTAGTATTACAGAAAAATTTATATACCAGTTAGAAATCACTGAGAATAGGAAGACATAAGTGTGTTGACTGGCATATCCAAGATCCCACAATCAACCAGTGGCAAACAGAGAAGTGTCCCCCAATTTCATGACACAGAGCAGACCCTCAATGCTGCATATCTGGCACAGTATCTTTGGGGAGGAGAATTGTTATAAATTGATCATCCTCTCTCCTGGGTTGACTTTTTACTGGTAATCAACAGTGAAACAAAGTTACTTTAAATGAACAAATATGTGTTCATACGTGCAAGCATGCGGTATATCTCTCTTCCCTAAAGATTATGGTTTAGCTTTACACCTATGAAATCCTCGTAAATGAGAGGCAAACCACATGTTGAGACCGCATGTTCAGCAACCTGCTCTAGCCATAGCTGTTAATACCGATCGCTAGCTTAACATACCTTTCAAAATGACCTGGTCAAATTCTGAACAACAGAGGAACCAGTCCTGCATAACTGCCTGGTTCAGCTTTAAAGATCAGCAGTGACAAATTTAACAGTGAGACGTGAAGCCTGTTGTGTCTTTGATGACTCTTCCCAAGATGAGGCCCATAAACAGAGACCAGTTTACTGCATCAATTGCATTCACGTGAAAGAGCTCAAGTTTGGGCTGAGGCTCAACCCACAACAGCTTGTGGTGAAAAATTGCACCCAGAGCCGATTGCGTGCCAGCATAGTGGCAACATGACCTAGCAGAAGGCTGGACTCAAGCTTAGCCTTGGATCCCAAGCTAATCTGACTGCATGGATGTAGCCAGTAGCACTACCAACTGCACACTTGCTGGCAATGTTTCCTCTGATAGCCAAGGACAGCATTGCAGCACATGCAAATTGGTGCTGCTTATAGCTGCCGGGGGTATTTTGTAGTTGGCATTCATACAGAACAAAGTTGCAGTGAACATCAAGGCCACAATGGCACGAATGGGAGCTCACAGCAGGGACAAGCTGCTTGAACGTGTCAGGGTGGTCCCTGCAGTTGACAGCTGGGTAGTACCTAGCATGGGCCTTAGAAAAGAACAATGAAAAGTACATACTGCTCTGGCTGCGAGTGTGATAAGGATTCCAGTGAGAAACGTAAAATAATATCCAGGATAGATACCATGCCACAGGGCTGACAGGATAAACGTTAAAGCCGTAGGGTACCAGGGAGCTCTGTCATAGCAAACACTGCAAAGACAAAAACAAAACAAGCAGCAGCTGAATACAGCTGGCCAATGGACACTGTACTTCAAATCTTTCTGTTTTTAAGGTCTTTTCTAAAGAGTCTTCTCTTTCCTCTGTTACAGACAAGGACATGGGGCATCCTCCCTTCACTTACATGGAGCGTTAGATGGAAAGAGGAAGCACATTTCTATACGCTGAGTACCCAAAGGGCGCCTGTACTCCGGTGCTCACAACACTTAAATAAATAACAGGGAAAAGGGCAGTCAAAACTTATCTTTCACCTGCATACTTCTATCTGGAATCACACATGACCCTTCAAGACTCTGAGGAGAGAGCAAAAGCAAACCGAAGGACCCCACCCTTCACTGGTGAACAGGGGTATTTTTAGGCTCTGTTAACTGGCAGATGCTGGGAACAACAGGGAGTGTCATAAGCTGTTGCAAAACGGCAGATTCCTGCTAACTTTAGCAACCCAAAACCTTACTCCAAAGATGCAAGCGACCAGTTCAAAACTCACCATCTGGTCTATATAGCTATCTGAGGTTTAACTGAAATGCTGCGTTCCAAAGAAATGATTCAAGATAATGCACTTCTTATCAGGAACATCGCTTGAATGAAAAATAGTAGACATTGACTTTTAAGATATATATATGTAACAACAAAAATAGCTATGACAACCACAATAAATCTGTGCCTGCCTTTCAGACCTGACATTGACTGTAGGCTGCGCTTTAATCATGCCAAAAAGCATAACAAGTTACAGGAGACCAGTAATCTAAGTTTAATTTTAGTTTAATCTAGGAAACTTGGTCTTATGCTAGTACTTGTAAGTGCCTTAACAGTCACGGGTTAAAATCAGGTCTTCTCAGTGCTGTAAGAAGTCTCTTCTGCATGTCCTGAACAGGGACTCCCTAGCAAGCATCTTCTGGTAACTCCAAACCAGACTACAACAGGGCTATGAGGATCTCAACTTCCATCCAGTTCTGGCTAAACTGGATCCCAGTGACACAAAGGCTTGCCTCCAAAGTAGTACACAAAAGAATCATAACATAGCAAAGTGAAACAGTACAGTGAGAATAACAAAGGCAAAAAGCAGCTTAAAAGATGACATCAAAATGCTGTTACTTTTTATTATGGAAGATCTGAACAGTTCATTTATAGTTTTGCTGCTCGTATATAAAATGGGCACATTTTACATTTGCAGCAATAAAACTTTTATAGCACCAAATACCCTTGTATTCCACCACCTGTTAAAGACATAGGAAACAAAGACAGACAAAAGACTATAAGTTTATGAGATTCACCAGTCAGCATTTTTCCAGGCCATGTAGACCTTTTGGGTCTCACAAGCATGTTACCCCTTCATTATTCTTACCATTTTAGCCAGGCAGCTGTCTGAATGTTCCAGTTTTCAATGTACATTTTAAAACTTGTCGCAGTCTAAGAAAGAAGTTCACATGAAATGTTAGCACTGAAACCTATAAAAAAATACTTGCAATTTAAATTAAAGTAGAGATACATGGAAAAATATTCATTCTAGTGGCTAACTGTTGTAAAGACAGCCACAGTCCATCATTACACTAAGATGTTTCAGGATGAACAATAGCTAAGGCTGCTTGCTTACCGCTAACACTTGGAACTTGCTGTAAAATCTCACTTTGTTTTGTAAAATTAAATACAACATTTGGTTATTTTTTAATTACAGGAAATCTGAGATGCTTTCTTGTTCTAAATGCTCAGCCTTCCCCTCAGATGAAAAACAGCTTCATTTTTGGAAGAGATATCTTGCCACCCATTGCGCAGTCTAGGCTTCCCTAGAGTGCTATTAAAACAAAGTATTATGAAAACGAAAAGAAATGCATTACTATCTGGAGAAAGAAGGGGGAGGAATGAAGAACATGGACAAAAAATACCCCCAACATTTAGCACTAAATTTAGAAGCCACTTCTCAGTCACTGCGCATTAGAGAAACCAGAGTGCACTTCAGAGTCTTGGAAGAACCACCTGTACCTTCTCACAGCACAAGCTCCCCCAGCTTTAGGGGACTGATGGACTCTGTTCAGCAGCAGTTCCTCTAATCCTGGCCAACCTCACTTCTAATGGTCCCCCATGCCCGCTCCCCCTTTTTCCTTGCCTGCTGAAAAAACTTCTGGGGATCTCCTCACCAAGCAAGGACATAATTCTGTGACACTGCATTATTTTCCTGTACCAGCTGAAGGCAAGGGCACACTGAAAAGATGTATTAAAGGCAAAGGTTTCCAAGGGAAAAGATATTTTTAGTTCCACACAGAATCCTGAAGGCTCACATTTCACCCTCTGTTTAAACAGTTAAAACAATTAGCAATTCCCAGTGCAGTACTGCCACATTTTAATTGCATTACTGCACCAAGAGAAGCCAAGAAAAATATCATTTCTCTTCCAAGTAATATTGTCACTTTCTTCTCTGCTACATTACCAAGACAGACAGTAGTCATTGGCTGTCAAAATGCACACACTACCAAGGCTTTCAAGTCCCTGACATGGGTTTAGCCCCATCACATCTTAATGCCCTCACAACTCCTGCCACGTGCTCGTCTTTACTACAGATTGGGTAATTTCTTAGCCACAATTAGCACTCAAGTTCCCGACTCTTAATCAATTTCACATCCATGGGTGGTTATACCTGCTGAAAACTGCACCGTACAATCACACCTAAACTTCAACTCCTGGAATTGGTGGTGGTGCATAGTGACAGCTCAAGACTTAAGGCAAAGTCTTGGTCTCTGTAGTCTTTCTTTCGACACGTGACCAAATCAATGGAAAGCACTCTGTTATGCTCCTTGAAATAATTTCTGCACCCTGATCTCTATTGCCTATGTGACCAGGAAAGGAAAAAAGTTTTGAGGGGCCTACAGTTCAGTGGGCAGAGAAGGGCAAAGAGTCTTATTTCCTTACTTAAGCTTGACTAAAGAGCATTGCCTGCACTTCATTTTCCTCCCTCAAGCAGAAACTACCTCAGCCCATCGAGGTAGGAATCATCTCCTGCTCCCAAAACTGAATCAGATACCAATTCTGGATTTCAGAGTGGTATCTAGGGTGCTGCCATCATCAAGGAGTGTAAAGCATTTCAGGGTTGTATGTTCTGTGTCACTCAAGGAAAGATGTGCACTGAGGATTAATTAAGGTTTAGAAAAAAAAAAAAGAGAAAGGATATTTAGAAAGAGAGAATGTATAATGGCACTTCCAGTTTTGGCATCTCTCAATGAAGAATTACAGGGGCTTTTTCATTTTTGAGAAGAGCTATTACAGCACATTCACTTAGTCACAGATCATTCAGCAATAATAAAGCAGTCAACTTATTTTCATCTGATTTTTGTTTTAACATCATAACTACAGAATTACAGGGCGAAGCCCCTCCTATTTCTAAAGAAAGAAGCCTTTAAAAAGCAGTCTCAGAGACAAACATCACACCTCACTGGCTTTCCAATTACATTGGCCATCTTTTGCATTAGAGAAACAAATATAATTAGCTTATGAAAGACTAATGGCTGTTAAAGTATATGGCAGTCACAAGGAACGTGTGACAGAGGCTTTGAGAAACAGTGTGGTTTGCTGGATGGAGCTCGAGATCAGCAGCCACCTAAGCTCTATGTGGCCCTGCCAGTCCCCATTCAGGTTGCTTGGTTTCTACCTGTATTTCTCCTACCCTTGCTTTTCTGCATTTACAAGAGGGACTCCAGGCATGTGCAGGGACCCAGCCTTGCAAGTGCTGGTGCAATGCCTAACTCGTGGCAGCCTCTTTCACTACCATGACCCACCTCAACTAGGTTACAAAAGTGGAAGACTGCCAGAAGTAAACAGAAAACACCACAGATGATGGAGAATCATAACTGCGAGCAATTTACTGACCCGCTGAACTCAGCCACTATCTACAGTAATTGACTTCTCATTTATTAAACATCCGATTAATCGTTTATTAGCCCTCTACAAACTATTTAGAAATGCAACCTGAATAAAGAGTGCAATGAAGCCTGTGTGACAGATGCTTTTTCTCTGCCCAACAGATAAAAAGCAAAACCTCTTCACATTAAAGAAGAGCAGCCTGGTAGCATGAACTTCTTTTCCTTCCAGCAAAGCTTCTCCCCGTTATCGTGCCCATTTCTCTATAACTATGCCAGTGCAGCCACTCTTTTAGCTCACCTCAATGTTCCAGATATTCAAATTGGACAACAGGTCCCAGCGGAAAGTGCCTCTTTCATCAACTCCACTGAATCCATAACCAGCTGCATTGTTGACTGCATCTGCTGCAATGTCAAAGCAAAATGAGTCAAATCAGACTGCTGGAGGAGCTGTGGTTTTTTACAAGTCAGTATGACACTAAACACACATTAAGCCAGCTTTGTAGCAATGAGCATCGTCTCTTTCAAAGAGAGACTTAATCTTGCTATAAGGCAACACAAGAGTAATTTCCTCAAGAGGAAAGTCTAGTGACTCCTTGGGCAGAAGAAATGAAACAATGAAAGAACAATGGATAGAAATCACTTTTCCTGTTATTTTGCCTTTATTATCCATCTGAGATAGACAGACAAGATTTGCCATAAAACGAATGAGCATTTTCCTCTAAAGGGCACTGGGATGTCACAGCATCTTCCAGAATTCAGAAAAGCTGTAGTGTCTCAAAGACATGCTTACCATTTCTATCAAGAGTTCCAACATGGTTGTTTTAATTAAGACTTTCATTCAGAAAAAGCCTTTTGCTAATCCTGTTTCTCAGTGCCTCGCTATAGTACCCCACAATCCCTACAAATCAAATATTGAGTAACCTCCATTACAAATTTAACTACTTTAAGTGCAAATAAAAGTTTGGTTAACGGTAGGCATTTCGCATGGGGCACTCCTGCAGTTTTCCACAGTGCCAGACCTCCCCTCTCAGCCTGGCCTGGGAGCTACCTCGTCACTGAGTTTCAAGATTCTGCTTTTAATGCGCTCCTGCCAGAAATCCTCTCTTGGAGAACTAAGAAAACAGAAGAGATTTGTTATCTCTGGATCATTAGGTGTAGCCAGCACAGAAGATTAGTGGTTGAAAAAGGAAAGTTTCTTTCCTGAGAATGAAAACTGATTTTGCTTTGTGAATGCTTTGAGTACAGGCACCAGCTCATGGAGAAGTCCTAATGCACAAAACCAGGGAGCAAGAAGACTAACAAATAATAAATACATGAGCAACCTTCTCTAACCCAAAACTTGGCATTTTATTTTCCACTTTACTAAGTGAGCTAGATTTTCACAGAATATCAGGGATTGGAAGGGACCTTGAAAGATCATCTAGTCCAATCCCCCAATTTTCCCCAAAGTTTCCATTTTACAGATGAAAAGAAAGGTCTGCAAGTTTTTAATTCTCTCCCTGTTTAAAAAAACAACAACCAAACAAACGACAACCCTGCCTGAAATTGACCCATATGACCCTGCCCAATCTCAGAGACTGGAGCTGTGTGTCACTGTCATCCCAAGGAGCAGGGTGACTCCTTGATTTGCTCCTCTTTCTTCCACAGGTGCCAGGGACTGCTTAGTGTTTCTTTGCCAAAAGCAAGAAACCAGAAATCCAGGTCTATATCCAGGTTCCATTCAAATATGAGGAAAAACTTCTTTTTGGTGAGGGTGACAGAGCCCTGGAACAGGCTGTGGAGTCCCCTTCTCTGGAGATTTTCAAGCCCCGCCTGGATGCAGTCCTGAGTGATGTGCTCTGGGCAATCCTGCTTTAGCAGGGGGGTAGGACTGGATGACCTCTAGAGGTTCCTTCCTCTAGAGCAGAACCATCATCTCACTTCCCAAGCTGCTGCCCGTGAAGTGTGAAGCACAGAAGAATGGGAATTGTCCACCATCAAACTGATCACAAACCCCCAACCTCTGCAAAACCCAGCAGAGGTTTCCCTGCCGACGGGAACAGCTCTGGCG
Organism: Jacana jacana; assembly: GCA_013400555.1. Taxonomy (NCBI): domain Eukaryota; kingdom Metazoa; phylum Chordata; class Aves; order Charadriiformes; family Jacanidae; genus Jacana; species Jacana jacana. The sequence goes on along the minus strand of VZTM01037084.1, from coordinate 147,737 downwards.
TTTCACTTTCACAGATTCTTGGATGCCAGTGCTCAGTCCTGCACTGGTTTCATTGAAAGCACCTAGTTAGCTTTGCAGCCACCTTCCCATGATCATCGCTACTGCAGCAAGCAGTCCTATTTTCCGTCTTTCCATGGATCTGGAGGAATTCAGCAGCGTGGCTCCAGCACAATAGCGTGCCTGTCCTTTTCTGAGGACAGGAAGCGTTTATCGGCTGTTTCAGCAGGCAATTCTGTCATGCCCTGGGCCAGGCCACTGGGAATAAAACTGCCAAAGGATAAAGTGCCTGCTGTTCTGCTGCCTGGCTGTGCAATGGCACTAGTAAAGGCCTCACCCACCAGTACGCATGCCATGCATGCTCGTCCCGAAGCCCTTCATTTGTAAGACATTTCCTACAGTCTCAAACCAGGACACTTTGTCACATCAAAAGTCCAAAGTCAGTCTATCTTTTTGATGACAGACTTCTAGTTAACTTTACCACTGGATCCCACAAAAATAAGTTTCTGAGCAAGCAACTCTATCCCAAAGCCCTTCCCATCCCACACATGCCAGTCCTGGCTGTCTTCCCTCAGCCTGTCAGTTTTATTCCCAGAAGTTAATCATAGCTTTGTAATGAATTTCCCTGGCTATTTCCATCCCATTTAATGCCACTCTTCTCAGTTTTGGGTGTATGCATTCCTGGCTGGCCTTTCAGGATCTCCCCTACACACCAAGTCTTGTAGCATCAGCAAAAAGAAATCAGTCTCTCAATTTTCAGCCTAAAATCCTAAAAGGATTTGACTGCTGGGAAAGGTGACTTCTAAAAGGAACAAGGTAAAATACAAGAAGATTATTTTGACCACCAATCTAGTTGGCTCTCAGTAAGCAAAGTTTTTCTTCTCTCTGTAATAAGCCCTCCTCCTCCTCTTTTCCTTGCAGAGATTCTTGGGTCCTTCCCATCACCTCCTTCGTTCATGGAGAACCCCATGGTTCTCCATGCTCTCTTTTGACTGCTCAAAGCAAATGTGTATCCAGGAGCCCACAGTGCCTTAGAGGCAAAGCCTATCCTCAGCCCCTCAACAAGCACTACAGCTTTCTAATAGATGTGTGTGCTAAAGAAAGAGAGAGGTCTCTTTGCGCTGTAACAGACTTGTAAAGCTTAAGCCAGTCTGACAAATTTTAACCTCCTAATCCCACTGATACAAGTGACAAATGACTAAAGCATAAAAATGAAGGTTTAGAGGAGGCAAACTTTTTTTTTTTTTCCCCTAAGCACTCCTGTAAAAATTAGAGGGAATTGTTACACTGACTTTACCAGCAAAAGCTGAAAAGCAGATTTGGCTCCAGAAGCAGGGAAAGTCAAACAAGATAGAAGATATTTTATGCACATTATTCAAAACTTTTGAAATCACCCCTCTTCAATGGGGTCCACTGCCTACAGGAAAACATGTGAACTTGTGAACTACAGGTCTAGGGGCTAATTTATTCCTCCCCCCGAAATGTTTCAGATCCCCTTCCCCATTTATGAGCTTATTTGTAACCCATAAAAGTAAATGATATAGCCAGACTTACCTAATGTCCACGCAAAGTAATACTTTGGTTTTGCTGCCTGTGTTACAACATACAGGTAACCAAGTCTTGACAGGAAGGGTGTTTTATCAAGAAATTCATTATCAATAATATATGCCATAGGAAAGTTCTTGGTAAGTGTCAAGAATAAAATGAGAGATACTAGTGTGATACACAGCTTGTACATCACTGCTCCCTAAAAAGCACAAACAACAATGAAACGTTTATTAGAAACATCTGCTCAAGGGAAAAGAAAAAAAGATAGTGCTCATGACATACAAAAACAATGCACTTCAGGAACCAATAAAGTTAGCAGTGATGGCTGATAGTAATTAATTTAGAAGAGGTGACAAACAAAAAGCCACAAAGGTTTGATTTAATTTGGTTTACTGAACTACTTTTAGATAGGTTCAAAAAACAATGAGAAGTCAAAATTGGTGATGAACTTCACGAGAGACCCCTACATCAGCTACTGGAGGTCCTAAAATGAGAAAGGAACCAACCAAACAAAACCCTACAGTGGAAAGAGAAATCTTCCTTGCATATACTGTTATCTCCCAGAACTAAAGCCTGGATCCACCCTGGAAGCCAAAAACATTGGCCTTCAGCACAACAGGAGGTCTTACTGTCCTGCTACCATCCAGAGGTCTTGCTAAGAATCACTTGTCCAAAAAGCGCACATCTTACTCAGCATGCATGCCTTCCCATGATACTGGGGACCTGCTATGCCACAGTGTTTTGTTACAGCTCCCTAGCTTTCTACATACCACTGTTGACAATCACACCAGTAGTCTGAAACTTGATTTCAAATATGCATCAGGAGTAAACTCCTCTTGATAATTAAAAAGGTAAACCTGGCACTTGGGTACCATGTAATAATTGACTTGTGTTCTCAAAAGACTAATAAAAATGCAATACTATCGAAACAACAATGTGGTTTTTGATCCCAAGTACTCTTTATATATAGTCTCCACATTCTAGGATAAACTCAACAGGAACCAGGCATGCGTGGGCACATACTCAACCTCAGAGGAGACATTCTGCACACCTTCACAAAGGTGACACAAAGCATTCAGTGTCACCTTAAGAGAGAGAAATCTGGTTCTCATGCTATGCTATCCCGCCTTACGAGAAGGTAATTTTATAAGAAGGTTTTAAGTAATACTAAACATACATAAAATAAAATTAGTATGTGAAAAATTACCTCCAAGTCTTCTTAAAGCATAAGACACTCTTTCAAAGCACCTGGACAAGCTAGAGTTTCTGATTAGCCGCAATTCACCTACTTCTAACATCTCCTGCACTATGAGTGAGATTTGACTTTTCTTTTTTCCTGACATTTCCTCTTCTGTCTAGAGCTGCACTGCCATTCAGCATCGTCAGAACCTGCAGACCGTTCCCATTGCTGCACGAGGGACGCCCATTAACCAATGACCCATTTTGCAAGCCAAACACACTTGGGGAATTCAAGGGGAATACACCAGCCCCTTCACCCCTGACCTTGTGATAAAAACAGCAGCCACTTCACAGAAAAAAAAACCCACTGTAGTGATTACTGGGAAGATAATCCAAAAATGGATTTTCTTCTTATTTTTTAATTATGAGAATCATGTACAAAGCTGTACTCTCCTGCCCTTTGCAATCAATCTTTGTCATTTTAAAACTTACAGTTGGAGAAGGATCAGGAAGTCTGTCATAACCCTTCTGCTTCCAGTTCACTTCTAACAGTTTCATGTGCACATGCCTCCCTTCAATGAAGGCTATATAATCCTTGTAATTGCTGCAAGGCCCAGCTATGATGCTCATAAAATTGAGGAGATAGCTTAAATACTCTAGTAAAGATGGTCTTGTCCTGTGAAAATCATCCACACACAACAAAACAAAACAAACAAACAAAAAACCAAAACAAAACAAGGTAAAACACAGTAAAGGCTTTCACAAATGCTTTTTGTTGTACTCTCTGCCTCAGTCCCCAGCTGTCTCCTACCACCCTCTCCCAGCTAAAGTTCACTAGATCTGTTTTGGAGAAGCTGAAGCACAGCCTCTTTTATATCCCAGTGATGTCTGGCAGATGGCAGTCACAACCAGGGTAACGCGGAAGTGCTTAAGCTACAGGTGAACCAAGGCTACTCATCTGAAAAGTTGTAATCTCATTACTGGAAACACTTTAGTTAAAAATAGTCATAAATTTAAACACCCATTCTCAAACAAATTCATTTGCACATTTTGAACAGGCCAGCAGTACCAGGAGTGAGAAGCTGGTAATTGGTTTTGGACATCTGTCCAGTGTGTCAGAGACCAGTAACGGCTGGCAGACCACAAGCTGAGTAACACTGGTCTCCCCAAGCTGTGCAAGGAAGGACTTTGCCTTGTTATGCAAACCACAGGGCAGGGAGCATTTAAGACCTGGACTCTCGGGCCTGAGAGGAGTTGTCAGCCACCCTTCAGTTTAGCCTTTTGAAAAATGGGAAGTGTGATGTGAGACATAGAGGAAGGGAATGAAGAGGCACTGTGTCCTACTGTGTAAATAAAGGAAGTAATTGCCTGTATTGCATCATGAACAGGAAAAGGAACTAAGGGGGAAAAACACATAAATCAAAAGACAGACAAAGATGAAAAAGTCAAAGAAAGTCCATCGTGTTTGTTATTTCCATTTCACAAGTGCATATCCCACAAGCTCCTTTGGGGTTTTTCAATTAAACATAAAACAAAGAAGGTCCACTGTCCTCGCTACAGATCAGTAGGATGGAAAAGACACACAGACCTCTCACTGCTAGTGCAATGTGCAAATTGTTGGGCGTGCTTTATTTATGTGGCAGAAAACACCCACATACCCACCCAAATTCTGCCCTGAGATACACAGTGCTCTCTATGAAAGTGCTAACAGTCACCGTCGAAGTAAATGAGGAGTCCCCAGAGGAGAACAGGAAGTAGGGCACAGTGCTCCAGGGCTCTCCCATCCAAGACACAGATGGACATGCATAAACCAAAACCCACTTAAAATTCTTTTAGACCAAAACATACATTTCTAGCAGAAAAACTAAGCAACAGTTAAACATTTGCTGTTGCCTACTTTTATTCTGAAGCGGAATTAGTCTGAATAAACAGTTAGCTTAGCCAGGATTTTCTGCATTCATCCTGCTGGTTATTGTAGAGGTTAGTGCCTCAATGATACATTCTCTCATGAAAGCATTTCACAGGAAGACGCAGCAAACAATTTGGAATAAGGCTCATCTTTCTGTTCTGCAAAATTGGGCCCACGATTTGGACTTCTGAGCTTTACAGTAAGATTAAAATAATTCATTTCAACTTAGATTCTGCAGATTAGTGGGTGGGGAGACATGAGCAATGCACAAAGGAATGCACAGAGGATGAGTGAGAAATAAAAACAGACCAAGAACAGGAGGGAAGACAAAAGGCTGTATTACCAAAGGGGATTTAAAACTCTTCAGTTATGACTTGTCTGCCACCGACACTTGAGATATTGGCATGTATGCTATTATGAGCTCATCTACTGTACATGGAAAAAAAGAAAGGAAAAGCTTGTTTGGTGAGAATTTGACTAGAATTAATCATATGGTCACAAGGGCCTAGTGCAGTTGACTTTACACTGTGAGCTTTAAAAATAGGCAAAAGCTACAGGATTTTTTTGCTTCTTAAGAAATTGCTCCCTTCATACTTTTAGAAGCGCACAGGCAGGTTTTCTGATGGCTGCTTCATCAGCCTTGGAAATGAAGGAAATAAATTCCTTGTCCATAAACAAATACTTCACCGTGAAAAGTAGTTATGGTTCAACAGCTAATTCTGGAACACTAATTCCTATTATAAAAAGTAAAAATTCACCTGCATCCTATACTTGTATTGAGAGATAAAATAGGAAAAAAACCCAAAACAATGCACGCACACATATGATCAACATGCCCTCTCCCTCTGAAAAATTAGGTTAGCCACATAACGTGAAAGACTAGGAGTATTAACAGTTCAGAGGGAGATAGGAAAAATGAAATTGCAGTGTCCAAAAATTATGGCAAAGAAAATCAGTACTTGAAGTGCCAGAGTCAAACCAAAATGGATTTTCACTACACAGTGTGACAAGCTGGCAGAGGAGTGTTATATGTGCAAAAATAACATATCACAGATAGGATTAAGAGAACAGCCAAAAAAGCTCATATAGTACAGTCTTAGCCTGAAGATAAAAGAGCTGATTCAGCAAAAGAGTAGTTTTGTTGCATGTGGAGTACATATTCAAGTCAGTGAGATGTTGCCAAGTACTTCAGAGCTTTACTGACCTGCACAAGGGTGATAAAGTCTGAAGTCCTGGATAGAAGAAATAAGAAACATAGCAAAGAAGCTATCTTTGCTTAAGGAGGGCATTGACAACAGCATTACAAAACCAAAATTGCTCACACAAATAGAAAAAGCAGGTAGGGCATTTGGTTTGTCATGGACTGGGAAGAAGCAGGGAATTTTCACTAAGTTGGTTCTGACAATGTAAAGAGGAAAAAAAAAAAAGAACCAACATCAAACTGAAACCCTAAATTTCCTTGGATGAAAGTAAACACTAGAGGAATTAAATTCTTACTTTACAGCAAGCCGATTTTGCTCAGCAGTGAGTTCCTCAGCTTGTCGCCCTATACCTAGAGAGAAAGAAAAGTCACGTTAGATCTTTCCAAAAGCCAAACAGTGAAAGCCACCCCTAAAGCCTTATGTTTGCATCCCACAGAAAACTTTCTAAAGCCATAAGCTTCAAGATTTCTTTGTCACAAGCAGTTGCAATAGAACTCAGTTCCCAACTTTTAGGTCATGTATATACATGTTCCACCTCTACCTCATTCCCTCTTCCTCACCCTTGCTGCACTTTCAGGAAGAGCAGTCATAGTATTCCCACACACACAATGCCACTCACAATACAACTGGCAGCAACCCCCAGCAGGCTCTGCTAACAGTCCTGGGGCTGGAGAAACCTCTGTTCCCAGAAGCTGCTGGCTGATTTAAGCACAAGCCTCCCACTGGCTCCTTGGTGAGAAATGGAGCATTTCACAGCAGGAGGAGCAGGCAGTGGAAGAGAAATGGGCTCTCAGGAAACAGAAGCTCCACTGGTGTGAAGGAGCAGCCTGGCTGCCTGCTGCTGGAGCAAGCTTAAACACAACATCAGTAATAATCTGGAATTGTACAAAGTCCAGAGTGGAAGGGCAACATCCTGTTGAGTGCACAAAACCTTTGTGGCCAGGGGTAGAGCAGACTTGCCGTCCCAGGAGAACTATGAAAAATCTTGTACAATGGCCAGCACATAAACAGATGTTGATCATAGCAAATACCTAAAAACCTTCCCTCTGAAGCTTTAGCTGCCCTAACTGTGAGGAATCCCACTGGCTCCGGCAGAACAACTCACCACGAGATGAGTCACAGCACTTGACGCTGAGCACACATATATAAATCTTCACAAGATCAGGGGCTTGGCATCAATTAACACTACTGTTCTAAACATACTGGCCATAATTACCAATACACATACACAAGATGCATTTCCTAAAAGGACTGCTGATAAGCTGCTCATTTCCATTCTCTCTCTGCTATTTCAGTTTGTAAATACTGGGAGGGCTGGAGTTCCAGGGAAACAATTAAGCACTTAATTACTTAAGGGGCTGGGCATTCTCTTTGTCTCTTTCCATTTATGGACAGCTGCTTACATTTTTACAAATAGAGCACTGTCACTGATGCCTGAACTGCAAGCTGCCTCTATATTGACTGCTCCATATATGGATGGCCACAGTGTGAGCGAGCCCTTGCTACTATCATTAATCTGTAGGATTTCTAGTTTGATTAAAACACTCTTGCTTCTGCTGTTATCTTTTCCTTTCTGTCTGTCTGTCTGTCTACCTTCAATATTCTAGATGTGCCTCTAAGGCTGCACCCCACTGTGGCACGAAGCCGATACCTAAGCTGGCTAGCTGAAATAACAGTAGTAGAGAAGCCTCAGCAACATGAATGTCAATGACAAGGTCAATTAGCAGAGCTTCAAGCTGCACCCATTATAGCCAGCTAAAAGCATTAGACCCACTTGTGTAAACCTGGCTTGTGAACAATACCAGACCCTGCGCTCTGTGGTGTGGCCGTCACCTAAATCCTAGACCATAATAGCTCTATAGTAGGCTACTTAGCCACCCACAGCCACCATCAGAAGTTCACACTGCAACATCAGGAGACGTGAGCAATAACAGTACTGATCTGATGACAACCGACATTTCTAGCCTTTGCCCTGTACCGAACACAAACATTTTAGTGGGAAATAATAGCATTCTTTGTCAGAGCACAGCGCAAGACTGAAGACAATGCTATTTTGCTTGCAACTGTGCTTCTCCCTGCACTGGGAACAAGTTATTCAATCCCATCTCTCGCAACTCATGAGTATATTATCACTGCATATGTCAGTGACAGCATGGTTTTCCTACACTGACATGAATGGCATCAATGACATTAATGTATCACATAAAACTCCTGTTATTTGAGAATCAGGAACAGCTTCAGAAAGCTTCATGGAAACACACTGCAGCATATGAACAGTGGACACCATACTAGCTAAAATCCAAATTGGGCCCCAAGGAAGCAGAGGCCCCAAAGGGAAAAACAGCTGGCTTCGTTACTGCAAAAACAGTTGGAGAACTGATTGAAACTTGAAGTTTTTCTCATCTTCCTCCCAAAAGCTTTTCTCTTCTTCATTTGGAGCAAGTCATCCACTCCGTAACTCAACCACAGAATGTGCTGGAATAAAAAAAGCTGTCTTCAGGACATGGGAAGAGATTCCTATTCTTACCATCATGTAACTGGCATGCAAGTGTTGTGATCTTCTGTGTAATTATCATCAGCGGACTGTAACAAAGACAGGAACAACAGTTACGTGTCTTGTAATACAAATCATTCCCCAGTTTCTTACTGAACGTCTTTATCCCTTTAAGAGGCATAACTCTGTCAGCAACAAGTGGAAAACATCCAATTAAAACTGAAGGAGGAACTCAGGCATAAGACTGGGTTCAAAACAACCCCACAGAAACTTGCACTGGAATTTTTAATTGCTAAGTGCACACAAAGCCTTATTTTATGCCTCCCCCTCCTGCAGCAACACAAATTGTAATTCAGAAGAAATCGCACCACTAGGGAATACCAGCTTCTGCAGTCCACTGGGCTTTCTCTCTGGAAAAGACCAAATTTTAGCCCTGTACGACATGACACTAGAATACAGCAGTGCTGCTGTAACATAACTCTGGCTCTCCTTACTGCTCCTCTCCTATTGTCTGTCTCCTCAGTGCCCTAAAAAAAATGTCGACTCGGCAGATACACACGGTTATTTCCCTAGTGAATTGCCCTATCAATTAGGACTACGTGCAAATACCAGAATATCGGTCAGCACAGCAGAGTTTCCCACTTGTTTCTTGGCCATGCAACTGCCGTGTGGACATTCACAGTGTACCATCCAACTGGGAGTGTTTGGGCACCATGGGATTTGGAGCCTCCTAAAAACATGAGGTAGCTGTATCTGAGCTACACTTACAGTCTACAACACAACAGCTTTGGGGCCAACCAGATGGCACAGAAATAGCCACACCATTCAGTAGGGTTGCTTATTCTTCCCAGATCCAGCTTTACAAAGCTTGTTAGCTGTAAACACATGTGAGCTGCTGCAGCTAAAGAATAGAAAAAAGGCAAAACTCAACTCGAGGTTGTCAGTAGCTGGTCCCCATGAGGGTAAAGGAGACCAGTCAGGAGCAGAGGTACTCAAGAAGAAAGATCAGGGGAAAACCATAGGGACAACTAGCCAGTCCCTCATAGGCAGAGGCTCCAGGGCTAATTGTGCTGTACATACAGGTTCTAAGTGATGTGGAGCCCTAAATGCAAAACCTGGTCCTGAGCACACTGTAATCTAGAAGGACCCATAGCAGGCAAAGTGAGGGACAAACACCTGCTAACACTGCCTCTCCCCATCTCTCTGCCGCTGGGGACACCAGCACAGGGTGCCCAGAATTCACACTACCTATGAGACTTTCACAACTGCAATAGCCAGAAGGTTGTAATGGGTGATGAGGAGACCTCGTTATTTTCAAAGCACCATTTGCAATGATTCTGTGTAAAATCAGTTCCGCAGAAGAGATTCGTCTTCTCTGACAATGGATAGTTTCTGAATTTGGTGATAAAATATCAACATAAGCTGGACACGTTTCTGCTTGAATATAAATGTTGTTTTCAACATGGAAATCAAATCCCAAATTTGTGTACATGCTATTTACAGAGTTTGACAAGTATATAGATCTTTTTAAAGAAATGTAGATGATTACGCCAAATATTATGGCTATTAATTTTAAACATTGTAATATATTTTCTGGAATCCAATGAGAAAAAAAGTTGAAGATTTTTCCTCCAGTTCGAGCACTGTATTTCTCAAGGTAAGAAAAGAAAAAAAAAAAAGCAAAAGTTACATTCAAAGATATCTCTGTCTAAAATAACAGTCAAATATTCATGTTCTGCAGAGATTTTCAAGATATTCTGAATCACCCTTGACTAAAATTGAGCTACTGGTCACAATCAGATGTAAATCCGATGGTGAAGATAAACTGTTTGCAATCCGATTATCCCACTATGATAAATCAAACTGATTTTCAAGATAATTAATATGCTAAACATGGTAACCACAAGAATCCTGCACGAAGACATTCTTTCATTGTAAGTGGTCTTTATTTGTTTATTTTTTTAATACTAAATATGGCTGGTCTTTTTCAAGAGTCCACATGTAATTCTGTGTGGGTAATTTGCATTTTCTACCCATAAGCAGAGAACATGCAGTATCAGCCAATTTCCTAATCAGAAACTATTTTTATCATTTCAGCAGTCTCTACTTGAAATGCCAGTAAAAAATCTTGCACATAAAATCCAGGACAAGCTTAAATAGACACAGGTCTGTGTTACAACCATAACAGATGGTTTATTCAGCCATTGGTTGAAACTCTGGAATGGACAAATTCAAGACCGATCTTTCACCTGCCAGAACTCTCCATCTTTCAGCAAAAGTTATAAGCTGTTTTCACCATTATCTTCAACATCCTGTTCCTCAAAGTAGATTTTTCCCATTCAGAGAAAATTCAGCTTTGCTTTCAAAGATACATAAATCCCAGTCTTTAAACATACAAAAAAGCAGATATTTTTAATCCTGAAGAAAGACAGAGGCTGTCGGTGAACTAGCAGTTCTACTGCAATAAAAACAGATTTTTATTGTGTCAGTGCCCGACCTTTTAGCTTTATGGGTGAATATTAACATTTGTTCCAAATTGGTTCAATGTGTTGCATATGTTTCTTAGGGCAAGCACTTTATGCCAATACTGAAGTGGGTAACTAAGCCTCAGGCTCGGAGCCAACACTGTATGCCTTTAAATGCCTAAATTTAGACACTTGTCTTAGAAAATTGGGCCCTTCACTGTAAGCCAGAGAGAATCAAAATGCAAACAATCCTGATGTGCTGATTAACTGAGGGAAGCAGAAGTCAAGCACTAAGTCATACAGCATATAAACACAGAGAAGAGAGAGGTTCTCTTCACCTAAATTAGGAATTCATCGCCTCATTGACAGCACAGTGTACACCAGCAGAACAAGTCAGCCTCTCCTGCATTTTAATCAGAAAGGACGGACAGTCTGCCTCACTCAAATCCTAACTCCAGAGCAGACATGCAGGCACAAAAATGAAGCTGGAGGGAGATCCACAAAGCGCATCTGAGATACCTTCAGTTCTTTCTCAAGCCATCATCATATTACACACGTACATATCTCTTCTATACCTTACCCAGGAAGGTGGAAACCTGCTGTACAGCAGCAATGGGATGACACCCTTTAAATCTTTCACAAGGTTGGTATCAGATATCATTAATTGCTTCACACAACAGGTAAGCAAGGTTTCAGGTTAGCAGGAAGCATCTTCCTGCTCCCTCACCCGTCTGCCTTCTCTCGCTGACTTACCTCACTGGGGGACCAAGCTTTGCTGGAGTAAAGGGCAGAGCATGATGAAACAATGGCAGTACTGGAGCTCTCCCTCCTTCTGTCACCCCTTTGGGGTTTGGAGGGACCCCACCTTCTCACACCCATACTCCTCCCTGGGGACTCACTGATCTCTCTTCATCACACACACACAGAGCAAGACTAAGGCTGTTTCCGTTTCTTCAGAATGAAAAATAGCCCTTTCCCCCATATTTCCAGAACAACACATGAAGATGCAAGTCGTGAAACAATATTAAGAATTAGATAAGAAAAATACATTTGGGGGAGGGGGAGAAATAGCATCATAATTTCCTAAATACGTATGTGAGTTTTGTTTATTACAACTTGGCAATAGCACGGTATTGAATTGTCATATTCAGCCATTCAGGCAAGCTCTAGTTTTAAACAGCAATAAAACAATGAAAGTTAACACATAAAATACAGCGTTATATCACATACAGTCAACTGTTTTTGACATAATATTTTAAACCTTAGACTCTACTGGAAAAGTCAGTAGTGCTACAAAAAAGAAAGGGAGTATACACAACTTTAAAATTTCCAATAACCTTTCTTTCTCCCAAATTTTGAGAGATGCACAGGTTATTGAAGTCAGGGAAATTATTAGGTTGAATTTAAATAGAAAATCTACCTACTGTACTTGCATTTACAGATGAAGCATGAAGTCCTACTGATAGGAAAGAAGCATTTGAAATAAAACACATTTAAGAAGTCTAATCAGCTTAAGAACAGTTTTCAAATGCTTTGCAGCCACACGCATAGTGGTGATTCCACATCCTTTCCTCTTCACCCATCCTAGTAAGCACTACAGTTATAAACTAGCACAGAAACATAAAATTCCATTTACCTGTGGTGTGATTCTTTCCTTCCTCTATGTTTTATATATTAGCTAAGATTTTAATCTTAGGCTGTAGCCACATTGTACTTCCTACACACAAACTATAGTGGCCAACTTTTAATTAAAAAATAATAATAATAATCAGGAAATTGCCCCTGGAAGTCAGTATGAAATAGGAAATTTTAACAAATAAAAAACCAAAACAAATCCAAAACTGTCTTTACTTTAGGTTACATGCCTTGAAAAATAGACAGGATGACAAAGATGCAACAGTTTACAGAGAATGCTGAATAGAGGGTATATACCTTCCAAATGAAAACATACCAGTTAAATGTCATTTTTAATCATGGCTCCTCCCAGTAAAATAAACTGGCCCAAAATCACAGGCCAGTGGAACTAAAGGTGTCAGGATAGGTTTGTAGCCTGCTGTGGGGATTCCCCCCTGCATCGCATTCTGCTCTGAGCAAGTCTCCATGCTCATGAGAGCAAAGGCGTTCACCAAGCAGACTCTGCCTGACCTTTGGTAATCCCATGGAGGAGTCTGGCACACGCTCGCTAGAAATAGTTTCCACTGACCTGATTTCACTAAGAGAGGAGGTGGAGTCAAAAGGCTCATTGCAGACAAGAGCACAAACCAGCAAACACTTGTTTCGGGTTTATCTCTTTAGCCCTGAAGCCATGATGAGAAGTTCACACAGTCACACTCTGCTACAACATTAAACATGCTGCCCAGGGGATCGCCGAGCCAGAGATGCCACAACGGCTTTGCTGGCAGCAGGCTCTTATGTCTGTTTTCCACAGCAAAACGAAGAATTGCTGAAGCACACAGAGGAAAAATACTTCACTAAACACACTCATGCCTCCAAAGCAACTTCCAGTTTGCTTCACATGGGGTTTGCTTATGGTGAAAGCTCCCAAATAGAGTTCCTTATGCCTTGGTGAAAGAAGCATTTAACTTAAAATGAAACACTCACTCACTGGAGAAGTGTCCTGGGATGAGCTATATGTGTGGAGCTCTCTAGTAGCGACTGTCTGCCTGAAATCTGGCTAATTCCCACATTGCGGCTCTCCCAGGGTTCATGTAACCAATGGTATGTGATCTTGGTGCGTTTTCAGGCAGACCAGGGAGCGGGCGCAGAGACCCAACTGACCTCTCCTTCCTCACCCTGCACGTGTGCTGCTCTACTGCCTCTGGGGACTTGCTGCGGACCAAAGATACCCAGAGCCGCTGGAACCTACGCTCCAGGCAACGTATTGCCCTTCATCCATTTCCAAATAAAACCAACCAACTGAACTCGCAGGACCAGTTACTATTTCTGCATCGTGTTTTACCAGGGTACCAAAGCGCACCTATGTTTCTTTCTATCAGCAAGTGTATTGTTTCCTATTTAAAAAGGGCTGTTGTACCTTCGTTCCTTTCTTTTGGGGTTGGTACTAAACCACTGAGAGAGGAAAAACCAGTAACAAAGCACTAACCACCCAACAAAAATTCACTGCCTGGAGTGACACTTCTTACTGAAGTATCTGCTTGTGTGGCTTTTTGAGAGGGCTCTTTCAATGACCATCCCTTCCTAAGCCATTCGCTGAGAATGCTGCTTCTATTCTGCATTTGGGATAGAGCAAACACGTACAGATGTCCATTCCTCTGGAGACTGATGTCCATGAAAACACTCACGTAAGTGGTACACATTTGACATCTGTATGGAGGAAAACTGCTTGAGTCCCCCCGGTAATTCATCTCCTGTCTCTTTAAGACCAACAGAAGACTGGAAGCAATGCCAGTGTGTGTAGCAATTTTCACAAACAAAGTTTCTTTTCTGTAAGGAAGGGCACAAAGAAACTCACATATGCACAATCATTCCCTGACATTCACCAAATGAGCTACAAAAATTAGGAAATTTCGCTCAAACACTGCAAGAATTCAAAAAGGAAACCAAAAAGCTCCATGGTCTTAATCAAGCAGAGCATTAAAGCAGATAAAACTTCATATGGATAACGATCTACTCTGAATTCCATCCAGATGTTCATGTGAGTATGGCATTTGTTCACATAAGTTGCTACATTGAAACCATAACTATTACTAGTTTCCAAAAATCCCAATCAAGATTCCTTGATTTCTTTTAAACTGATTTCTCCCCAAAGCCGTGACACTGGTATATTCGGTCTAAGCCAGTGATAAAATAATAAAAAAATAAATCTTCCCAAACTGTATGTTAGTATTACCATTTTTATAAAGTTGTGTAGAAACCAGGCAACTTACCAGCATAATCCTCTTAGCATAAAGAAGAAGAAATAAGAGAAAGAAAAAGAGAGAGAAAGAGTTAGGATTTAGTATTCCTAGGTACAATGTATAAACGCCATGGTAAACCAAGCAAAATAAAATATGCATGTTTCTCTCAAAGACTCATTTGAACTAAGGGGGAAGCACACCATTCGGTTACTTTACAATTAGTTTTAAAAAATAAATAGTTTTGAGAAACTAGTTAGGGGAAAATGCCTAAATTACATTACCACATTTCTGTGAAACAATGTAAATGAAATATTTTTTATAATATATATTTTTAGAAGCAATCAAAATTAAATTGTAGCAAACTGGAACTGGTTTTCATTAAAACCTGGCATGTAGTTTAAAAAAAATAATGAACTTTTCACCTAAGCACTATGTGATACATGAAACAATCAAGAAATGGCTGCGACCACCCTGAGTACAGTTTTGATTGTGGGAGTCAGTGACCAAAACTACCCTTTGCATGAGTTAGAAGACTTAATTAGTCATCAGTACAGAACAAGTTTCACTTGAAGTGGTGAGTCACAGTTTGATTTTCCATTTTACTTAAACCATGACTCAAAGGCTACCTTTTTCTCCATTCATCTCTGCCTGCCTTTTATAAGCCGTGTTCTCAAAACTGGGGGACTCCAACTAACCATTACTAAAGAACCAAAAAAATACATTTTGCAAGCACACATCAAAAGGGTTACACATACAAAGTGTTGAGTGCACAAAGCAGGTCAAGAGAGCAAATGAGGTATGCCAGCTTTTAGCACTGACAGTGGGATAACACTCATTTAACATCTGGCTCGTCACTTTAGGGAACTGACACTGGACAGCTGGCGGTGCGTAGAACTGGCTACACGCCTATGGGACATGGATTAGAAGTTCTTCCTTGCAATCAGATATCACCAGAGACTTACGGAATACTGAGATCTCGAATACAAGTCAACAGATGACAGGCTTCTTGCTCCCTCTTTAAAGATTTCCTTAAACCTGGTGCTTTGCTTTCTTGATTATATTCCCAGCCATGTTCTCCCCAGAGGATGGGAGGCTGGAGGGAGATGGGCATCGCTCCACAGATTCTGTTTTAGTTTTTTCTGAAGTCCTGAGGGAGAACTCTAAGGCCATTGTTTCAGCCAGGAGCCTGTTTGAATGCTTCCCTATTACCACAGACATTAGATGTGGAACAATCAAACATGGGAGAAGCAGCAAGAGGAGGTTCAGTTGCTGATCATACATGGTGAAACCATGGTCAAGAAGCATATTTTTGTCTCTGTGAGCCATCACATCTGTACAGGTATGTGCATAAAGCCTCAGTGGGTGTGTATTATTTATGGCTGAGGAAAACAGGTTTTGACAGATTTATGTGGCTAACCTGGGTTTGAACAGTTTGGATTGCAAATTTTTATTACTACCACTATATATTAAAAACTAAGAATAAATAAAAATATTACACTATGAAGACATAGCTCATATCCATACAACATTTTCCAGTTGTTTACTACTTGGCAGCTTTATGTTTGTCCAAAGTTCAGGAATTGGTTTATATCTTGAAGCATCAGGGCAAAATCAAATAACAGAGTAAGTTCAGGTATTATTCTTTCAGTACTATTATTATCCTCAAACTCATCATTAAAGTAGCTCCCTTTTCATCAAAACAGCAGAAAATGCTATCTAGTCTATAATATAAGCAAACATCATTCGTCTTCTTCCACCCCCAGTCTCAGCTGGATCTTTAATAAACATCTTCAGAGGGAGACAGTTAATACGCCTCACAATGCATTTTTTAACACACTATTCAGCAAAGAACGCTCTCTCATGCTTGTCTCTCTGCGTCTGTCCCATAGACACACAGAGCTATAGCATTCCAATCCCATTTATAGGCTTCTTGGTATCTTACGCTCTTTCAGGACATGTTTGTGCGTATTAAAAGAACTTCAGAAAAGAAATTATAGAACTACATTTCTCTAAATGTACAAGTTGCCATTTCTGCCCCCTCCTCTAATAAAAAACCCGGAAGTCTCAAAACCACTCCTCACCGTGCTCCCCCCCCCCAGTTTAATTAAATGCTTCAGCCCAACCACCATCTCACACACACACGTGCACACAGACAGCAGAACTCCAGCTGCCTGTAAGAAGACAGAGGTTTGGAAGAGGCATCTGTAATTTACAGTGCCAGTTTATGGATGTTTTTCATAATATGTTACTAATTACTCTGTATTCAAGACATTCAATTAAACAAGCAGAACACAGATTAGCACACGGGTTTTAAATCATGCAAAAGTATACTTTACTTTCATAAAATATATAGATTAAGCTGTTTATGTTTTTGCAAAGCATCCTCTACAGCTTCAGTGCAATCAAATAGAGACTACAGTGTATACGAAAAACACTGCTCCACAGAAATGCATGGCATATAAAAAGTTGTGCTATTTAAAAAGCAGCCACGACCTACCCCCGTGAGAGAACCCGTAAGACCAGCTGCTCGAAAGCTGATTTCATGACTCTCTGCCTGGGTTACCCACCCACCTCCCAGCCACTCAACCCCTGTCCAAGTCCTCCCCTCCTGCCCGCTGCACTGCCTGGGGTGGGAAACACCTTTTCCCAGCTGGAGCACCAAGGTAAATCAGAACCCGGGGGAAAAGGATTACCTGGACCCAATGGCTGTGCCTAGGAAGGTGGGAGGAGAGCTGCCCATCCCACCTCTCAGGGCACCTCACCAGAGACCAGAACACCAGCCATGCCACTTGCCAGGGCTATAAGCACTCCTCCAGCTCCAGCAAATGACTGAGCAGACTTATCCTCCCAGGCTGCTCTAGGTGGAAGTCTGGCTAATCAAGCTCTACCTTCCTAACTAGACAGTGCCTAGCAAGAAAACAGTAGAAACAATGAGTCAATGCAAAAATCAAACAGTGTTTATTCCTTCCTTAAAAAAATAATAATAAAAAAAAATCCTAGATAAAGTTTAAGGGAAACAGAATTGCAGATGCTCCACAGATAACATAAAAATTATTCCTAAAATGTACTGGATTCAACTAATACTAATTGACCCTGGATGCAGTTTGCAGACTCACTCACCCGGAAAAATCTGTAGTAAGAATACCATAATGAAATATGTATATTCGGCTTATATGGCACAACGTGAGGTATCCCATAGCTACGACAAAGGAGTACCTGAAAACAGAACATGCAGAACACATAGTTATACCAACACAAGTACCAACAGAACTAGAATCATTCAAATTGGGTTTGCGCTTGTTTAGGAGTAGAGTTTGATTTTTGCAAATTAGGTTGTTAACAAGTCTGAAACTACGTTACAAGATGTGGCAGAAATTTTCAAAGAGGCCCTACAGTTTTGTTGTACCCAGCTGAAACATTATAGAGGTGTCTCCTCACACTGTGGGGAGGGAAAGAGAAAAGAAGAAAGAGGGTCACTTCAGGTTGGGCATTCCAATTTCAGAGTTCCTATCCTCACATATTATTTTGAAGTTTCTGTCTGACTCAAGTATTTGAAACCAGATGATACTGTATGTGCATTGCTGAAATTGTCCACTGCTTTTTTTTTAATCTGTAGATGTTGTTTATTTACATGTACAACTCTTCCTTGGAGCTACCAGAAACTAAAATATTTCAAGCTTAAGGTATTTCCTCTCTTTGGATTTTATATAAAGGCAGATGACACGTAGCCTAATCTTTTCAGCTCTATATGTTGAAATACACAATCTTCCAGAAGAATCATAGGATTATTTAAGGTGGAAAGGACCCTTACGATCATCAAGTCCAACTGATGAAGCACTCAAGTGGAGTGTAACAACTTCTTTTTTCAAGATAATCTCAAAATTATGTTAGGCAGGACAGTAGCACAACACTTTTTATGTGAAGGTGCTGAACGGTTTGAGGACTGGAAGTTGCAATGCCTAGGTGGGAGAGATGCAGCCTTCCATACCACCAATTTCTCCCTCTACCCAAGAAAGCAAGGAGATACTGGGAAGATAAGAAGCAGATGGATATTTGGAGACAGGCTGACACGTGAAGCAAACTAGACAGTGTAGCGGAGAGCTGGGACACCAGAATGAAAGGCTTGCATCACACAGACAGGTCCGGACTCCTGCATCAGGAGAAGTCAGCCACACTGGGGACAAAATGCAAAGATGTACAGACTACAGAAAGAAATCGTACATCCTACACACCCAGCAGAGCTGAGCCACGGGAGGTCAGGCAGGCTAGTAACACACATTGCCAAGCAGGTTGCCCCCACACTCACGCAGAGCGTTGATCACGTGGAGAACTAAAGGTGAAATCAGACGAGAGGAACAGTCAAGCAGATGACTGAAAATGAGCCAGGCCTTTGTCAGATCATGGTTGCCTTTAAAAGAAATGAGTTTTTCCTCCCCGGGGACTAATAAACTGCAGTGTGAGTGACGGTGATGGATTGCAAGGCAACTCGCAGGTCATGTGGCCCACTGCAAACAGCTGGATGAAAGGCAGACTGAGGGGGTACGACAGCTTCTTTAGGAGATTTAGAGCATAATTTATCTTATTTTATCTGGGTCAGGCATTCAGTCCAGCCTCAGCTGGGTCCTTGGGCTCCTTCTCATCAGCGGAGAACAGCAAGCACCCCTTCAAAGACAAGTCACCCAGCTCAGATATATAACGGTTATAGATGGGATGAAGCATCTAAAATAAGCCTCAATGCTTAAGCCTAGGGCACCTAGACTGAAAGGGAGGCGAGCAGGGAGAGATACACTGAATTCCTTCTGCAGCTGGGAGCATTTCTGATGCTGGATTAGTTTGTCCATTTACAGATCCTGATGGCTGGCAGCCTCACCAGGGAGCAAACTAGCAGAAAATCACCAGGGAAACAAGCATGCAGGTTAAACTAAGTAGTTCCTTTATGTCATTTGTTCAGTTCCACTTGTGTTTTGAGGGGAAAAAAAGCCAAGTCTTAGAGCCTCATCCCTATGAAGGATCTAGTGTTCTTACAGGTCAGTCTAGCCCTTAAGCTAGCAATTTTCAAGTTTATTCTCAAGCAGCTTGAATATACTGTTATTTTACTAAAATTAATAATGTGGATCTATTTTGAGTCACACTGCTATGGCTGGTGGAATACAATATAAAAGTCCTAACCCAATGCTCCTAGCCCTCCTATGGTTTCTCAGCATGTTGGATTGCTATTTCACATTTTAAATCAACATATGACTATCTTGCAGCAGCGGGCAACATTATATGAACCAACTTAATTTGTATTGCACTATACCTGGGTTTTTCCTCTATTGTGACTAATTGGCTAATCAGTAAGAGTGAGGTGGTTTCCTGTTGAAACTGTGTTCATTTCCTTACCACCACCTCAACTTGTCTAGGAAGAGATCAATAAGTATTGGATGATTCCCTCTGGAGACTTAATTCCTCTGGTCTACAATAGGAACTACTGAATTTCCCCGAGCAATGGGCAGGGGCAGCAATCAGGAGTACACAATTTTAGTATCTTTTCCTTCTGATTTCTGGATGGGATTTTTATCATAAACATTGTCCAATTACTTTTTTTTTTTTTTTTAATTATTAATTACCTCTGCACTTCTGGGCTATGTACTCTGTGAGGGGCTAGAAAAAACCTCCTTGATAAATACCTATCATGCTGCTGCAAAACACTAGCAATTGCTTTAGGCAGGCCTGGTGTTTGTGGTTCATATTTCTAATCTATCCTAGAGAAATCATCAACGATGATTCCATATTTGATATGAGAGAAAGGCTGCCTCAGGAAGTGATAAAGAAGAAGGGGAGATGATTATCTGAGCATCAGATCCTCAGACAGCCCTGTCCCTGAAGACAAGTGAAGAAAGGGTTTGTGTTTCCCAGCCCAGACTGATGTGGTTTTAATTATTCAGCAGCAGCTACAGAAACAGCTACACAGCATAGAGACAGAAATCACCTGTAATACACCGCAACCAAAGCACAGTATTTACCACTTGCTGTTAGGAGGAAGAACACAAAAGCATAGAAGTGGGAAGAACTGCCAGCTTGTCCTTCCAGTCTGCTAAGAAGTAGCAGTTTTACAAATAAAAATTCCTATTTGTACAGATTGATGGGAAGCAAATGACTCCATCTACACAATTTTTAAAGCTCCCACGTGCTGAACTCTAATAGAGAGCATGGGACCCACATGAGAAGGCTCAGTGACCGAGCAGAGTTTTTTGGCATGAACTTCCTCCTAGTCAGTGAAAGAAGCAGATATAACTACTGTGTAGTTTTCATTTCTGTATAAAAGCACTCTTTGTCTTTTGACCAGGAAGGCACTCATTTGATGAAGCACTTTAGGAATCTAGGTGTCCTCTTTCCTCTGAGATATTTGCATAGGGAGAAGAAAGATCCCATGGTTGAGAACTTCTCATGGTGATGCCCTAAGCTTCTGCTTCAAAGGAATGACATTTCTGGTACTTTCTAGTTTTTCAAGCTCAAAGCCCATAACCAAATGCAAGACTTAATTTAGTAGATTGCTAAATTAAGCTGCTGCAGTGACCTTATTTGAACTACCTAACTCAAGAGTAAGTGGAAAATACCTAAAGGCCAAACAGCAAGGGGGAAAACACATTAAAAAGAATTATCAAAAGAGATCCTCAAGGACACAAGACCAAGGAGAATATGACTTCATTATGTTTAAGAAACCAGAGGTTTGGGCATAAATTATTAAGCTTGCAAAAGCCAACTCTTGAGGCCAGGAATTTTGTAGGGAAATATCAGTGTAAAAATCATAAATTGAGATTACAGCTGGTTTTGTAACTGAACAAAGCTCCTGCAAGTAACAGGGAAAGAAAAGCAGGAAAGAGGAGAAGGTGGTCCTAAAAACCCTTATGCCAGAAGTTGCCAGAGGGATAGCCCCAGACTTGCAGCCACATGAGCTCACCTGTGGATGTTGGGAATACTCGCCATATTCATAATGCCATAGTTCATCATCACCAAGACAAAAAGATGAATGGAATACCTTGAAGACAACAAAGTGAGTATTTAGATAATTTCTGCATGACCTGAAAGGACTGGCAGTTCAGAACAAGGGAAGAATTTTCCACGCAAATGACATAAAAGCAATGTCATATCAGCAAATGTGGGTTATCACAATGACATCTTAACAGCCTGAATATCTGACATAAATTAATACTTATTGACAAAGTACTGTCAAAGGGTTTCACTCAGAGAAAGAGCAGCCTAGGTCAAAGTGCACATTCAAGCTGGATACCTCTTTTGGAAAAGGGGTATCTTCACAGCCCACTGGCGTGGTTTTAACTTCCAGAATAAAGTTCACAGATTAACTACTTCAATTACAAACACTTTAGTGGCTCTTTTTACTTTAGGATTTTGGGATGGTTATGCTGGGTAGGAATTGTTGGGTTTTTTTTTTAGGATAATACAGAAAGTGCCTTAAGACTAAAAAGATGTAAAACAGAAAAGCTGATATGAAGTTTAAATATATTTTTACCCAAGCCTTGTCTACATGGTGACTAAATACTCACCACCCAAAGCAGAAGACAGCAAAGTATATTCCAAAGAGGGTGGCAAACGCATGGCGAACAGCAGAGCTGGCATGACTGGGGCCCAAGTAAATACGAAACCAAAATGCAGCCAAAAGTGCAAACAGTTGACAGGCTACAAAATTGATCTGTAAAAGACAAATAAAACAAAAAATGGTTGTGATTCTTGGAGGAGGGGGAGGAATGAGTCTCTCCATTCTCAGAACAATAAAGAGTGCTTGAAAAGCATGAGCAATGAAACTTTTGTTTCTTAGCATTCTCACTTGTGAGCACAAGGGGTAACTTTCCTTAGCTGACAACAGAAGGGATTAAACAAGCACATAGCCACCCAAGAACTCAGGCAGGAGGAAGAACAGGCTCCAGCTACCTGTAGTAGGGGCAGGCTTTGGAATGGTTCTCACTCTCCCTGGGGCAGGGCTCTGCTCCACTGCCAGCGCTGGCACGCCAGCCCAACCCAGGTGCAGGGGACATCACCCCCCTCTCAATACTCTTGGTGCAAGGCAGAGGCCCAGAAGCAGACTGGGACTCTGAAGCATTGCCCCAGTGCTCAATTTTGTCCACAACCCTCCCCCCCTAAAAAAAGGGGCAAAATGAACAATCCTGATGTGATGCTGTTTCACAAGCAATAACAGGACAGCTTTCTTAGCTGAAATGCCCCCCTCCCCAGCATCCTCCAAGCAGGTTTTTTGACTTACCCTTTTTTTTTTTTCTTTTTGCAGCTCCAGAGTACAACAAAACCAATTTTGCAATCTCTACCATGTTGTAGACAGTTAAACAAAAATGCTTCTCAATTGTTCTTTGGCTACTGTATGTCTCTATTGAGTGTGGGAAGCCGTCTGACCCTACTGTAAGGAGCACATGACAGGTACATGCAGAGTGCACACAGTCATGACTAGAGCTTACTCCTATCAGACATGAGGACAAGCAAAGGCTTCAGTATCCTCAGAGCAAAATCGAGACCAAGATGTCTTCTTGAAGTCACCTTCTCTTTGACAGCATCAGCAGAAATTCCAGAAGTCACAGGAAGAACAGAGTTCAGGAGCTGCCTCTAACAGAGCAATACAGCTTTAGGATTTGACATCCATAAGTCCAGCCTGGGCTCTGGACAGTTGGAGTTAAATTCCTTTATTCAGCTTCAGTATTTTTTTTTCTTTTTTTTTTTTAAATAAAAAATAAAAAGTCACCCTGAGCTCTCCAGAAGCAAGTCATCCCAGACTAAGCAAAACTAAATAAACTGCAACATCTAAGCAGTCACTTGGATTAGAGGATTATCCAAAGCTATCAGTCTGGGACAGGATGATATTTCTCTCTCAAAAATTCTCTTACATGCTGGCTGTCCAGAGGTGGTTGGATTCTACCAGGCTTCTTGTCAAAAAATATTTACAACTTGTTTAACAAGACATTATAGCCCCAAACTGCTCTTATTCTGGTGGACTATATCCAACATGGGGCTGTTCAAGCAAGTGCTTCTGTTAAAGGTTTGTTGGCTACATTGCTGCGGCTCCTTTAAGTCAGCGACACAGGCAGCGATACAATAGAACAATGCAATAATTCAAACACTTAGATATGCTGAATTTTAGTTCTTCTGAGCAGAGACAATATAAATTTATTCTTGTTCACGTAAGCAACCAGCATGTACAACAGACGGTATCACAGAATTATAGCCAAAAGCAAGTAATTAGTAATGTCTCATTATAACAATATTTTAGGCTTTATTTAAATAAGACAATTCTTATTTTCCACCTAAGAGTTAAAAAGGAAGATAACAAAATTGCAGTGGTCTCACAAAAACCAGATGCTGAAGTACAAATCCCAAACTCTCATCTGATCTCCCACCATAGTTACACTCAATACACTGACTCCTCCTTCCGCAGCCAGAGGTACTGAAAAAAAAAAATGGCAGGAGAGAGGACACCCCCTACAGTGCTGCTCTGATTGCATCCTTTCTAAGCAAGTTCCCAAGACTGATGGATGCCAGTTCATCAAGGATAATTCAGTGAATCTTAATCCCACCTCAGTCTGCTTCCACTTAGCGTCATACTGGTGCATGCAGCACAGCTCCACTTTGTGTCCTGCAGAGCCTCTCATAAAGAAGGAAAGTTCAGCGACTCCAAGAAATCTGACATGGCTGATTGTTTAAAAGACAATACCCCCTTCTCTGCAGAGTCACTCATGAAAGCTTTACACCAGTAAAATCCACCAAAATAAGCATTTGCTTTTTACTTTCATCCAGTTCTTGTACGGTCAGTTTGAGATGTTAAAGATGTTGGGACTTCACAAGCACAACAAAATGAAGGTGCAAGATGCCATGGCAGGTGCTCTTACAGCATTTACATAATTAAGGCAGGTAATGGCAGCAGCAGCAAGCAAGTGGCAGAGACTTCATCACAAGCTAGCATAGAATATATGACAGATAGCACAGCAGCCTTGCACACATAGGCTGTTGCTTGCCTACCCTATCAGTTGCTCTGAGGATTGCTTGGGTTAAAGTTAGCACAGGTACAGCAACCATGCCACTATCACATCTTCATTTTGTTCTGCAAATTAACGAAGACAATTTGTTCTCTGTGCTGTCTCTGCTAGAGCTGGGGCAAAGACTTGAACCAGGATAAAAGCAAAAGTATGTGCTAGACTTACATTTCAATCAACTTTCAATTTATAAAGGCTGCTCCTGCAGAGCAGCCAAACAACACAGACCCAATCTACTCAGCAAGCAATAATCTCAGAATAAGAGTTTACACTTTTTGTACTGAATTAAGCTAGAAAGTACCTGACAGAAGAATGGCTGCAACACACCATTAAAAGTTTCAGATAGGATTCAAAAACCTAAAGATTAACCTTCTTCTTCAGAATCCAAAAATGACAGTGATGGCATGCAAGAGGCACAAACACACATCAGGATTCCTGAGTGTGATTTGAACTTGACATCCTCTATCACAACAGCATCAAGGAAATGAGAAGGCTGCACCCAATGCATTACTTGGGAGTTCTACTCCCAGATACAAAAACCCTGCAGTCTGAAATGCATAAAGGGAAGACTTTTCCTCACTGGCTGAGGACATTCATGCTTTTGCCCTTGCCCTCCCTTCTGAACTGCAGCCACCATAGTTCTCCAGCAGCTTTCCAGGTTCCTATCCTCCATGACACAACATGCTGCATTTGCTTTGCTTTGTCTACCATTAAGGCTTTTAGGGTGGGCTTTTTTCTTGTGTGTTTACAGTAGCACATATACATTACACACAGTACGATCAGTTTTAAAAGCCTGATTAGCAGAGGGATTGGGAGAGGAACACCACTGGACAAGAAAGGCAAATAAAAGAATTACTGATAACACCTTTTTGTCATCCATGAGGTATTTGGCACCTGTTGGATAAAAACGTTGTGGAATAGTACTGGAGAATACTTCTTGTATCTGTCCACCATAAGTCTGCATTTAGAATTTGAATGCACCAAGGTCACCTCTGACTTTGGTGATGTTCAGTCTGAAGATCAAACTTAGCTGTGCAGAGCTCACTGCACGGTTTGGCACACAGGTTACGGCGAGACAGATTTTAAGAGGTGCTAAGCAATTGCAGGGTACTTCTGTAGATCAATCCCTTCTGCGTGTATCTGAGTCAAGCTGAAAGCATCAATAAAACAGGCTAAATCTCTTCTTAACTATAACCCCTCAACAAGGAAAGGGAGGAAAGCTAGTTGTTTCTTGGGTTTCAGGAATGCAAGATGTATGCCAAGACACCAGTAAAACTGAGGAGCTCCTTTCCGAGGGCTGAGAACATATGTGGTGCCCAGCTGTCTGAACTCCATATTTACAACTGAGCACTAACTTTGGTACCAGACCAGATCTAGTCTGTTCTCCATGAAGTAATAGAGGGATATGACAGCTTTTCTTATGACCATTACCTCTGTTTAGTTATTTACATGTAACATTTCAAACACATCCAGCCTTTACATGCGTACTCATCAAGACTGCCAGTTCATCTGAATTTAGGGCATTCCCTTTAACATTATTTTTATTCTTCACTCTACATATTTAAGATGCCTAAGCATATAGATACCTAAGATTTTAAGAAATGTTGTACTGCATCACAAGTGAAGTAACAGTCACACTTTCCTGCCTTTCCTTTCCCAAAGAGAAGAGGGTTCATATGTATACATAACCCTTCTGGTTATTTCCACTGTTGCTAAAAACACTTTGTAAACAGTAAATCAAGGGCTTCTGAACATTGATGAATATATATCCACACAAAAATAACACAGAAATAAAAAAAAAGGAAACTATATGAGAATTAACCCTTCTCATTCTGACCCACCATTATAAATCATTTAACCCATGTTTTTAGCTATTCACATCTGTTCAGTGTTGCCATCTACTTTTTTGCACCTGGCTTCAACTTTGCCAACAGAAAAGAAACACCTTTTCTTTTTAAAATAATTTTCTTCCACACTCTAGCAGGTAAGACATAGTAAGATGAGGAATCAGAGCACGTGATATGTTGCCAAAACAAGATACTATCTTCCTTTCATTTTGTGTGATTGAATACTGAAAGACAGAAAGGCAGTCTCGTCACAGTATCCTGCAACAACATCTGGAAGAACTGTATCCGAGTCACAGCCAGCTGAAGCCAGCCTTGCAACACAGAAACAAGATATCTGCACTTTTGGAGAGAGAAAAAAAATCTGGAACAGCTCCAGCCAACTGGCTTGACGGTTATTGTTGTCTAGTTAAGGAATCCTTTAATATCTAATAGTCTTGACTTTAAAAGGCCAGAGGATCCAGAGCATGTAAACACAAGGTATGAACAACAAGAGGAAAAAAAAAAAAAAGAACCATCATTCCTCCCTTTATCCATTCATTAGCAATAACTCAAAGTGACATTTAGACTGCAAAACCAATCAACCAAGCACCTATGATGTTGACACAAGAATAACCAAACATAATGGTTTTGAGATCCCCTATGCTATTATGCCAAAATCAAAGCCCTCAAAGTACAAGGAAGGGTAGTTCCATCTGCCTTGAACCTTTCCATCTTCTCTCATTTCTAGTAGGATGAAAATAACTTGGCAAATGACTGGTACCAAAGGAGGGCATCTGGAGTCACCTTTTCAGTCATCTCCATCAACCGGCAGGGCATATTACATGGCAAAGTCATTTCTTCAACTTCGTCTCCATTCTCAGAGGAAAACCATAAAACCTTTGCTCTGCCTTTAGTTGGGTCCCACTATCTGTGGGTGGGCATTTTCAGGGCAACAGCCCAGTTGGCAAGTCCCAAAATAGAAGTTCCAAATACCTGCCATTAAATATGTGTGTGTCTCAAAATCTCATCATTTGGACGACACAAACCCTCTGTTAATAACACCGAGTGGGAACAATTACCACCATTTGTTATTGGGGCAAGTTGGCTCCATGGTGTGGGTTAAAAATAAAAATAATAATAAAAAAAAAAATAGGGTAGCAATTTGTGAAATTCCTCTAACAGGAAGTCATGGAGCCATAGTGTATTTCCAAAAGGAGACAGGTAAACATGTTGTTTGGTGCACTAGAAAATTACTTGAAAAAAAAACCCACAAAAATGTTATAAGGAGAAAGTGGAAAGTGCTTTTCTCATCCATAAGTTCTTGGGGTGGGAAACAGAAAACAAATGAGGAGGCAAAATCTGGCCTTATACCCTTCAACCAAATCATCACAAATAGTCTCAGTGCCCACTCCCTGTGGGTCATGGTAGGCTGCTAACCATCCATTGCAGGGAGTTTCAATTCCACTCATCCCACAAGCCTCACATCTGCAAATCTCCCCGTTTAAAGAAGTGCTAACAGACATTAGAGGGTTACTAGACCGCACTCTGGGAAGAGATAATAAGTAAGATTAAGCCTGTAGTCTGATATTTTAGTTCTTTTAACATTTTCCTTATAGTTAACTACGAGGAAGGAATATCCTGCGTTCTGTTTTGACCACAAAAATCCTTTGCTTTGCCTTTACTAGTTTTTTCCTCCCTTACTCTAGCAGAAAAACTGATCTCACTTTCCAAAAATCTAGGAGGATATAACAAATTGACCACACAGTTCTCTCCAAATGCCAAATGGCAATTAAATCCATTACCCAAACTGGACAGCCCTCTGTAAGCAAAATCCCTATTCATGCTGTAATTCATTCACTATGAAAATCACCTTGAGAAGTCACACTGCTAATTTGCCACTTGTCTGATGACAAGGTGCTCATGTGTCCCCCACAATGCACAGCCTTTGGACAAAAAGGAGGTATGTTGCACATGCACACATCGAAGAGCAGATTTAGATTGGATATTAGGAATAAATTATTTACCATGAGGGTGGTGGACCACTGGAACAGGTTGCCCAGGGAGGTGGTTGAGGCCCCTTCCCTGGAGATATTCAAGGTGAGGCTTGACGAGACCCTGGGCAGCCTGGTCTAGTTGGGGGTATCCCTGATGACTGCAGGGAGGTTGGACTAGATGACCCTAGAGGTCCTTTCCAGCCTGGGCCGTTCTGTGATTCTATGATTCCATGACTCACAGAACAGAGGTACCAAGAGTTAAGGCACAGCTGGGCTGCCAGAATACTGCCAGCTAGCATCCAAGTCCATGCCTGCTTCAACAGACAGCAGATAACGTAAACTGTCCTCAGATTGCAGGTATCACAGAAGATGCCTCAACTTTTACTCCAGGCCTTGCACTTGTCAGCCAAATGAGATAATAAAGGCTTTAAATCTACATTTCATCTGCTGAAGAAAAGAAAGCATACAAACAGAGGCCTCCCACAGTGGCTCAGTATAAAGATGAAGTCGCAGCCCTTGGTCAAGATTCTCCGTATTTGCTGCAATCTACTAATGAGCTACTGTGCATTACTTTAGGAGGCTGCTAAAGTATTTATCTGGCAAATCTGTATTTATCTGCTTTTATCTGGCAAATTAGCATTTCTCCTCTATTCACTAATTTACCACAGATTATCAAAAAGCAGTTTTCAGTATTTGGAAAAGCCTAAGGAAGCATGTTACTAGAAACTATTGACAGCAACAGCATCTCTTTCTCAAGTCAAACCACTGTCTGCGGAGTCCAATAGTGCCTGGGCAGTATTTGGGAAAAGGGATGCTATAATAAAACATTCCTGTTGCCAAAGACCAGCCCCATCTTCCAGGATGGTGTCTTTCTTGCAAAGAAAAAAGCAAGAACTACAGAAGTGCAATAACTTATTTTCTCTGATTAAAAGAGTTTTCTGCACATACAACCAAAGACACCCGGCAAACACCATGTTTAAGTTCACTTTGCTAGAGACATTTCTACTTTGATGTTGAAAAACAAACCTGCTGTTATGATAGCATTTTGTAACACCCAAATTGTGATATTTAAAATGGGTGTGTTAAGAATGAGAGATATAATATTCTTTAACCAGATCATCTCAAAGGTATCTGGTACTTAACTGAAATTTTTCAAAATATTTTGATCTTCCAGACTATTTTTATGAACCATAAGGACAAATATTCTCTACAGAGATGACTTAACTCTCTGTGGGAAGGTGACAAACACCCCCCAAAAAAGTGCAATATCACAGAAACCACGTTGAAGTTCCCACTGCTAGAATTTTGATTTAGGATTCCACAAAGAAGTATTCCTGTAACATCATCTCTGCAGCTCCCCATATTGCCCACACTTTGCACAGAACTCAGAGCACCAACAGCCATCACAAGCAGAGCCATTTGTCAAGAAATTAGAATCGACTGCCACTTGCAAGACGCTTTATTTTATGTCTACAGCCAAGCGCTCTGAATTACAAACAGCATGGATCAGAAAGGAGATATTAATTTACATTGGGGAAATACTGATGTAACTACTGAAAAGTCACATCTCCAATATTATACTGAACTCATTTCTCTGACTTCATGTTGTCAAAGTCCTGTAGAAGATTTTGAGGGGGCAGAAGCAAAGATTTGAAAACAGAATTTCTCTCATGGGAGAGAAAGAGAAGCACATATGCATGACCAATTTAAGATTACTGTCTTCTTCGGAAGCAGCACTGAGTTCTCATTCGCCCTGGCTTTTTTGTTGCTGTTGCACATGGAATATAGAGTTGGTAAAGTAGAATATGCCAAAGTGACAGTATTTTGGCCTGTTGTGCCATTTTCCTGGGTAAATTCTGCTGTTTCCCCACTTACAGGATCAAATATCCTTCCATGATTGAGACTATAAACTTGAAACAGATGTTCTTTCTGGATTACCTCTATGAAGCCACTAGCAGAATAACCACTAGCAGGACACACATAAATATATCTACAGAGCAGATTATACCCTGAGTCATCAGAAATCATAAAAGAAAAACATTTAAGTCATAAGAAAGCTTGAGAAGTCAAATCTACATCACAATGCTAAGTTACACACCCACTTACCTTTGATGGCTGATAAATTTAACATGTGGACCTGATCCAAAACGAGCTTTAGCTTGCTGTCAACAGCTCTTACCAAGAACTCTAATGACTCTGTATGTTGAACAGATGTTTAAGTAGTGATCACTTATGTGCAGTGATGTTCTGTCACTGCCCCGTAACTCAGTAATTACTATTCTCTCAGTGAGTAATGTCAAAACATAGCATGATAAAATTCCCTTGTACCCAAGATAGTCAACACTAATTCCTACCTGTAATAGAAGCAGCAGTAAAATCAAGCAAACTGGAGTCTTTAGTCATTCCAGTGGCTTTTTTAAACTAGAACACTTGTTGGTAGCTAGATGACCTGCCTCATTTCTTCAGACTACTCAGCAGTGAGGTAGCACACTAATTCAGTACCTTTAACCCCAAAAGAGTACTTTAAAAGCAATAATTTGACATACCTCTTGTGCCAGTATGGTACCACACGATATAACACAGCAGACATGTCTAAAAGCAGAACTACTAAAAGCCAGAGTATAGAGGATATTTCAATGAGAAAAAGAGGAGTGAAATGTCATTATCCAAACAGGAATTTTGACAGAAAAAAAACCCTTAAAACACCAGAACCACCAGCCTTGCTTTTCCAAAGGCTTCCACAGAAAGTACAAAGTCACTGGGATCTTGTACTTCTCATAGTAAAGGCAGTACCTTGTACCACCTACTCTCCTTGCTTATGTCTAGATACGTACTGACGCAGAGAGCATATCNGATAGTTAGGAGACAGAGGCTGAAGTGAAAATCAACAGAAACAAGGAAAACAACAACTCCAAGAGAGTAAAATACAACAAAGAAGATACTTAAGTGCCTGCAAAGCCTCCTCTGAAAGTCCCTAGGAACCTCCCATGGTGGGGACCCTACAGCACTGTTACCTCCCTTTTCTTTGCCACCTGTCGGGCTCAGGCAACTAACTGGAGCTTGAATGTTCAGTTTTAATAGTCGTTTGTTAAATACATCGGTTACCCATTACTTTCCCAGAAAAAAATTCCTGGATAACAGGTATTGTTCCCAACTGGTCTTTTCAGATGTGATGAGGGGTCCCAAAACCCAAACAATTATTTTCACACACCATCTGAAGAGCACTGCCTAGCTCCTGCTCTCCAACACCATCACCTCATTCACCACAGACAGGTCAGCAACAAAAAGGAAGCAGGACCAGGATAGGTTTCCTCGGGCGTGACCCAGCTCAAGTTCACCAGCCTCAAGCACTAATTGCTCCAGAGATTTCAGTCCAGATTCTGCTTTTGTATTCTTCAGTATACAAAATAACTTCAAAGTAGCAGTACAAAGAGTAGCATCAACATGGATCTGCATTTCTCCCCTGCCAAATTTAAAGGTTTAGTTTTTAAAAACTTAGAAGACAGCACAGCAAATCAAGTACCTTTTTACTTTGTCTGGGTAACTGACAGAAGTACATGGTTGATTTATTCAAAATGCAAAGAAGGAATACAATGCAGACATGTCTGGATACCTAGCCACCCCACTGGCATGACTTCCTGTGACTTCAATGTAAATTATATTCCCTACATACCAATGGGAGTTGGATGAATGTAGGGATGACAGAATCCTTATAGCAATGTTTCTAAAGTCCCAGTTCAGAAACACAGTTAACTTCCAGGATAGATGAAAGCCTTGTGCCTGCATGTATTCACCAATTTAAAAATAAAAGAGCAGGCTTAAAGTGCAATCCCTCACTAGAATGGGAACTGGCACATCTAAAATAACTTGCCTTGTTATTGCTGTTGCAATGTCTGTGCAATTCTATTTTCAGTTCCTTTTCTATAGAAAAACATGTCAGTGGTCTTTAAAAACACACACCAATGCAGGGCAGTTTTGTTCACATTATCCCAGTGATATCCCAGTAAGTGCACAGAACAGAAAGAAACAAACATCAGTAAGGGGAAAAAATTGCCAGCTTCACAAGTTACTCTAAACCAAAAGAAAGTTGGGCTTCCCTGCCTCTTCCCCCTGCTGTAGAAACTGCCAGCACTGCGTTAAATTTAGGCACATTATCCTTGGAATTAAGTAGCTTGATCAAAGACTAAACCTTTCAGACATTCTAATGATATATTATATAAGAATTTTTTAGGCCCTTGCACATTGAAAATCTGGAACATCTTGTGTTTAAACACTCAATCATGCTCATAGTAACTTTAAATAAGGACACTGTAAAAATTAGCATATTAGATCATGCTTTAAAAATTTATGCAAGGACTTTGCTAGAGGAAGATTTAAAATACATGTGTCCTAACACTGACGTCAATGCCTTAGCTAACCTATGTACATTTCTTTTATTGTCAATGAGGAAGAAAGGCAATTCTAGGTTGCAATTGGTCTAATCCTAAAACACAAGTCTAAACCAGGTAATTCTAGTAATCTAGATGAGTAAATTTAGATATCAAAACGTACCCTGCAGACTTACAAAGATGAACTGCAGCCATACCACCTGCATTAACTTCAACAGAAGCAAAAAGAAAATACCTGGACTGTGAAACTGGACTTCCATTTGGTTGTAAGAGACGAAATTTTTAAAAATGACCCACAGTTCCTGGTGCTTCACTTTTTTGTTTACCACCTACAGACACTGTAAGCTGGTATTTTGCAATAAACTAAGCCCACTTTGAGTGCCTGAAATAAAGTAGAGCAGGGAGTGCCAATCAGGAGGCTCTTCTGAAACAAATAAACAAAAAGCTAGTATATCTACTGCCAGGTACGGTGTGGACAAGTTTTAGGGTAACAATGCTCCTATGCAATGAGAGTAGTCAAGCGCACCCAGTTTCCTGCTTCCGCAAGCAGGTGCTGCAAACCTCAGGTCTTCCTGTCCTCTTCCTTGTGAAAGCAGTTTTTGCATCTCTGAAACATCCAGTAACAGCACTTGAAGGAAGGGAAACCCTCACGAACAACAATGAAACTGATTTCAGCAGAGCTTAAAACCATCACTTCAGGGTATATCAACAGGGAGAGGTGAAGATCTACATTCTTCTGCCCATGCTCCAACCTAGCAAAATACTGGGCACAGATCTCAGGGTGCCCTATACCCTTTCCAACACTACAGAGTCATAGAATTTGCTAAAAGAAGTATAGAAAATATTCCCAGCTACCTTTCAATAGGGAATTCCGTTTCAGGCAGAAGAGGATACACAAAGACTTTGGGAAGCCATTAGTAAGTGACAGGGAAAACCTGCAGTGAATCTGCTCAGATGTTTTTTGGGTTTGCTTTTTTTTTTTTGTAAGACTTAATTTTCAGTCAGCTTAACTGATGCAGATGCACAATGAGAAGTTTTTTCACAAGAGAAGAAAAAGAAGCATGACAAAAGGGGAGGGAATATAGGGAATATATGCAGAACCACCCTTTCTAGTAGTAAACTTTAGTCAAAGCCATTTATTTCACTGGGAAAATCACACTTTGTTTACATTTGGGCAATTACCTTTGCAAACATAACAGCTAGTAACTCCTTCTCTTTGTTTCCATAAACAATGAAAACTTTATATTCTGCCGTTGCTTGCGGACTCCCCCATTTCCACCGTGGCCCTTGATTCTGCCGGCAACCAAATTTCCCAGATGGCTTTTTTCTTCATTTTTAGTCTATTTCCAAAAAGCTGTGCATGGAATTTGTTGGTTGGGCTTTTTTTTTTTGGTTGTTTTTTTGTTTTTCCAATTCAAGCACCTTTGTTTCATTCCTTTGCTCTTACAGTGACTCTGTAGAATTAACAAGACCCCGTAACTGCCAACTTCAGACACTTGCTCTCACCATCATGGGATTTCAGTCATAAAATACTGCTCTTCCGTATTCTACAGGTCAAATGTCAAATTATTGCTCTATGCTATTTAATATAAAATATGTTTATCTAACTTTCGTTCACATGGGCTGCAGACTTAATCCCTTCAGAACTGTGGCAGGAAGAGAAGCCACCAATAAAATGTGTACTGTGACAATATCCTGTTGTGGCTGGTTTTTCCTTCCGTATTTCTACTCAGAATTTGCAGCATGCTCACTTCATGCTCATTTATTTTGGATCTTGAACCACGCAAGGAGACAGGAACGTAGCCCCAGCTGTTAAGTTACGCCTGTGTTACAAGCACCTTACATCTACAGCAAATATTTCTGGAAGCTGAACTTTGGAGTGTGTCTAATTTTAGGCATTTAACTTCAGACTCTATTGAAAACAAGTAACTTGGAGATGACAAGCACTCGGGACTTGGCACAAGTCAAACATTTCAACAGTCACTGAACTAAAATATCTGGAAATCATTAGTACCTTTCCAAAAAGTCATGCCCTGAATGAATTCCAGGGGTTACCCCTCCAAAACAAAACAAAACAAAACAAAAACAATCAAAAAAACCCAAATCCTGGTTTTCAAACTTAGCAACAAAATCAAAACAAGAACTAACAGAAAAGCACACAGCACAAGCAAGTATCAGTTGGTGAATAAGCATAAAGAAATGTAAAATAAACAACAACAAAAAAGAAGATATACTTGGATTTTGACATAAGTTAATTTCACTTGTACTATACTATATTTGAGAAAAGAAGATTTTATCTCTTCACCTTATTTTAAAAGCATGCTGCCTTCTTCATATATCCCCCACGAGAGTTGCATACTACTATTTGCGTCCAGTACAGCAGAACTTTGGGTTATAACACTGATATTTTCCAAAGACAACTGCCATATCAGGAGGAAAAAACCCCACCCACGTTTGTGTTACTTAGCCACAGTATCATATTTTTCCCCAGGTGTATTCCTGCCCTGCTTATGAGTCAGCAATAGCAGAAACTGAACTTGCTTTCCTTTACAAAGGACAGCAATCATTAGGCAACAGGAAGAATTCTCATATTTTCCCCTTTAACAGTTGCCCTTACATTTAGAATGATTACAGTGATGCTCCTACTATGCAGCAACAGGGAAACTATTGTCCAAGAAATAAAGTACAAGACTAAAACTCCAGAAACTCCTGAAGTGACCTCTTCTCAATATACCCTATGAACTTGAACATAGCCAGGGAAAAGAAATTCCACAATCCTTTAAGGTGCATAAATAATTCTAACTTCTCTTTCAAACAAGCCTTTTACACATAAAGCCTAAAAAAAAACATGCTTTAAAAGAACTAAGACACTGTAGGATCCAGACAGCTGGTTTGCAAGATTTATTTCCATCTCTCTTTCTATTGTAAGCTTTTATACCACTAATATCTGTCTATCTCATAAGCACTTTGA
The DNA here is from genome assembly GCA_013400555.1 of Jacana jacana. Lineage (NCBI taxonomy): Eukaryota > Metazoa > Chordata > Aves > Charadriiformes > Jacanidae > Jacana > Jacana jacana. The sequence goes on along the minus strand of VZTM01037084.1, from coordinate 111,873 downwards.
GACAGCATTTCAGATTTCAATTTTAGCAAACATAAGATATCTCAAAATGCAGATGGACTTTTTCCCACTGTTACAGTAGCACTAAAGTGCAGAGTGTGGCAAGCACATCAGCTCCCCTGATGCTAGAAGCCACCTGAGAAACCAGAAGGGTGTACTTTATACAGGATGAGGGAGAGCAGACTTGGAAGGGGATGATCAGGCTCCTGGGTCTGCACTGGCTGGTCAAAGTCTCTCCAGGGAACAAGACAGTAGTTCCTCCTGCCAGCAAATAAACAAGGCTACTGTCTTGTAGGCAGAAATAGTTCAAGTAATTGCAAAGACCCAATCCTAGACACATGAAATAGAGGCCCACCAACCAATTAGGGTCTTCTGAACTGGTCTGGTACATTACTCTTACTAGTGACTATGCTCAAAAACTGAAAAAGGGGGAAAAAGGAGGCAAATACAGAATCCATTTTCTCCTAATAATCATTCAAACCCTGACTTAACTCTGTCCAGGCAATAAAAGCAGGATGCCTGCCTGAGATAGTTAAGCAATTGAGGTAACGGTGCACTTAATACGTAAGATTGATAAAAAGATAACTGACTAGTGATCAGTATGTCAGAGCCCTATCAAAGGCTGAAGGCAGACTACACCAGACACCTGCTGGTGTAGTCTCTTCAAGGAGAATATGCAGATAATGAAACCATCAAATACAGCATTGAAGATATGCAGCATGAACTGAACAGAGAGGAAATGCTCAACATACAGACAAAAAAAAACCCTCAACAGTTAAAAATCAGGCTCCTTAAAAATCGGATGGGATGCTGGAGAATCATCCCACTCCTGGGTGTTGGCTGATGTTCCCTACAGAGATCTGCTGCTCTCTGCTGTATCACCATGTGAAGAAACTCAAGTAATATTTCTGGTGTTGAGTCAAGGCCTGGGAGAGGACAACAACTCTGGCAGACCCACTCCCCTACAATGGGAGCATCCACATTCGGGCCTGCCAGCACCAACTCAGGATCCCAAAAGGATCAGCAACACCAGAGGCAGAACTGCCAGAAAGCAGCGCCTGCAAAGGGAATGGGCCCTGAAAGGATCCAGCAAAAGAACACATACTTCCAAAAGCTTTCCCTTTTAAGCTAGGAAGTATCTTACTCTGAATACTCATGTTTTTCATATAAACATCCAAGTCCTCATTGTTGACATGGGTTTCACCGTCCAGTTCTGGACTGCATGAAAAAGACCTTCAGTTTAATCACCATTGAATCTTCAGCCTTGCAATGGTATCATATTTTTCTCTTCACATGGAGAAACACCAGGAGACAGAAAGGAAGAAGTTCTAGATTTATTTCATTTATGATGCTCACATATACTTTTACAACAATCCCTCAATTTTAACAGTCACATTTTTAAAGCAAACCACGCCATTCCTTCACTTTTCTTTTGCATGTTTAAGAAGTCTACCCTGTAATTTCTCCTCTTCTATCTTGTTCATATTTTCCCTCCGGTTTCATGGCAAAGAGCTACAGTCATCTTTCGACTTACAAGAGCAACTGCAATGGGACAGAAACATAATTACGTCACCAACTTCCCCCTGCCCTGGACCATTCTTTGTTCTAATCCTCACTTATTTGCTTGTTGGCATTAGCAGGACATCCCTAAAACTTTCTTTCTCCAAACTGCTGAGCCCCCTTTCCTCACTGCAACGTTATGTTTGTAATCGGGAACTAGCATCACAGCAGAGAAACAGTAATAAAGGTAACACTAAATCAAAGTTATGTTCCCTGAATAAAAAGCCCAAACCAATGCTTCCTTCCTTAACAGCCTGGCGTATTTCAAAATGTACCACAGCAATATACCTACACTTTCATCATACTTGTATAAACTAGGCAAAACCCACCCATAAACTGACTGCAGTGTTATTGCTGCTGTGGCAACTACACACAAACAATTTTTCGCCTCAAGAGAATTAGGGTAAGCACAAACATACACACAAAGGCATGAACAGCTGTGGGTGCTAACAGTGCCTACAACTCACAGCAGATGTGTAACGCTGCCATCAAAACCTGCATTTCATTCAAAGAGTAAGTCCTTTAACTTCCCAGTTTCTGTCTCCAAACCATTTATCCACACTTGGTTTTCACCTTCCCTACAGCGTAGTTGGCACAACACCCTGAGAAACCTCGCAGCCTAAGAAGTATAAACCTAAGACAACTTAAACTGCATTTGTGAGGGAACAAAGTAATTCTAAGACTCTCAAGTAGATAAATCATTGATCTACGTGGAATTCACTGGTATAAATACTTACTGCAAATCGTAGGAGTCAGTGGTTTGAACCTCCCACCTGTGTGTGCGCACATGAGATAAACAAAGTCAATATTGTACTACTCTTTAACACTCCCTTGCACTGATAACAGGAAAAAAAACATACTTTCACCAGTTTATAATGTCATTTAAGCTAGGTGTAAGAGTTAATAATTAAATATTTTCTACTTAGTGGTCCTTTAGAAAAAAAGAAAATTGAAATAAAACCAATACATAAGCATGAAAGAAGCAGGGAAGTTATTTGAGCAATGTTGGGAGTGGGAAGGTCTTCAAATGTCTTGGGTTTTGACTTGTCATTTTGCCTTCCCCATTCCTGCCCTACCTGCATACTAGTGCCAAACTGCACTGGAGCGAGAAACCACAAATGAAGAAATTGCTCAAGTCCAATTAGACCTTTTGTCACAAGACCAGAGCCTGTAGAAGAAGCAAACGCTCACCCTGTGCAGAGCAGCCAGCAGTTGAAGTTTCTTTCTTGGCCTGAAATTGTTACTTAGCTTTTAGTATTCTGTGTGTAATCCAAAAAACTGATCTAAAGGACTTTTTTTTTTTTTCCTCCTTTTTCCCTTGGAGACATCCACAGCCTGACTTAGTCACTGAACTTGAAAACCACAGAATATAATCTGATACCAAACAATTTTTAAATTTTTAAAGTAGCTACTCCATAGGATTGCCAGATTTTAGTCTGGGACTTATCCGACAGATACACACATTCAGGTGTTGTTTCATTTTATTTGAATCAAAAATATGTTTAGAAGGCGTTTTTTCACATTATTGATTTTTTTTTTTAAGCTTGAAATACTTTATGATGAGGGAAGCAGAAAAATTATTTCCCACCCAACTCCATTAAGGATTCAACATAGTGTAAGTAGCCCCCCCCCCAAACAGTTCTACAAATCCGCATTTATATCAGAAACTATGACCAGTTCTTTTGTGTTTGCTTTGGTGCTCACCTACAATTCTGCAGAAGCTGTTTAATATGCCTTAAGCCAGGGGGGAAAAATGAACATTTCCAATCAAGATCATAAGAAGGGAGAATGATCAAATCCCACCTTGCTCTGGGGAGGGATCACCTGAAGGGTTTCCCCTTGGCTGTATTCCTTCACATGCTGTTCTTCCCACTGGCAGAGGCAGGACGGGCTGACCCATCTGAGCCCTGTGCAGAACACACTGGATTCCACACTGCCAGAAGTGACCAAACAAGCCTGACCAGTGCTATGCTCTGAAGAAACCACCAAATGAAGGTCAGAGATTTCCACTAGGCCTATCTTACCAAGTAGTGTAGCACAGCAGAAATGGGCCTGAAGAGCAAAAAACAGCTGAGGATGAGGATCCACATTTACCTGACTTCTTGTCTGGAGTGTCTCAATTGAATTCTGGTGCTGTGGGCTGCATGCCCCGTAGCAGCTAAAGCATTACAGGCTCCCAGGACACATCCTTCAGCTCCATATTCTCAGAAAACATCCCTACACAGATGCTCCAGGGACACCTCAGGGGACAGTGGAGATTCAATCTCAAAGCGCACTCCTGATCCAAACTACATGTTATTATAGGAGCTCCTACTATTAGTAAAGGACAGTAGAAATTTGTGTATCAGGCCATACTTTTAAGAGCAAGCCTGAGTTTCTGGAAGCCTTTCTTAAGAACAGTCAGCAGACTATCTGAGCATCCCTGAGTGAGGTTTGGTACCCTCAAGCTTACCTGTAACTACTAGGTCACATACAGAAGGATTTATTTTCACTGCAAAGAAAGAGAACAGCCCATTGACATCAGACTTTTTACTTGGTTTTGGACAAGTACAGAAGTCCGGATTCACCTCTGCACTGATACCAAGCCCAGCAGTGCAGCCTCCCCCCTGCCCTGCCCAGCACCACTTGCAGTTTGGCAAGTTTACCTCAAGCACTGCCCATTCTCATGAACAGTAACGGGAGCCAAGAAGCAGCCAGGGCACTAAACACTGTGCCAGGCTGGCCAACGCACAGTAAATCCTAAGCATCAGGGGCTCCCCTGAAAGCACAGAGCCAGCTCTGTGCTCGGTGCCTAGACCCTTAGGCTGGAGCCCAAGAGTCTTCATCACTACTTTATATTGTCTCAAAATAGCTGCAGAGCACCACTAAATCAGTGCTGGTGTAATTACTGTGCAGAGAAGGTTTCAGGAAAGTTTATGCCGCACTTGCAGCATTTATTTTTCCAGATCTCCTTTAACACAAATGAGAAGGAAACTGCTTAAAAGGGGGAAAATTGCAAGTGGCTGATTCCAGTTGCACTTTTGTCCCTTGCCAAATGAAAAACTTAACAGGACAGACTTTGTTTTCAACGCCTGAGGGATGTGGAAATATTTACACCCTTAGTGTCAGGACATCAGCCATGAGGTTCAAGACTGCAGTGCCAAACTGAGTGAGAAGACATTGCAACAGGCAGCATGTGTTTCCAAGGCAGATGAAAATGTGTATTATTGCAATTGTTAGTAATAGCTGACCTGAACAGAAAGAAATGCTTTGGAAACTAATCTTTGGAAAGTACTATACTTTTGTCTCAGGAACATACGGAAGCTTGGGCCCTGCACAAGTGGGCACAAGTTAGAGAGCGGGTTTGCTCTGAAAGCACAGAGCAGCCTTGTGACCCACGAGCGCTATGAACTGACCTGCTTGCAGACACTTGCCTAACTGGGGACCCAAAGCAGGGTCAGCAAGACTACACCTAGTTTTTTTAAATACAGTCCTTTGTGGCACTGTAGTAAAAGGCTAAAGATTTCTCTTAAGGATGATAGTTTTACAAAATCTGGCTACTCAAAAGTCACAAAATATCAAAAATAAAGTTGGCTTTGCCAACCTAAGTAATACCTCTCTGTAGATGTGTTTTAAGATGTCAGTTTCAGATATCATTTTTGCTTACTGTTTCTCAAATAACTAAAAGCTACACAGTTTTAGTTTTTGCCATGGAGGGTGTCAGGCAGGAAGGCGTTAAGTCTGACAAGTACTGCTGCAATTCAAAATGAAAACACTGAATTTTCAATTGCAGAATGACTGGCATCAGGGAATTAAAATGTAGCACAGTTCATACCAAACATGGACAGCTGTTGCCACTGCCTCAGAGTAGCTTTTTTCGGGTAAAAATGAGATACTAATCCCACTCATGTCTTCAATCAATTTCTGTCCTTATTTATCTCACTTCAATCTTTAACAAATTATTTTCCTTTTTTTTTTCTTTTTTTTTCTCTTCAGCGCTACATCTTCTAATGCCCCTATCAATGACCATTAAAACAACCTTAAAGTTTTCCAGCCTAAGTCTGCTGAGTTCCTAGAAAGCTATCTTTTCTTCTGGGTTTTCATTGTCAAAACACGGATTAGAAAAACCATGCAAAGAGGCTTGGGACTAACAAGTCTGCTGACCAGCTAAACCAGAAAGCATAGCAGCAAAACTGAAGTTGCACAGCAAAACAGTTGAAAAATGTGAAATTTAACAAAGCAATCCCTGATTTTGGAATCTGAATTCACAGTGACTTTTATTAAAGGAAAAAATATACATATGTTTCTTTTCTTCTTTCTCCTTTTAAAACCGATTTATCAGCATGCTTTGGGCAGAGAGCTATTCAAACTCAAGGAATAGTAGGGAGACATCTCTAACGCTTTAACTATCCCAAGATTCAGGGGTATGTTCCACAGTCATCCCCCCCTAGTCAGTGTTTTATTTAAACTGCTGCCATAACATAAATACGCAGACCAGCTCCAATGAAATGATTAAAATGAAAAATAAGGTATACAACTAGCAGCCAAAGCATCCAAAATCAGGTTTAAAAGCACATTTCTTCCCCTTTGGGGAAACACATTTGGCCTCATCAATGAAAACACTGAAGTTAAAAGCCCTCCAATATAAACATGAGAAAATGCTCATACTACCTTTTTTATTTTTTTATTTTCTTTAGAGAGTGAGCAAGCGCACCCTTGAACACAGAACATATTTCCCTGAAAGTCAACAAACTTGGTACTTTCTGACACAGGTCAGGGTAAGGCCTGTTAAAACATCGGGTTTGTTGTAAAGCAGTTGAAGATTGGCGTTTGAACTGCTACTTCCAAGGCAAAAGGTAACCTGGGATAGCAGGGGTACTGCAAAATAACTTTAAGAAGTGAAACTTTTTTTAATAAAATATCCTAATCCTTGAATCTGAATTACTTCTAAAGATGCCTAGAGAGTAGAAAGGCATGGTAAAAACTCCATGTGGATGAACAATGCCATTAAACTTTCTTTTAATATACCTTTAAATAGCATGTGTATTTCTCCACTGTATATACACATGCACTCTGTTTACAGAAATCATACTATTAAAAGTTTAATCTTTAACTTACCATATATCACTGATTTATGCTAGAGGATGATGTCTCAATATTGGTGATTTACAGCATATAGGACAAAAAAAAATATTTATACTTGGCCAAACTTTACTGTAGGAGCATACTGGACGGATGACATTCCCGAATCAGTGATTTGGGGCATATGCGACAAGAAATAAACCAACCCAAAACTCTTTTGCAAACACTGCTGGAGGTGTCATTGACCTAGACATATATTTTTAGAACACAAGTCAGCTAAACTTCAAAGTCTGCTTTCCTGGGATATGATGATGAATTGAACACAGAGAGTCTTTTCATCTTCTTTCAAGCTCATTAATTTTTGTTACTGAATATAGCACTTCTTATAAAATAATATTTCAATGCTACATTCAAAGATAACTCATCCATTAAAGAGGCATCCAAATACACACTGAGACATCAGGATTATTTTAGTATCTAAAGCAGAAAACATCAATATGTTCTCATGCAGTATGCTCTCTCCTAAACAAAATGGGAACAGTCTGCCAGGTACACTGCGTGGCTAGGAATCACACTCTCTAATTCTGCACTGTTTCTAACCCTAAGTTATAATTTTTCAAAATGAAGAAAACAACCAACCTGAAAAATGTCATTTTCACATTCATCCATGCATCCCATAGTTTGTGATACAATAGCTGCTTATTAGATGACAAAACATTTTCCACCTACCATTGCTCCATCTTTTTCTGCCCCTGCTGTGAAAGGGTAAAGATGATGTGAAGTCTTCAGACCTGGAGCTCAACTTTTTTTCTGGTCTTCCTAATAAACTGACATCTATCTCATAGCACATGGAAAAACATCTCTATAAACGAAGGACAAGTCCTTTGTGCATTTAACAGAGGCGGATGCACATGGCTTTCACGTACCACAGTGATCTGGAGGGTCTAAACGCCACCTGTGTGCCTGTGTCTCTGACTCTCTGGGGTGCTTCTCAGCATCTTTGAAAGCTCAGGGCCAGCCATGGGGAACCAGGGGGAGATTTAGGCTCTCACCATCCAACAGGCCAAGCACAAGAGCGCTGATGTACAGTGACAAACCAGAGATCATCATCTCCCCTGTTGCAGCCTAGCCACCATGTGGAAGGCACAGAGAGCCTGTTGGCATTGCAATAAGGGACTCGTGTAAAACCAGTCCCTGCTACACGTGGAATTTGTACCTGGCAAAATTGTCTTTCATACACAGAGCTCCATTCTGTGCAGAAAAGCAACTGAACTTTTCCCCCTCAGCAAAAGACCCTTCTCATTCTAATGAGGAAGATAACCAACCCACCTGGCAAGAGAGTTCTATGAAAGTGTTGAAAGTGTTACTGTTTCAGTGAGCATAAGTGCTGGGAGTTGAAACTCTCATCTTTTGAGGCCACAGTGGCAGCACAACGCTTCTGCACAGCGATCTGGGTATTTCCTACCTCAGGGCAACAGAAATCCCTGAGGCTTGGCATGGTCCAGCATGTTGCAGTGGGGCAAGAGGGTTGGGTGACACATTTTTAATGACTGCAACAATTAATAATTGTTTGACGGGGACATAATCTGACAGGGACCATTAAGCAATGTCCAGGAGAGGGGAGGTCAGGAGAGAGGTGATTTTCAGGTAAGGAAAGCTGCATTTCAGCACAGCTGTGCTGCAGATCTGCCATGAACACCAGCAGAGGTGTCTCCTCTCAGCCCAGGACTGCTCCGTGCCGCTGGAGCCTGCAGGGTCATTCGCAGGGACAGCACCTATGCCTGCATGCGTGTTCCCACAGTCCGGCCACACCACCAACCCTGGAGCACACCTCCACTGCTTACTGGTGTGGGCTCAAGTCACAAACCACCACGCACACAGGTGTCCACCATCAGCACCACCCACAAGACCAGGACCCCTGGACAAAACAGCATGTAAACAGATGCAGTGAAGCATCCTCAGGCCCAGAAAAATGTGAGGAGAATTTTCTCCATGGACAATGTTGTCTTTGTATCCCCTCGGCTGAATGAAACGACAAGTTTTGGAAAGCTTAGGAAGAAAAAGTGCAGTCTTGCAGGTCTTCATTGTTCAGTGACCTAGTCAGCCTAACACTGTACGTATACTGTGGCACTGCAAGCAAGCTGGAACAATAAATGTTTGCTATTCCTGGTTCCTTTGGTGTTCCCGTATTCATCAATCATGGCACAGAATACCTCAAAAAAGAAACTATCACTATTCATGCACTTTCTCCTAAATTAATAGCTAGATAATTATAGACCTCTATTGTTTGACTGTTTTAGCGTAGTGCAATGGATCTTTTTGTATCAAAGCCTGATTTCTGTTAAAAAAAAAAAACAAAAAAACAAACTGGCATGGTTAGATGTAGGGATTTAATCTATAAAATGATTTATTTCTTACTCAACTCTAAAAACAAACAGTAGTAAAAAACAGCACAGAGGACCAGCCACTCTGCAAACAGAAGAAAACATGTAAGTCTCAATCTTGTATTGATTTTTACCAGCACATCTCTGCTGCCCTGCTTTCTCAGAGCTCAGCTCTGTGGAGACTTTTTCTGGTCACCGCAAACTTCCAGACCTAACTTCCTCCTTGCTGACAGAACGCAGGAAGGCAGCAGGTGCGGGCAAGCTTGAAAGAGAAGACAAGGTGGCGGCAGGGGAGCAACGCTTTCTGCCTGTTAGGGGTGAGCTTAACTAGGAGGCTGTAAGCAACCGGACAACACCACAGCCAAAAATCTATTAGGCTGTCCTGTAAGACAGGACACACGCCCTTTGCAATTCTATCAGGCACTTGTACCAAGCTGAAAGAGACTTCTGTGCCGCCTTTCTCCAGCTCCACAGCCAGAAAAACAGCGCCTGAACGCAATGACTTCGTGCGGGACGAACATCATCCACCCTCCCGCTCCAGCGCCCGTTCCCAAACAGCTGCCCAGAGGTGGGCGAGCACCAGAACTGCTTCAGCGTGTGTCAAACGTCGCCGCGGTTAGTTCAACGCCGAGACTTACAGCACCCAGCGGCAGCAGCCACTTCTGGCAAGAGCACGAAAAGCGCCGGGCATTGCCGGGGGAAACAGAGGGCACTCACGGCAGCAGCAACCAGCTCTCCCGGCTAAACACCCGCCCGACCCCTCGGGGCACCTTCCCCTCGTCGAAACCCCTTCTAACCCCAAGGTTTTCCGCGGGTGAAGGTGCCTGCCCCCCCCCTCCAATCTCCCCGGCTCGGGGCCCTTTTGCAGATGACAGCGACGGGATGGATAGTGGTCTCTGCCACAGAAGCCTCCCCTCCTCGCCACCCCTCCCTCCCCGGCACGGCACGGCACGCAGCCTCACCTGGTCCAGCGGGATGCCCAGCAGCCCGCTCAGCGGGTGCAGCAAAGTGGAGCCGGTGGTGCGGTGAGGGGCGCCGGGAGGCTCGGCCATGCTGCATCCCACCCACCCTCCCCCAACCCTCTCCAGCGCCCGCCGGTCACACACCCC
>VZTM01037084.1:75269-101714 GCA_013400555.1 Jacana jacana | reverse complement strand
GGCCTTGGCGGTGCCCGTGCCCGGCGGCGTGGGGAGCGGGACAGGCTGGCGAGGGCATCCCTCGTGCCTGTGGTGACGGCCGGCTGGGCCCGGCAGCGGCACCAGACCCGCGGTGCGGGCTGGAATCGGCCGAGGAGGGACCAACGGCGGCAGCTGGGCCTGGTCTCCTGCGCTTCTCGTCAGAAGCGTTAACTTCTTCCTGCACCTGCAGGGCCCAGGTGCCGGTACAGGAGTGCCCCGAGCTGAGGGGAGCTGGAGTTTGGCAACCAAAGCTCTTCTGTAAGAAGTTTTTATCTATTGGATTTACTTTTTCTTAACACAGATCAGTTGTTTTCAGTCACCACTCTTAGAAGTACTGGTGTTTTTAGTGGAGAGTTAGCAGGCGTTCCACCTGTGGTTCACATCGCTGGAAAGTAAAAAGTGTAGGACTTAGGGAAATAGTGGCCTGTCCTTGATAGGGGAAAAAGAAATGAAAAAGGAGTAGGAGTTTTAAATGAACTGTTTATGTTGTAAGTGAAACTGTCCATTGAAAGGGTACCATGCCAGGATCATCTGCAAGAAGGAGTGTCCTTACGCTTGCCCTGGACAGTGTCTTACTGTGTTGCAAGGAGAGCTTTGACACCATTGCAGAGCTTTCTGTTCAGCTCCTCCTGCTGATGTGCTTAGAACCTGAAATACCCCAAAGGTTCTTTGCGGGCTCAATTTTTCAGGCTCTTTAGTAAGCCCATCATTTTCTCTTCCTCAAATAATTGCCAGCTGTGGAAACTAGCATGGTAGTTGTGGCTTCAAACAGCAGTGTGCCATGTTCAGAGCATCCTGCCTACGCTGTGCAAGTGACTGTGCTGAAGGAAAACCCAACTGAAAATTATTCAGTAGGGAAGGAGTTTTACAGCAAAGTGTTCATTTAAGAGCGTTGTTTTAGTGGTGCCAGTTTGGAAAAAAAACCAAATATATATATATATATATAAATCTACATACATACACACTTTAGGTAGGGAAAGTAAGCGGTTTGGAAGGACGGGGTAGCTACGCATAAGAGTTCCTAACATTTTCCATTAAAAATCCCTCTTTCCAGTTGTTTTAAAATTCACCAGCCTGAAACTACCTGGATGAAACTTCCCATGGGCTGTCCCTGCCGCAAGTGGGGTGCTTGTTGAGCTTCAGCTAAAACCATTGACCTGCTTTTGAGAATGAAAATGATTTATTACGTTACACACACCACAGATATTCTCAACACTTTTTCACTGTGGAAATCTTGTATCTCTGGGATGGTGACTTCAGGTTTCGATGTGGTAGTTTTCCTGGAATCAAGGAAATGCCTTTCGTTGTCTTTGTGAAACTACTCAAGAGTGACAAACTGCCAGAGTTCTGAAGGAAAAGCCATACATATTCTATTCGGAGACTCAGGGGGTCAGTGTATAACATCTCTGAAGACCATTCTCCAGCCCTTCACATGTTTCCTCCAGGTGACTGCACTCCATCTATTTCTGCCGTTATAGGAGCAGAGTGGGATATCACATGGCTGTCTCTCTTAGTCAGTACTCAGCCATCTGGGCTTTGTGTGGTGGTGGAAACAGCTGCTCCGGAAAACAGCTGGAAGGAGAAAAGGACAGATGGAGAGAGCCACAAGCACAAGCAGGAGAAAGATGGTCATCCTGAAGTGGGTTAGCACAAGAAGCCCAGAGAAAGGAACTAGAGCAAAGTTGGCTGAGATATAAAGGAGTAGAAGCAAAGGGAGCTGTGGTTAGGAGCACAGAATTGGTGGGGGAAGTGCATCAGCGAGAAGGGATAGAAGTTTGAGAAGAAAGGCGAGAGAGTGTTAAGATGAAAGCACTGGAAAAAGAGGCAGGGGAAGCTGAGTGGCAACAAGGAGGGAAAAAAACTGGAATTATTAGAAAAATTATTACTGTTGAGAACTACTATTCATGAAGTTCAGTGCTCCTTTTCTTGTTTAGCTAGTAGCTTTGAAACACATAAGTGAAATATTGCCAGCTCTGCAGCTGATAGTCATTGGGAGGATAGTACAATCCCAAAAGAAGGAGACAGTAGATTCCACCTCAAACCTGAGCAGTAGAGCTGGGTTTGATGTCTCCTCAATGCAGTCTTTGGTGCACCTCTTTCTGGAGGAGCTTGTCTAGGTTGGTTACTGTGTAGTTTGGACACATGGAGCCATCAGTGCAGCGTTACACAGTCTGTGCCCCGGGAAAGAGAAGCCCTGCTGCAAGAGACACTTGAACTGGCATTGCATAGAGCCAAGAGATGTTTGACAGAGTTAAATCCAACTGAGACCACACTCCCGGACCCAGCAAGCGTACATTCCTGATGCACTGCACTTTGATTAGAAAGCTGTCCTACATCTCACCATGCTTGAATCAACCCATCCTGAGTATCCTTGCACCACTGCCATAGTTGATTTATAAACTAATTCACACATGGAATTGGTGTGTCACTACCTGATGCCCCCTTCTCCACCGACAAGGCCAATTACAAGGTGTAAAAGTAGCTATAACCTGTCAGGCCAAAGGCTATTTAGGTCTTTTGTCTCTGACTGTGACAATTGTGGATGCTTAGACAAGGTGTACAAGAAATGTGGCAAATGCAGAGCAATCCTTTTACTTCATACCCTCCCAGCTTCTGGCCACCAGGATTTCCTAAGGTGGAAATTTCATCTGGAATATCACATTTAACAGGCACTGGTGGGACTATCTGACTTGTCTGACAGTTTTTGAATTCATTTGTATTTTTGACCTCCATAGTATCCCTTGAATTTCCACTATTTAATTATGTGCTGTATGAAAAAGTACTTCCTTCGATTTGTTTTAAAGCAGCTGCCTTGTAATTTCATCGGGTGCTCTCTTGTTCTTGTGCTGTGAGAAATAAGTGAGTACTCACTGCTTTGTGACCTCCCCCACACTATTCATAACTTTATATAACCTGAGCTGTCTCTCGTCCTCACTGAAGAGTCTGGTTAATCTTTCATTATGTGGAGGTTATTCATGTATCTTTGTTCTTCCTTTTTGCCCTTTTCTGTTTCTATTTTTGAAAGCGAGACTATAGATTTATGTGGTAACATGATGCTTTGTTCTATATTCCTTTACCAAGAATTCCTAACATCCTCCCCAGTGACTTCAAAGTCTATTATCGCGAAGATAATCAGTAATTTACAGCCTAACATGTATGTATAATCAAGAGTTGCTTTTTCCTGTTTACATTTATCAATATTAAACGTTGACAGTCTTTAAGTTGCCCCACAATACAACATTGTGATCTGTGGAAGTCGTATCTGTTGATGCTCTGCAACTCTATAATGAAACTTTGATGATCCTGAACCATTTCATATTCTCACTGACTTTGTCTTTTCTTGTCCCTTTCCAAAATCTTAATGTGTTCAGACAGATTCCTTCCTATTAATTTCTACCTCAACAGTTATTCTTATCCTTTGTTTATTTCCATTTAAACAGCTATTAAACTAGGAGAGAGCATTCACTGCTATTCTGCAGTTAATTTCTGTAGGTTTGAAACCTTACCCCCAATAAGCTGGAAATACAAATATGCTTTCTTGACAGGATCACCCTTAGCCTTCAGAGAACTCAAATGTATTGGTCACGTCTAACTCTTGTAGAAGTGCTATAGGTTCCTCATTATATCATAGTTCCTTGGGCATCTGCTTATTTTGTGGTTTCCTCTGTAGTTTCTACCAGTTTGCACATGGAGGCAAGTGCCAGTCTGCGATTCTCTGACTCTGCCTGATAAATAAGGTGCCATATGGTGAGCGTTACTCTTCAGTGAAAGGTTTTGGTTTATGATTTAAACAGAAGACAACAACTCAGTGGACAACGTGGAGAAGTCACAAAGACTTTAATAGTTAGAAACCACAGGATTGGAGGTTGCCCATGCAGCAACCAAGCACAGTGTAGCAACTGGTCTCATCAAGAGAAATGTTAGTCTGCCACTAAGAAGTCCCTTTCGTCATTGCACAGGTGTTTTAAATTCTGGCCTTCTCAAGCACTAATTTTGGAAGAATCCAGAAAAGGTTGGAGAAAGCAGGGAGGGAGGAGATTTGATTCCACAGTTAAGGAAATAATGATGTGAAAGTGGGAAGTGCCCATAAGGTGTCTTATGTGTGTAAGCAAAACTCACTAGAGATGAGCTAGAAATCACTCCTGCAGTCCTTTTGCTTCAGAATGGTTTTTTTTTTTTCAAATCCTCATTCCTTTTGACCTTGGAAACTCAGGCATAGGGACCACGGTGGCCTGTGGATGAACTGCAGGTATAGAGGATATAGGATATTGCAGGAAACAAAGCAGAGCAACTGAAAGAGGAAGCGGTTAGGTATTATTGTCTAGGTAACATCTGTACATCTGCATGGCTGTAGATGCATAGTGCCGATGGCCTTCACCAGTACTAAAAGAGAAAGCTACCTCAGAGATCATGGGATAGCGATTTTTAATGTTTTCGAGTAATAATGGAAATGAGGATCTATTGATGCAAAATTAAAATAGAAGACAATGAACAGAGGTTTCCGTATGCTTTATAGCATGTGATTCAGTCTATCAACATGAGGCTGCCTCTGCCTAGACTTCAGATAATTTTGCAGCCCAGTTTCTTTTCCTGATGCTGAGAGGGATCTTTTGACTTTAGCAAAACCAGTGTTCATAAAGGCAGGCATATGTAAATATATATTCCATTTACAAGTGAATGATGGTTTATTATCGGATATTTTTGTGAGCTCTATTATTCTTCATTCAGGAAGATTGAGATGTAGAAAACTATTCTTTCAAGCTGTAACTAGTTATGATTTAAACAGACATTTTAAACTTGAGTAACAGCTTGAAACTAAAAACATAGAAGGGTATGTGTTTTACAGAATGAGAAATTGCAAAAGTTGAAATTTAATAAGAATTATAACTAATATGAAAAAGGTAATCATGGAAAAGGTTCATAAAAATAGTTCAGGATCCAGACAGTAACTGTTGGACATGTAGAGATTTCATTTCAACAACATTTAAGGAAATCAAGAAAAGGGTTTTATAAAGAAAACAGAAGACACCCAGGGGTATTGAAATAATGTTTTATATTTTACAAGTATTTAAATAATGATGTTTGTGTTCTTAAGAGGATTTGCAAAACAGTCATGTAAAGGCAAATCATGGTGCGGGCAAGTTTTTGGTAGTAATACTCCTTCAAAATTCCAGGTGTAAATTTACAAGGAACAATCAGTGTATTAAGTATAACTCTTCTTACCTTTGCCAGATGGGAACAGAACACATAGATAATATAATACAGCATGACATTCCAGCACCTTTGCTTTGTACTTCACTGGCAACTTGTTTTTCTTTAACATCATCCAGTCTTCTCAGTACAAGTACCTTAGAGTTTGTTCTCTTCTACCATCTAGAGGGGAAACTGTACAACACAGAAAAGTCATTTTAACTTTGCCAGAAAGTTAGAGAAATAGTTCCTATTTCTTATACTGTAATTGTTTCCCAGAAATCCTTTTTGCATTAAGTATAACAGGGGAGGGGGCTGGGGGGGAAATGTTGAAAACAGTCAAGACAAAGTTAGCAGAAAGCTGTAGTTATAATACTACAATTTTATATAAAGAAAAATTGAATTGCATAAGCAAAAAAAAAAAATAAAAAGCCCTTTGAAATGTAGTTCAAAGTCTCATGGAAACTATTATGTTACATTGCAGGAATCGTTCGGTACTGGTGCATGGATTTAGAGAGCCAAGATCTACAAAGTTTTTGTCCACTAATGCTATCGAATAACACTTTGCTAATTCCTCTGCTCTGCAACAGGTACAGCCTGAATAAGATCTAGTAACACTAGTGCTAACTGAACACTTTGTCCCACAGTACACCGGTGAAGAAGTCTCATTGTGCATCCGACCAGTCTAGTTGTGGGTAGCCTGGACTTTTTCAAATTGTGTCCAGAGAAAAAAATATTAGGGATAAGCACGATTTGAAGCTGATGAGTGTTATTTGACTGATGTATTAATTATGTCATCACAAGAAATTGTAGATTGTAAAGATTTGCTAATCTGTTTGTTTCCTAGAAATTGCCTTTTTCTACTTTAAATTGGTATTTCAGTACTCTATTTGAGTAAAAGCTGTAGAGATCTAGTCAACACACACTCAGCTAAAAATCTCATCCAGGCTCTCATGTTCTCTTGTTTTGATTACTGACTTTTTTTTTCCTGCATTAGTAAATTTACCCTTGTGTGATTAGAATGCTGCTGCAAAGTGCGTTTCCCAAATTCACCTCTTTGAACACGTGTCTCCTATTTTTGCATATTGGGTTTTGGTCTGTCTTCCTTTTCTAGGTTCCCATTGTCTATCCATCCACCCTAAGACAAGCGTTACCCCTTATGTTTGAAAATCTAACAAGCCCTCCTGGGTTTTCTTCTGAACTTGCCCTTCAACAATTAGGGGTTGACCCCAATAAACATGCATGATGAATATACTATCCTCTTTTTAATTACTTCTTAAAACTTTTCTTTACTTATTGTTTCAAGGAGAGGGAAACGCTTTTCCACTGAAAGCTTGTCAACAGAGTTGTTATGCTGAGATCACAGCATATTCACTGATTAGTGCTGTCTTATTGTTTCCTTGGCCTCCTGCGCCAGCTGGTCTGTATCCAGCTTTGAATCCTGCCTCCTACTTAGATCGTTAGCCCCTTCAGCTGGGGCCGCCTGCTTTATTCTGGGCTTGCGTAGAATCTAGCAAAATAGGGTCTTCCTCCAAGAATACAGCTGCTTGGTCCAGTGATAATAAACATAATAAAGGTATTACTGCTGTGATTATTATTATGACTGTAATATTTATATGCGTGGGGGAAAAGGCTGAATTCAACGCCCAGTAAGCTCCACCAGAAAGAGCATGACCCAATTAACAATGAGACCTTTAAGTGTATTTTCATCACTGGCAAAGGCAGGACCCCTGCTGGCTGATCTGTAAAACATTGATGACGATTGTTTTAAAGGCAGCCACTCAACAGACCCTCCTGGGTGGATCGGTTCATGTCGCTGCCTCAAGCCAGGATCATCAAAGAAAGGTTGTGGATACTACCAAGAAGAGAAACAGAGACCTTCGCATTCAAAGTCTCCAGTGAATCACATCTGTCAGCAGATATTTTATAAACTTAACATGGATGTTGGCACACCTATTGTCTGTCCTATAAGTGCAAGGCCACTTTTGTAGGACAAAAAGAAAAAGACCTGGTTAAGGAAAATGATTTAGAAGAAGTTGAGCATCGCCTGCTTCAACAGCTACTCAGAGAGAGTACCACACCTGCAGTATTCAGGGACTGTATGAGAACAAATTCCAGGCTTCTTAGCAGTGTGGGTAAATAAAAAGTAATCAGTTGCCCTACAAGAAAGCTGGGCATCCAAATAAGTGTCTACTTTTGCTCTAGTCAGATCACTAGTAATCTCCTAGCACATCATGGATTGCCCACAAGGCTGAGATGGTGTGGGTACATAGAAAATCAGGCTCCAGGTGCCATCAGAACAGTGCAACATAAGAGTACACAATGATGATCGCACTGAGGGGACTTGATGTTACATGGATAACATGATCCCACTGTGTATTGAAAAGTTACTACCTTGGCTGCCTCTGTCCTACCATTTAGCTTCTCTTTCAAGAGTCAGCTCCCTTACCACTAGCAACAATCCCTTTGCCCAAGCTGGCAAAGATGTGATGAGCTTGTCTTTGCTGGATATTTTTCACTGCCTATTTTACAGGCTCATTTAAGAAATTGATTGGCAATGATGCAGTCCCCTAGATTAAGTCAAACATTAGTGAGTTTCAGCAACTGTTGTCTTGTTCAAGTGATGACCCTGTTAAATACTTTGGGGAATTTTATAGTCCAGTGTAAAAGAAGTAATGGAAATTAGTGATCGCTGGGAGAATCGCTGCCTGTAAAGCTAGAAGTGACCATGGTGGTCACAAAGTCTGAACTAGTGGGAAAGTACAATGTATGAAGCTTGATTTTAGAAGGATTCAACTTCCCTTTTGTCTTCCTACTGTACCTTTCTTTCCACTAAGTAAGTTTTGGACTTCATTTGGAGAACATGTGTTTCTTCATCAGTGATAAGATGAGGAGGTAAGAGTTTTAAACTGTGAGGTGGTAGATTTAAATACTAGGAAGAAATTCTTTACTGTGAGGGTGGTGAAACACTGGAACAGGTTGCCCAGAGAAGCTGTGGATACCCCATCCCTAGAGGTGTTCAAGGCCAGGCTAGATGGGACTTTGAGCAGCCTGGTCTAGTGGGAGGTATCCCTGCCCATGGCAGGGGGTGGAACTTGGTCTTTAAGGTCGCTTCCAACTCTAACCATTCTGTGATTTGATTTTTGGTGCTTAATCTCTACTATGACATGCTTCCCTCACGTTTGAGGGGAAGATTTGCTCAGTTGGCTTTATATATTTTCCATACACCCGGGTCAGTGAGAAGCTGTTGAGTTTAGCCACAAAAAAACCCTCTTGCCTGACTTTGTGCTGCAGAGGTGACCAAGGCATAATGGACACCTTAACTCTCAGAAACTCACTCAGTATACCTAGTGATGGATCTTGTCTCAGAGGAGAAAATTAGAGGTTTCAGATTGAAAAAGATTAAAGACTGAAAAATGAATGATGATGTAACAAAGTTTTTGTAACAATTATTTCTTGTTCAGACTAGAGGCTAGCTTTAAGAAAGGCAGGTACACTAGCTTTTAAAATTGCTAGAGATAAAGCAGAGTTATAATTCTAGCAAAGTTATTCTAAAGGATAATTGACTTGAGAAACAGAGAAAGGAAAAATTAGTACTTAATTTAGAGAAAGACCTGATTCTCCTGTCATGAATAGATAAAATAGGAGTTATAACTTTGTAACTTTTGTAACCAAAAACCTGATTATCTTGAAATCAGAAACTCACTCAGTTATTTACGCTTATTAAAAAGGAAGGTGAATTAAAATTGCCAACCTACAAATTTAAAATACACCAATACCTTCCCATTGTTGTTTCTTCACATAGGCGGTACCTGGTGATCTATGGAACTGGAGAGGATGGCAGCTAGTCCTGGTTATCAGTAGTGCTGGACAGGAACACAGCTAGTCCTGGCAACCCTCTCTCTAGGTAGACTGTTGTCCCCTCTGTAATAACTTTTAGAGCTCTTCTTCAGCATCATTTCTTGAGGTGCAATTAGACCTGCTGCAAAGCCTCAGTTGAACACGTGCCCCATTGGGGGTCTGGTGTTTCCAGTTGCTTCTATAGGACTATTTTCTTTATCCCACTGTTAGAATCCCTGGTCCAATACAGGCTTTCTTCATACGAGGTCATTGGTTCTGTCAATACACAGGCAAAACAGCTTCTTCTGAAGCAGATGACCCAATTACTGTGGCAACAGATGGGCCAGTATACAATGCACTTGCCAGCTGACTGCTTGCAAACACGTTTTTAAACAGATATCATCATAATTTGCTACACAGGAACTGACAAATTGCATTCTACTTGACAGAGTATGATACAGATCTGCTGTAGTGACAGCATTCTATTCAGTTAATGAAAGATCTCCTTCTCCATCCCCGTGTATAGCCAAGGTTGACAATAAGGGCGATTGCCATTACATAGTTATTGGACTCCAGTTGTTTCCATTGAAGCCTGCTGCTTACCTGACTTATACCTATAAGGGAATACTTAGGCTTCTGACCTAACAGGAATTTATCTTCTCTAGCTAGACTGCAGATATGTCTCAGAGATTGCTGCTCTAGCTCACTGCTGAGCACCACTGGATGACATAGATTCTATTTATGCAGGGTTTTTGTCAAATGCTACTACTGATTTTAGGGACCTAGCCTGAGATTTTTAGGGAGAGCTCCCTGATACCTTCAAACCAAGCAGTGTAATGATCTTGGTTAAAATTCAAACCATAGAGGATTGCAGTTTACATTCACCATGTAAACAAAGAGATGCATCCAAGAGCAGTTTGTCCCAGAGTTTCAAATTAGACTTTTGGAAGTCTACAACGACCCTGTCCTGTACAGGTTGTTAAAACATGAGCAACCATTGCAACTCCCATTCTAATTTGCTTTTGCTTAACTTGATTCAGGTCGGATGTACAGATAGTTAAGAGCTGACTGCTTGCTCAAACCATTCCTTTGGTCTCTCATGTGTGTTGGTATGATGAAATAAAATAAATTAAAAAGAAAAAAAAAAATCTATCGCAGAGTCCAAATTTGTTGCTCTAAGATCCCTGCAGATACGGCATCCATCTGCGGTTTTGTATATGGCAAAGAGTTCAAAACACATAGATGATCCTGATATTCGCAAGGAACATAACGGAAAGGAAATTAAAAACACTAAATCTTTAAAAACTGTTGTGGTGTCACATTATTCCAGCTCACTAAGGTTTCTGAAAAAAACCTGCTTCATACTATTTTCCATTTCCAGCAATTATTTGAAGATTTTGTTCAGCTTACATTTTATACTGTGCAAAGTTCTGTAACTTAAGAGACAGCTTATTTACTGCTGAAAAGTAAAACTGAACTGCTTTTAGCACTTGAACTTCATTTCTGAATTCAAGACCACAAACAAGAAAAGCAAGAAACTACTTACTTGAAAATACTTAGTACTCCAAGCAAATATTTCAAGAGCCTATTTAACAGCTAAAGTGTAAAGAGGAAAGTCTATTGTAAATAGTTGGAAGTGAACACTATGTTATACACAATGAGGAGAGTAACAGTAGAAGCTTCTAGATGATTAGCAGGCATGCTGAGAAGTAAATAATTGACCAGCTGGGCTAATAACAAATAGAAATGGATTAGCTGTTTTTTCAAAACTGTGCTAATTGTTTATTTTGAAGCTATAAACTATGTGTATGTCTGTGGCCTAAGGAAACTTGAGTCTTGAACTTCACGGAGGGTTCTGCTCCGTGTTTGAGATGTCAGAACAGATGAGTTAACTTTTACTTTACTCCAGACTTTCAGTCAGACTTTACTCCAGATTTACAGCTAGTCACATTCATCAACTGCTTACTGGTGTTGAGTTGGTTTTTTCTCTCTAATATATTACTCTTTAGAATTTGATGAATACTTTATAAAAGACTTTGGTTAGAATACAGAAATAGACAGACAAGAAGCTTCTCCACAGTAGTGTCTGCATTTTCAAATACTATTGTTGTTGCCACAGGTAGCTCCATTTTGACATTGTCCCCTTGCAGTTTACAGTGAAACTGGCTCAGGACCTTCCCTTATTAAGGCTCATGCTAGATTTGAGAAACCACTCTGTACTCAGAAATCTGTCCTAAAGAATATGATGCTGAAGCCTGAATGTCATCACTAAGCATCCAATTTACAGCAGCTCCTTAAATATAGGAATAATAATTTTTTTTTTTAAAGCAAAGAAATCCTATATTAACAACAAAATGGGCAATATTCAAATAAATAGAATATGGATTAAGAGATAGCAAACAAATGTAGATTAAGTAAAATTAGGAAATAAAGGTCAATTAATTGCTGTTGACAGAAAGATACTTTTGCAGGGTATTGTTAGCCTGACATCTTCATTATATTTGTGGTTATTATTGAATTAACATAGTAAAATTGTTGAAAGGCTATAAATAACACTTCCCATAGCATTTGTGGGCAGCACAGATGAAAGTTAAACGATTAGAGTTACCTGAGTAGACAGGGCACTTGTACAGAGCAATCCGAGTCATTATGGGGTGACCTGGACCTTCTCGAAAAAAAATGTCACCAAACATACAATTGCCTCTGCCTAGAGCCTGGGAGGCTGTGGGCCAGCCAGCAGGGACTTTGGGAGGAACTGCAAGAGGCAGTAGCTGAACAAAGACTCTAACTGCAGTACTGCAAATTACACAGAAGGGAATCAAGAACCAGGACTACAATACAAGTCTGCTTAACTGCAATGGCTATCCTTGGTTTATCCTTATCCAAAATGGGTGGTGATGCAAAAGAGAACAGCACTATTTATTACAGAACTGTAGGAACTATTACAGAACTTACAAACAGAGACCTGAAGAACAAAATCTGTTATAAAATCAGGTTTGACTACAGGGTTTAAGTATCTTCTGAAGAAAGAAGTACTGAATGGCCATAGGCTAACAGGAAAAAAACCAAATCAAGCAAAAAAACACCAAAACAAAAAACCAACAAACTAATCAGTGATGAGACATTGCACCCATGTACTTCAAAACAGACAGTAAGTTCAAATGATTAAGAGGAATAAATTCCCCCCCAAAAAAGGGAAATATTCCATCTCTTGTAATATTAAGCTTTCATTTCTTTCCAGGAACTGCAGTTTAGTGTTCTAATAAAACACAAGCAGCTTATGTCAGTGAAATTTAGGAGTTCGTAGAATTATCCAAAACAAGCTGACCACACTCACATGAATTACCAGGAATGGTCCTGGGCCTCTGAGCCTGCAGTGACTCCTGAACTGTGCCTGTAACTTGTTTGGGAGAACGATGGCTAGCCTGGACCAAAGCCATACCAACAACTGTTCTAATAAATAAATTAAAAAAAAAGTTTAAAAAGTTATAAGAAAAAAATAATCCACGTCCAGAAGTGTTTCCTGATGCTCTCCAGTTTCTTAGTAACACATAAATCTCTGGAGAGATAACCTCTCTTGAGACTTTTGCTTCTAGGTTTCTTGGTTTGTTTTTCTCTCTCTTACAGAAAAGGGCACAAATTAGGCTATTTATTTGATTCAGGCCTAGAGGACTTGAAGTTCAACACCACATGATTCAGTAGCATGCAAAAATCGAGTTCTTCCTCAGTAAAGCTTTAAGTTAGACAAACATCAGGGAAAATAATAACAAAAGTTTATGAGTACAGAATGCCAAATTAATCCACCCACATGATTTGTCCTACCTTCTTTGGGTCCTCCTCCAACCAACCACTCCTCCACAAAACAGGAGAAGGAGACAGAAACCCTTCCAACCCTTGCTTTCTAAATGTACCCTGTTCAGATGGTTAATGTAGCACACCTGGTGCCAAAAGATCTGAAGATATGCATCATCTGAACCTAAATGGGTCTTGTTGAAATAAAAGATGAGGAAATAGTAAAACAGAGGATGATTTTTGTTTCTTTGCCTGCATCTCCAATCCCTGCCTGTTAACAGTGAAATTACTTTTGCTATTCCTTTCATTCACATGGCAATTTAAACCATTAATGCTTGTACATCAGTTAGATGTAATCAGGTACAAAGGGTAACTTACTTTTTTTTAACATTGTTGTAGACTCTCTTCAAGTGCCTGGGAGTGAGCAGGTGTAATCACAGTTTTAAGTTGTTGTTATAATTTTAATGAGCATGAGAAGATGCCCTTTAAAGTCCTGCTTTAGACAAGGAGCTTCACTGGCCGGCAAAAGCAAACTGTATTGCTCAGTGTTGACTCTATTAACATGCTCTGTTGGTATTCCTGTGAAATCAGTATTCACCAAATTGCTCACTGACCTCACGCTTGTCCTATCACAGCCAATTTTTTTAACCATAAATTGCAGTCAGCCTAAATAGGCACTGCCAAGGAAACCTAAAGAAGCTTGACTGCTCTTAGTTACTAGGTTTGTAAGTATTTTCTCAGTAGCAATTCTTGCTTCCCTTAGTACACAATAATTTAAGGCAATTGTAAACTGGCCGTGGATGGAAAGGGATTCTGAGCAACAGTTGAGATGACTTTTTGTCTGTTTGTTGTTAATTCTGCATGGGGGTTTTGTGGTAGGTGAGTAGGGCTTTATAAATGAGAAGAGAACAGAGAGTTGTCAGTGAGCTGAGGAGGTCTGTGTGGGTAAGGTTATGACCAGTGCATCTGGAAAAAAATCCAAAATCCACACTTTGTTTTTGGGGAGCTGATAATCAGGGGATTGTTCTTTCTGTCTCTCATGACACTTCCATTTCAAGGTCACGTCTGACTTGATCTAGTCAGGCAATAGTTGAGCTTCAAGCAGGAGATTGCCCTGCATAGCCACCACGTGTCCTGGTGGCGTCCTCTACTTCTACAGCTCTCTGCTGATTTCACACCAGTATCCTCCATCAATAGCATGTGAACATGTCAAGTACGTGCACGCAATGCTTGGCTCTTTGTTCTGCAGCATGGCACTATTTCAGAGGCTTCTGGCAGTCCTTAAATCCAGAAAGCAATCTTCAGGCTGCACATTTCATAACACTTGTCAGGCGTTTTATGTATTTCAGAAGCGCTGCCCCATTTTGGTAAATCAGGAATATGCAATTATCCTGTTGTCTTTGCTGCCCTTTACCTCAAAAAATCAGATTGCTTACACCTCTGAGAGACTGCTTATTTACCATAGTGTTTCCTGGAATGCATTTAATACAACATTGATGAAGTTGTTGACTAGTTCATGAAGATCTCTCTAATCCCAGGCCAACAGCCTCCAAAGTTTCCAGGCTCCTAAGGTTTCCGATCTGTCTCACAAGCTTAGAAATGGCATACTGCAAAATCAGATGAATGTGAGATCTGAAGAAATCTGCTGTTCCCTGACTGATTTGCTGCTGTCTCTTTCCCAAAAAGACAAGACCCTCCCAGACAAGTCAGACATAAAAGTGAATTGAGGACCAAAACAAGAATGCATTTATACCTGTCGTAGTTTTGACCCCAGCAAAGCTAACTCCACTTGTATCATACATTTTCTGAAACTAAAGCGCTAAATTGTTTATGAAAAATAGAGCACAAGCCTCTATTTTCTTTACTGTGGAGTTTAGAATTTAAATGAGACATGAATTATCTTTGTTCTGATAATAATAAGAAATGTACTTTGAACAAATATTTTAAAAAAGAGCTAGAATCAGAGAAACATTTTCCTTCTGCTCACCTTGATAAATAATATGCTTTGCAAGTATATGATTCTTTCAGCAGCTCCTCTCTTTAGTCTCAGAATATTGATGTCTGGCTAATGAGGATTTTCATGGATGTGAATCTCTTTGATGCATAGCGAGACTGATAATTTTGAGAATTGAGTCCTAAAATCGTTGTGCATGACCAGATTGTGCTGAAACCTGGGGACACATAGGGACCAGAAAACCTGACAAGATGTTTTCCTTGTGGGCAAAGACTGCATCGCAACAGGCACTATTCTCTAGCGGCAGTACAAAGATAATTCACATTCCTGTCTTGTGTCACAGCTGTCCATTCCACAATCTTCATCATTTTCCAAGACTTTGATAGTGCCATCATAGTCACTTTTGCATATGGAAGTTCTCCAGAGGAAGGGAGAAAGATTTGCTCATCTTTGTGATATTACTCGAAGGCCCTCCCATCTCACCACTTACTACTCACAACCTCAACAGCCAACTCTTCCAATATTTATAATCCTTGTCCTTACAACGGTACTCACCAGAGTGCAGTGACACTTGTTTATAAAGAGATTATTTTTGATTTAAAGTAACAAGAGACTGCTGAGATCAAAGCAAACTCAACTGCAATGAAGTGATGGCAGGAAATTGCATGGTTTGGTGGGAGGATGTCCTGAGACCAGCCTGGGTAAATAATAAGAAAAGTAGGCAAATGAGACCTTGTCAAGCATAGATAGGTGTGCATTCAAACTGAGGTTAAAAGGCTGATCAACAGCTGCTCCTGTAGCTGTTTGCCCCAGCTGCATCTGCATCTACAGCTGCAGCTGGGTTTTCCCTTGAGTTTAGGGACAGTTGGTACCACTTCCACAGGTATATAATGCAAAAGAGTGTTAGAGAGTGGGACAATGTCACCTGATTTCTACTATAGTGGCTTTTTTTGCCAGGTCTGAGGAAACCTGGCTCTGCAGCTGCACTTTGAATAACCGAATGCAGTCTGTAATTACAGCAACAAAGAGAAAGCATCAGCCCGTTCAGGTCCCTTCTACAGTCAGTGCAGTACAGAGACTCCTGTGGTGTTAAGGTGTTTGTCCAGCATGTGGCTCAGCCAAGAGGAAGCCTGTGTGGGTCTGTTGCCAGATGGAGCAGAAGCTGTAAGGCCAAAGCTACCTGGGGAAGATCTCAACGGTGGAAGGTGAGATCTCGTTGGTTGCAATTTTCTCTTTGACCACCAGGCTCCACTGTCCTGTCTGGGATGTAGGCAGCAGTGCCAGCCACGTCTTCACTGAACTCAGTGCTCCCAGCATCCCACCTTGGAAAGCAGGAGTGGTAAGAACAGCCTGGAGGAACTGGAATTAGTGTAGATCACCTGTTATGCAGAGATGGATGAGGAAAAATTGAAACATGGCAAATAAGCAAAAATTCAACTGACTCATGAGCTGAACTCCTGCAAAGCACAATCAAGAAAAAGGCCAGAGTCTCACGAACTCTTTGAGCTGGTGGCATCTCAGCTCCCTTTTTTCCCGCCACCTGGATTATCCCTGCCTCAACATTGTCCCCTCCCTTCTGTTGGCACAGAAAAATTCTGTGCAGCCCTGCAGTGAAACAGATCAGGAACTGATACAAGCTAAGACTAACCCAGCCCAATAGTAGTTGGCTCTAACTCAGATCAGTTCCCCAGCCACAAGCAAAGGGAGGAGCAGCACAGGGACAGAAACAAATGATAAGTGAAAGGCAGGAATGCTTCTTCTGGTGCTAGTGACAGCTTCTGCCTGCTTGAGTTGTGCATGCAACTCCAGCCTAAGAGCAGAAGCATTCAAGCCTGAATCAGCTACAGATGATGTTGGAGTGATGTTGGATTGCTCTCCTGTACCCCGTATTCATGTGTCTCCAAAAGGTACCTAATTTGAACAGCTCTGGAAGAAACAGAAGACCAGAAATCAAAAAATAGGAATTCCCCAAATGTCTTCATTAGTAAGATGCTCTGATAGCACCTAGCCTCTGATAGGGAAGGCAGAATCACACAGAGATAGTTCTGACCACATGTGGAAACCATGGGCTCTTGCTACGTTGGTTGCAACTGTAGTCTAAATAGAATGGGTTTCTAAAGCCTTTATAGCTAGAAATAATATTCTAGCATTATTTGAAAGTAGTATTATTTCTTGTAAATACTTCTGATGTCTCCAAAATGCATATCTTGCATTTTGCACAGGAGTTACACTCCTGTGATGATGAAGTATGAGATTTTGGACAATCTGCCAGACATTGCAGAAGGCAGGCCATATTCTTGCAAAAGCTATATTGACAAAACAGTTCAAACCAAAGAATAATGATAACTGATGTTATATCTAGGCATAATAAGGAGGAAGATAAGGATGCATATAAGTCCACTTGTAGAAACCCACTGTGAGGTTAAAGGTGGATTTATTTAAGAAAAAAATTAAAAAGCAGGGTGAAGAAATGTCTCTTCACCAGGAGGCACAGAAAAAAGCCTATGATCTCAAAGAAAACTTTACAAAAATTTTTGGTGCAACAAGAGCTCATGAAATGTTAGGGAAGTTTGAAAGTGAGGAGGAGGGAAGGAAGGAAAGATTTCATTTTCCAAAAATGGTGATAACTATACCTATCAAACCATAGATAATAAGAATTATGAAAAAATCCAGAACAAAACTTGTAATTTTGGTAGCATGGTATACTTTGTGCAACTCTGTACCTTTCTAAAAGAAAGGGCTGTTGGTTTTCTGGTTAATAAATAATAAATCTAACCATTTTGCCAAAGCCTGTAAATAAAGAGTCGGTTGCAAAAGTCAGCACATTATGAGAAACAGCCTCAGTGCATAGAGTCTTTAGGCAAGCATTCAAAAAAGTAAATATAGCATGCAATTTATCTGATCTGGATGAATGTGGAAAAGAAACTTAACAAACCTGGGTTGAATTAAGACATTCCACTTGTATAATTTCCGTACAGCAATCCCACTAGTTAGAGGAGGATAAAGAAGACCTTGTGTACACAAAGATGACAATCTCTAGTTATGGAAGAGGCAGTGCCCTAATAAAGTAGTTCTTCTCCTGTCTCCTCTAATAGGAGGTAAATTCGAGCTGGAATGAAGGAGGGGATATAAGCTGAGCACTCTAGTGCCTGTCTTGTAGGACCTGACCCAGGGAAGGAAACAGTCCACCAGCCACTCAGCCATCGGTGCTCTTTCTCTAACACCAGCCTAACACCCTCAACCCAAGCTGTGTGCTCAGCAGCCCTTCCTCTGCCACTTAGGGAATCCTACAGCTCTGAACCAAACACTCAAGCTCTTCCTCTCCAGTGCTTGGAGAGAAACAAGCACCCAAGATTAAGAGCTGGCCTTCCACTCTCAAAAAAAAAGTGCCCAAAATTAGTAGGAAGGTCCAGTTCTTCACAGCAAGTTACCCGCTGAGCAGAAGTTGACATTATCTCTCTTTGTTTGTCCACAACAAAGGACATTGGAGGTCTGGGTTCAAATTTGTCTTCTGCCTGCTTTGCAAAATGGGTTTGAACAAATATCTCTGTCCTAGGAGAATGCATAGTCTGTGGGAACCCTCCAATGCAGCTATTCCACTGCCAGGCAGACCACTGTCAGTGCAATCGGTGCAGACACCTGGATTGCAGCCCTCATTCCAGTGAAGAAAATTGGAGAAAACTCCAGAAGATGAAATTGAAACAGATTCCAGTCAGAATGCTCTGCAACTGTCTCTCACCCAAAAGGTACCTAAATAGCTTGCTCTTTAAAAAGAAAACATTGAAGATAAAAATACACAAAAGTGAACAAAACATATATTTACAATATTATATATCTGATCTTCAAAACATTTGAAGGCGGTTCTTCTCCTGAAGTTAAGAGCATGTGAGGTTCAAGGCCTGCATGGACAGCTGTCCCACCACCTTCTGCATGCTCCAGAGGCCAGGAGCTGAGGCAAAGCAGTCCTTTCTGGGTTCAGAGTCTCTTAACAAACAGTTGTTTAGGCTTGGTTATTACAAGGGGATTGTTTGGTCTTTTGGAAGGCAATTGGTTCAGTTATACAAAGGCTGAAGAACTTAAAGATTGAAGGTCTGAGTGGTAGACTTAAGAGGGTTAGATGGCTTGCGAGCAGCTTGGTTTTAGGTTGCTTTGTGTTTTAAATAGCACTTGATCAAGATGAACAAGGTTTCAATTGATTGCTGAGGGAAGACAGGAGTGCAGGAGGCTACTATGGACGCTTTATGTCAAGTTGGACTGCATTGACAAAAGGGACCGGAACTGGCCCCAGAGGAACAGACCCCGTGTCTCTTCTCCTTTCTAGTGAAACACCTTGGACTGGGCCATATTTTCAGAGGTTGAGAAGAGTGAGATGTGCTGTAATCCCACAAAAGGAAAGGCAGAAATTTGCAACAGAAGGGCCAACGGTCTAGCAAGTAGCCACTGCCCTAATCCTGCAATACACAGACACTTAAAGTCACCTTGTGATAACTAGCCTGCATAAGGTCAAGTACATGTTTCTGTCTTTCCATGATAGGGGCGTAGTGCCCTT
The DNA here is from genome assembly GCA_013400555.1 of Jacana jacana. Taxonomy (NCBI): domain Eukaryota; kingdom Metazoa; phylum Chordata; class Aves; order Charadriiformes; family Jacanidae; genus Jacana; species Jacana jacana. The sequence continues at coordinate 82,368 of VZTM01037084.1, read as the reverse complement.
CCATCTCCTCAAGCAGATAGTCAGACGACGTTCCTTACTAAAAATCCTCCCTAAAACAGATCTGTGCTGACCTACAGAATTTATGCATTATTTTTGTTGTATTTTTGTAAGTATCATTTGCTCACCAATGTTATGTAAGGTAGTGAAGTATAGAAATGGAAGACATTAATGAGTTTATAGATATATACAGGAGGCTTTTTAAACATAAATACATGACTACATGCAAAGAATGGAGTTTCTTATGGAATATCAACAGACTGGGATGACCTTGCCAACAGTTAAAAAAACACAAACAAACAAACAAACAAAGCCCTGAAAAATAAACTCCTATGAACCAAGCATTCATTTCTCCACCACAGAGTTCTTTCGATAACTAGGATTAATAGATGTTACACAGATATAATGAGTAGATGCTACCAGATGATGCTGTGTTGCTGTATGCCCTCGCCCTAGTTAGATGGTCTGCTGCTTTCCCTGAAACTACTGAAACAGGAGGGATGGCTTGTTAGTAGAAAAGGTTATGCCCCTATCTAACTGTTTTTTTACAGTGAAGTGACATTTCAAGCTTGATGCATTTTAAAAATTAAGGGATGATAGTCCTGTAAAAGTCTCCAGAAGCTGTTAAGTGAATACACACAGTAAGTAGATCACACACTGCTCAGAGGAGTCATTTCACTCCTAAATTCTCAAACCACTTTCTTAGTAGAAATCACAGAATAAGGAAATCAGTTTAGTTTGGCTAGTTTCATTTCTCTGTTTCTTAACATTTGTTCTCTGTCCTAGAAAATATCATTACAATCCCTATAAATTTTCTAAGTTGAATATAGTTAATTAATTTGCCCAAGTCTTAGGCATTTACTCAACAAAGATTCTTTTTTTTTTAGTTGGCTAGTTGGATTTTTGTTTTTAAATCTAAGAGGAAAAAGGGTCTAATGAAATAAACTGTTCAAAGGTTATGGAATCATATTAGATGATTTCCAGTAATATCCCAAATATTTACCCCCCTGAACAAAAGCAGAACCTTATGTTACTTTACTGCAGCTCTATCATCTTTATTCTTAAATTCCTCTGCAGATGGGATGCCTAGATAATATTCTCTGGGAAGGCAGACGTGCCTATACTTAAGGTTATCCAACATTTTTCATTGTGAGATCAGGTTTTTGAATCATCTGTTGCCTTCTAAAGCTAAGTCATTTGGTCTGAAATTTCACAAAGATAATGGCCTCAACCTGACATTTTTTGGCCAGAACTATTAAACTACTTGAGAAACAAGGCCAAATAACACAAGCTGTCTTTAAAAATCTGCCAGGCTATGCTTTGAAGCAAGGCCTTGAAATTTGGTCAAGGATAGCTCTAATGCAATTTTTCTGAAAAAATATTTTTTTCTGAAAAGTGAAACATACTAAACATCACAGTTTGCAATTGTTTAGCAGAGATTCTCTAATGCTTAGTAGCTGCTTCGGAAGATGTCATCCTAAGATGGCAATCATGAGTGGAGGGAGCGAGGCAGAAACTAGGCTCACAAACCAGACTGGAAAAGAACAGCCTTTGGCTTTTTTCAAGTATCTGCCTGAAATAATCCCATGGGAAATATTTTCCTGGAGAGAAGACCAGAAGATCAGTTGCTTTTCAGGAATGACCTCCTCCACATTAAAGACAGGTCCATCTCAATGAGCTGGAAATCACATAAAGGCAGCGAGAGTCTGGCAGAGATGAACATGGAGATCCTAACAAACTTGAACGTAAGAAGGAGGCACGTAAGAGGTGGAAGCAGGGACAAGGAACCAGGCAATAATATGGAGATGCTGTCCAAGCATGTATGGATGGGGTTGGGAAAGGCAAAGATCACTTGAAGTTGACCCTGAAGTACGATGTGAAAGGCAAGAAGAGGAGCTTCTCTAGGGACATCAACAGCAAAAGGAAGATGAGGGAAAATGTGGGCCTACTGCTAAATGGGGAAACAGACTTGGTGACAGAGGATGTGGAGAAGGCTGAGGCACTGAATGTCTTGCTTCAGGCTTTACTTGTAAGATTTGCCTTCAGGAATCTCAGGTTCCTGAGAGACTGGTGGGAAGGTGTAGAGAAAGGAAGATTTACCCTGGGTAGAGGAAGATTAGGTGGTGGAACATTTAAACAAACTGGGTGTCCACAGGTTCCTGGGCTTGATGGGATGTACTGAGGAGTGCTGAGGGAGCTGGCCAATGTCACTATGAGGCCACTCTTTACAATCTGCAAAAGGTCATGGCAACTGGGAGAGGTTCCTGATGACTAGAAGAAAGCAAAACTCAATCCTGTCTTTAAGAAGGGAGAATGGGGAGCCTCATATCTGTCAGTCCCTAAGAAGGTGATGGAACAAATTATCCTGGAAACCATTTCTAAGTGCATGAAGGACAGAAAGGTGATTGGGAGTAGTCATCTTGGATTTATGAAGATAAAATTTATGAAGACATGCTTAAACAACCTGATAGCCTCTACAGTGAGACTGACTGGATCAGTGGATGAGGGGAGAGCAGTCAATGATATTTATCTTGACTTCAGTAAAGCTTTTGACAGGGCTTCCTGTAATGTCATAAATGGATGAAGTATGGGCTATGTTAAGTGGACAGTGAAGTGGATTGAAAACTGGCTGAACTGTGAGGCCCAGAGGGTTCTCATCAACAGCACAAAGTCTAGCTGGAGGCCAGTCATTGGTGGTGTCCGATAGAGGTCAATACTGGGGCCTGCAGAATTTAACATCTTTAGTGACCTGGATGATGGGATGTCTCATTTTCAGTGACAGCAGGAAGCAGGTATCCTAGCACTCTCACTATTCCCTCCAGATGTCTACTACCTCTCATGCAAGTTGTATTCCGGATGTGTGATTACAAGCACATAATCCCACCCTTCTCTTCTCTGCTCTTCCTTGGATACTTGTGAAGTCAAACTCCGAAATTTAGGAAGTTGAGTTTTTAAAGGCTAATAATCAGGAAAGTAAGTTTTTTTTTGTACAAGCCAAGTTCTGCCCCTTCCATGCATGCATAATGATGCAGTCTTCGTTATGTGAATGTTATTCATGCATGATTTTTCATTCAGTATGAAGGATGAGCAGGTCTCATATAGTAAGTTCAGTATTTTCTGTCCTCATAATTACTCTGTGCAGGGCTATACATATATTTACTGTCTATTACTATTCAGACCCTTCTTAGAAGCAGTTTTCTTAACTCAGGAACTGTTTTGCTGTCTTCATTTTCACATTGTCCAGAATCTTCTTCATGGGAGAAGTTGCGTCTAGGTCAGCTTTAAGCCATTCTAATATTGAGACAAAGTTTAATCTCTTTTGCTACAACAACAGTCAGAATCCCAAAGAAAGCAGTCCTCATTACAGAGGTTCGTCCATTTTCAGGACAAATGCAGCCTTTTCCTTAAATGACACTGTGTGGGTAAAATTGCGTATCCTCATACAGATAAAGACCATACTTACAAGGATAGTAGTATAGTACCCTACTCACAAGGAAAGATAAATCACAGCTGCACCTCAGGTTTGGGACATACTATAATATCCTAAGACTTTGAGTTTTGCAGGGTATTTTCTCGGCAGTGGATCATCCCAGTATGTAGCAATTTGCTTTTTATAGACCAACAGAGTTTCTTGGGCCTGCAATCAGCTTCCTTTTTGTAGCTCTCTGTATACTTCTTACGTATGCTTTACTTTCCATTTCCTTTAGGCTCCTCCCATGAGCTCTAGGAAGTGGATTATGTGTTTAATAGGTCCCTCTGCAAACTGAAATATCTGCTACAGAATTGTGTTTGAAAAAAAAAAAAGGCACCTCTAGGGCAGCAAAGATGGTTAAAGGACTGGAGTGTCTCCCTTATGAGGAAAGGCTGGGAGAGCTGGGATTCTTAAACCTGGAGAAGTCAAGGCTGAGGAGAGTCCTTATTAATGCTTGCAAGTATCTGAAGTGTGGGTTGAAGGAGGATGGAGCCAGACTCTTTTCAGTGGTTCCCAGTGACAGAACAAGGGGCAATGGGCCCAAGCTGGAACATAGGAAGTTCCATTCAAAGATGAGAACAAACTTCTTTCTGGTGAGGGTGACAGAGCTCTGGAACAGGCTGCCCCGGGGAGGGTGTGGAATCCCCTACTCCAGAGACCTTCAAGTCCCACCTGGGTGCAGTCCTGAGTGATGTGCTCTGAGCAATCCTGCTTTAGCAGGGGAGTTGGACTGGATGGTCTCTAGAGGGTCCCTTCCAACCCTGAAAATTCCATGATTCTCCCACAGTGGTTTCTGTACAAGTCAGTTTATAGACAACTAAGTTGCTTTTCAGATGAAACCCATGCTTTTCTTTGCAGTTTCTCCACCAGTCTTGCCACAGTCACAGCACAATTCTGCTTCCAGAGGATGGGAACATATGACCTTCCCATTCAGACAATATGGGCCATATCTTCTGGTCATCCCATGCAGCTGGTGAGCACTCCTGGGACTAGCCTTTTTGCTAGTTGCAGGGAAATGCTACCCATCAGAGGTTCTTCTCCTCTTGGACTAACGATTTATTTTCTGTTCTTTTTCTTATGTAGAAATAGATGCTATCTTTCTGGATTTATTTCAGTTCTGTTAAAGTTTGCTTGTTTCTTGAAAACTCTTAACCTTTCTTGTCCACTAAGCCAGACCCTTTTCCTTCGCAATGAGAAACAACACGAAAAGGAACAACATAGGATTTAATTGTTAATAGTTTGACTTTATTTTATTTCAACCGCTTGACTTATTCCCTTTACAGAGTAGTGAGCTACTAGAAACTTGGATAATGAAAGAACTAATATGTGAAAGTGGATTCTGAAGTGTACCATGCCTCAGCCCATGCACTGCTTCTTTTGGTCCCCCTGTTTGACTGTGTTTTGTTTCAGCTCCCGGTATCATGGCTATTTTTACTGGATCTACATGTCTCTTTTTATATTTGAGTCTTTCTCTTTAAAGGTCTGCTCTAAGGACTCTCTATTTTTGCTGTTGTCACTGTGCTATGTTCTTACCTTGTTTCTTTCTTTATGATGTAACATCGCAGCCCATGTTTCTTCTCTTCATCTTGCAGGATCCTTGATTATTTCTTCCCCACACACACCTTTTTTCCCTTTTTGTTTTTTTTTTAATACTGTTGTATCTATCCACATTGTTTCATAGATGCTTGTTTTTACCTCTCATCTCTTTCCTGGAAAGTCCTCGTTATTCCTTCCACAGCTGCAGGCCACAGTTAGCTTTCTTTCCTGTTAGTTCCATTACCTTCCCTCTAAGATATGCAAAACCATTTCCATATGTGTCAAAACCCCACTTTGGGCTATAAGCAAGCTTACTGCCCGCCTCTCCGCACATTTCTGTATATCTGAAGTTTTCCCTCCCTGTTCATTCCTCAGCTTCTGCCCTGCTTTGGCCCTTGGATGTGCCACAGTAACCCTCTCCTGCTACAAGGCAGCTAGTCCTGGCATAGGACTGAAGATGGCAGAGACCATGGAAGGGGAAAACCATAAAAGAGGCTCCAGAAGAAGACTGAAGATGAACTCTGCAGAAGGGGAGAGATTGTGCTTATCCCTGCTTTTGCTGAGGATACACCTCACCCAGCCAGCAAGGTGCTGCTAAGCCTGCCATGGCCAAGGCCTGCTGAGCACAGCTCTTGGCTGCTTCACGCTCTGCAGGGGCACAAAGTTGGACATTGCTGACTGGCTCCTTCAGAGCAGTCCACAATAGCAGAACTGCAGATTTAGATTAAAATTTTGAACAATAATAAGGTTCTGCAGAAGGATGTGAAATTTTTCAGCCAAACCCTGTTCCAGCCTGGTATGGAAGAACAATAATGAAGACTTGGAAAGGTCCTGGGTACCCGTTAGGTCCTGGTCCAATTGGTCCCTGTTTTTCTGTCAGGTTCTCACATCCAGTTTCTCACAATGCCTGGCCCAAACTTGCATCACCCCTAAAAGAATTCTTCCTCATCTATTAAAAAGCCTTCAGTATCTCTGGGAGGGCTGCTGTGGGGTTTCCTCACTTCAACACCAATTGATCCCAAATTGTCTAGATTACTATTGCTTGGAAAGTCCATTAGCTTCCCTATGGAGGAAGAGCAATCTCTTTGTGACCTGTTGTGTATCAGATCATCACTGCCATGTCCTTTTCCCCTACTTTTCACCCCAACAAAACAAAAGCCAGCCTTTGGAGTAGGATAATTTTTTTTCTGACCATGTTTTATTGCTCTTGTTTTCCTCTGGATTCTCTTTAGGCTGTATCTCCCCTAGTGTGCAGTGCCCAGAATTGTATGCAGTAGCTTATTGAAGCCCTCTACAGTGCCAAACAGAGCAGAATTTCTTCCTTTGATGGAAAACATGCCCATAATGGAAGATGCCCTTATTTTATGTGCAGCAGCATCACACCATAGGCATCCACTCAGTTTGAGCCGGGGTCAGACCAGGAGGAACTATAAGCAGGGCTGGAGACTTTGTGGAGCAACTTCTTCAGACATATGCTGGTATCGGAAATGGGGCGTGTTACCCAGGGAAGGGATCTTTGTCCACCCTCATTCAGCAGCGTTGGCCTGAATGTGCAGCCTGTGGCACATCTGTTAGGAGCAGTGGTGGGGTGGGATTTAATAAGCTAAGGGGGCATTTAAGCTCAGAGGGCATTTACTAAGTGAAGACGCTGCCACCTTCCACTAAGTGGAAAGAGCCGGTTCAACTGTTTCTGTTTTACTTCTTGGAGGTCAGGGAGGGCAATGTTTTGGTGGGTGGAAAAAAATAAATGCAATGTCTCCTATGGACTGGTTTGAAGGTTTGTGGGGGTGCAGAAGCATGAAGACGATGGAACGGGCTTCTCCAGCTACGGGCGTGTGAAATCCCGTCCCTCAGCTCCCTCAAAACTTCACTTTTTCCCGAACTACCCAGGGCGAGAACTCAAGTGACCCCCTCGGACCAGCAGAATCCGGCCCAGCGGAAGGGTGGGGGTCTCCAGCTGCTCGCCACACGCACCTCCTAGCCCTGCCGGAGCGGCGGGCGTTCCACACGCCGGCCGGGCCAGCGCCTTCCCCGGGCAGGGAGGGGACTGCAAACCGGTACCTCCCACCCCACCCCGGGGGGATAGCCCTGCGG
>VZTM01037084.1:30495-73422 GCA_013400555.1 Jacana jacana | reverse complement strand
CCCACATTCAGGAGGTGATAGTTCAGGGTGTGGGATGCTGCTCTTAAGTCTGAAATACTTTGGCAAGAGATGGGGAGCAAGCGTTTTGCCTCTTGGTGAGGATGGCAGGAGCTGCCTCACACATGGGGTTTTGCAGGTGTTGGTGCTGAGGTAGGGGTGGAAGATTCAAGGCTCATCAAATCCCATCCAAACCTTTTTTGTTTGTTTGTTTTTTAATAAGAATATTTGCTATAAAATATAACTAGCTTTCCATGCCCCTGGTCTTCAGCATATGCTAACAGTGATAGGTGTCAAGCAGGCTGGTTCCAGCTGCTTTGTAAAGCTGTCCTGTGTAAAGGTTTGATGACTGGAAGGTGGTGGTAAGCAGGTATGAAGAGAAGCACATGTAATGGGATCATTCTGGGAGAATAATTGTACAGTTGTTTGGTTTTTTTTGTCTGTGTGGGAGGGATATCGGTGTCATAGGGAGCTCCCCAAACTTCTTAATGGGTGCTATATGACCTTTAACACCCCACCCCCTCTTTAGGGGGTTAAAGCTGAAGCACCTTAGTGCTCTGTTCCATCTTTCTGCTATACTAACCGCTCGGTGGGGAGACGATCCCTCCCTTCCATGGTTCTCTGGCTCCCACCTAGTTTTCCCCAAAATTCACAGAGGATTTTCTGGGACTGGGAGGCGAGGGTATTTTCCCGCTTGGCTCCTGGCTGGGTGTTTTTGAGAAACTGATATCAAAGCCTGGTAAGAGGAGTGAGAAAATGCTGGGTAGCTGAGGCAGTGAGCTGAGGCGGAGCAGCACCAATATAAATTTAGCACTTGATCAGAGGAGTCGCAAGTAGCACATGGAGACTGAGACCCCCAGCTGAAACCAAGGCCCTGCTATGCAAAAAGATTGTAGGGATAAGGCTGAAGTTTGGCCAGTACACCTGCTCTGGTTAGGGTTATGAAAATGCTCTGTCTTTGCAGATGTAACTGCGCTGGCAACCCACCCATCACTTCCAAATATAAACTATGGTAGGACTGGAAAAGAGTCAGCACAGCAGTATAGTTTAGGTTGCTCAGGGAGGTGTTTGACTCTACCAGCAAATGAAGAAGTTTCTTTTGCCAAACCCTAAAGCTTCCCCCCCACCCTGGGAATTCAGGAGTTACTTTATCTATGGTTGTGTAAGCATAACCATGTTGGAAAAGCCCTGAAAGGCAGCCTGGTCCCTAACAACAGGCAGCTCTAGCCCTAGAGAGGTGCACACTCCTCCATCTCCCAAGTGGGCATCTCAATACTGTCCAAAACCTGTTCCTGACTGGGCTGTTGTACCCTGATCAGCCAAGGCTCTGGTAGGCTGTGGCCCTCCTCCCTCTCGACTTGAGGAGCTTTTTCATGATGCCTCTGGAGTTAATAGAAAGTGTTACTGGGCAGATCTGAACCCCTGCCATGGCTTAAACCCAAGCGGTAATGAAGAATTAACCCTTGCAAAGCAACTGTCAGCTTGGGCTCCTGGAGAAAGCCTGAGCTTCCAGAGATGAGGTCAGTGCTGCTGCAAGGGGCAGGTGATACTGTGTCTTCCTGTGCCCTGCTGGAGACTGATGCCATATCCTTTCTTCCCTTCTGGAAGCTCAGGATTTCCAGGATGGAAAATTAACCCATTATTAATTTAATGGAGAAATTCTTACTGTCTTTAGGTTATAAAGATAAGCCTTTAAGAAGAGGGCCATTTTCTTAGGCATGAGAAAATGCTTAAATGGAGACACCACCCACATGTTAAGTCCTTTTTAAAAGGGGCTAAATCCTCTTAACAAGAATATCTTTAGAGAACTCCTGTGGCCTTTAGATGACATGAGCAGTAGAGAGGCTGGTTCAGCATACTTCAGAAGGGGTGGGAGGATTTACATTTCCAAACTGAATACTTAACACCTCTCTCATTTTTCTGGTGGTTTAGAAAGTACCTCTTCTTCCTTCTCACTGAGCCACAGCTGGAGGGGGAGAAAAATGGGGTAATGCACAGTCATGCTCCCAGGTGTTAGGTAAAGGGGGAGGCCAAACAGGGCATAAATACTGAAAAAAGATTTAAGGTATGGGAGAAAAACCTGTAAGTTGCATAAAAGTAGTTAACTAGTTGCTTTTCTTTATTTTGCAGGAATAAAAATGTTTGCCTGTGTAGAAGACATAGGTGTTTTCATTATCAGAACTGTTTCTATATTTCTTTGCCTAATAGTTGGTGTTAGTAGGAATGAATGCTAGCCTGAGTCTGGGGCCTTTGCTTTTTGAATGGTGTTTAAGAGTTCCTTTGGTTTAAATCCATCTCCTCCAGCGACAGGCTGCTTCTGAGCCCAAGGAGGTACCACATGGTCCTTTGGCACAGCTGTCTGAGGAGAGTTCAAAGAGGTATAAATCCTGCTTGCCCTTAGCTGTGCCAGCAAACTTCTAGTGGAAAGCAGGCATCCTAATAAAAACCTGCAGGAACAGCCGGTAACTTGCTGTGCTTGCTGATGGTGGCTTTGCCATCCTCATGCAGAGTCCAGCTATGCTGGTGTGGCTCTGTCTGCACCAGAACTACTGAAGTACAGTAGGTTTCTTTCCCCATGATGATAAGGGCTTCTGGCAGATTTCCATGAGCAGCTGAGTCACTCAAAGGCTTTACTGTTGCTGGTAGGAGCAGGCTTGCTTCTCCCTCACCGTCTCCTCTGTAGCACCTCCTTCGCCCTACCTCTGTCCTGACAGTGCTCTTCCCTCCCCTCTGCTCTTGGGGAGCATTCAACTTTGCTGGTGGGCTGGTTTTCTGCTGCTTTAACAAGGTAAAATAGCTGGGTTTGATGAGCCGTAAGGTCTAGCACACGTTAGGTATTGGATGTGCATGGCCCAAGATGGGATGAGTGAGATGAAGGAAGGAGCTGGGACCTTTCCCGTGCAGTGGTGTTGAAGTGTTAAATCTGTTCACCAAGCCTCAATTTTCAGAAGCTGGTCTTGCCTGTTCTCCCTGTGAAGGTATCTGCCTTCTGCCACCAGCCTGCTTGTCAAGTGACTGGGTATGGGTCACTTTAGGGCCAGTTTATTCTCTGTCAAGGCTGCTTCAGCTTACTGAGCAATTAAAGGTGTTTTCTTTCCCCTCATCCCAGGTATGTTGGTGCTGCTCTGTTAATTTTTGCAGCATGCACATTTGTGGGAGCATTTAAAAAAAAAATAAACTTAGGAACCGCTCTATTTTGCAAGCTGAAATGTTTTCCTGCTACTTCTCTGACTATTACTGTGGCAAATGTTTGAGGAAGGAACACAAGAAGAGGGCTTGCACAGGACAGCCCTTCTCCTGCTTGCTTTGAGAGACCACTTCCTTGCTGAGGGGTTACAGTGAGTTTTGTAGCCTGTGGGTTTTTTTTGTCTGGTCCCTATTTGAGTGTGGTTGTAGTTCTGACCTTACAAAGCAACAAGTTCTGTCTATGATTTAGTTATGGATGGAAGAAAACACAATTTTGTTTCTGCCTTATTTCTTTTTGAACTTGCTTTCTGTAATGTCATTGGTTGAGCCTAGATATTGCAGTAGGGGAAAATGATTTCCTCCTGTGTTTCTCAACATAGTTTATGATATATTATCTTATGTCCTCGGTTGTCTTTTCTAAGCTGAAGAGTGATAGACCATTTAATTTCTCCTGAAATGAAAGCCATTAATGTTAAAAAAGAAGAGTCCTTTTATAAAAAAGAACCATGTGATTCTTGAAAACAAACATGCCTGTGAGCTGAGAGTTTTTACTTGCCAGGCTTTTGAGAATTGGTGGCTTCAGAAGACATTTTGAAGACATAGTGGGCCCACTTTGCAGGCTGAGCAGGAGCTGGAGACACTTTCAGAGCCAGCTTGTTTCACAAGGTCTTAGCCTGGCACTGGCTGGGAAACAGGAGGTTGTAGAGCAGAGAAGCCAAGCATGCCTGACTACTGCGGGATTGGCTCTTGACAGAGTAGATTGCAAAAAAGAAAACAAAGTTCCACCATTCCCCTTTGGAGCTCCTGTCCGGACCATCAAGTGGGAAGTTGGATGAGAAATGAAGATGTGAGCTTTTCTTAGTAGCTTTAAGTGTGACACCTTTCAAACCTTCAGACTTTACTTCTGAAGGTGTGTGCTTAGCTGATGGCCATGGCTCTGGTGTCAGGCTTGGTCCTGGTATGAAGGGGTGGAAGTGTATCTTGGGCTTCAATTCTGGCTTGTGGAGGAGCTGCCCACTGAGGGTGGGTTGGAGACCATGACTTCAGTTCAGATGGGCTTCTTGCGCTGGTGGTGGTAATGAAGCTGTACCCAAAGTGAGCCTTCAGCAGATGAAAAGCTCTTCTTAGTGTAACTAAACCTCTGGGTTGCACCATCTCTGCAAATAATCTCATTTAGAGCTGGCAGCACTGAGTGTGTGTATATATGGTGGCAACTCTTCTCCTTAAGAATGACTAAGTTGGACTTCAGGCTTTTGTTTTGCCTGGCAGAGATGATAATTTCCTGCATTATTTTTTGATGGCAGAATTGTCTGCTTTTTCTGGAAAGAAAGTCCCTCTGCGTGCCTGGGGCTGTGGTGTGTGTGCAGTGGGAGGCAGGGAAGGTGCTGGTGCCCCCCAGGATGGGACAGTTGCAGTGCTTGAGGTGATGCTGCTTAAGTAATTGGACTTGGTTTCAATTTCAGTTCTGTCGCCTGTTTGAAGACAGACTTGGCAAAATTGCCCAATTTATCACATCTTTAAAAGGGAACTATTTCACTTCTGTTTTCCTCAAGTGAGTTGGTCCAAACCCACACTTGGAAGTGCTATGCCTGGCATGGATGTCTCCTGAAGTATTATGCTGTCTGCTTGGACGGTGCTGCTATTTTCTGGATCTCATGGCATTCGTGGAGTTTTTAATGCCTTGTGGGCTCAGCGTGAGCTGTGGTAAATATTTCCGTGGCAAGCCCTGTAAAGGGAGAAGACAGGAGTTGGACTAGATGCTGATGAAGCCGTCGCATACTGAAAACGGCCTCTGCTGTGTGGTAGGAGCTTCTACTTCATGCATTTCAGCCTTCCTTTTAGACATAATAGGATACATGGCAAATGTGTTGGTGGTTGTTTCCAAACTGACCTTGCCCAAGATTCATGGTGTGTGTTGTGCTTCTCCTGTCCTATTTATGAATGTGCAGGGTTGTTGACCTGACCTGTCAGTGTGAAAACTAACACATGAACTCTGCCACCACTGCACCTGCATACCCTGTTGTGGCTTTCAGGCTCTTGTGCCCAAGGTCTTTTACCTAGAACTAAACTAGGAAGGAAAGGTAGAACTTTGAAGATTATCTTTTCAGAATTGGCTGACGTTTTTTCTCTCCCTGCCCTGAGTTATGTGGGCAAGTATGATTTTTGTTTATTCCTACCTCTAAGCAGAACCACTACCCCCTTTGCTCACTTCATTTAAGATGGAGACTTAATTTGATTGTCTGCATCTACTTTCAAGATTTCATCCAACCATGTGGCTGCATCTGGGCCCAAAAGTGTCTACTACCAAAGGCTGATGTTGCTTTCAGATGCTCTACTTCAAGGGTCTAGGACTTGATTTCTAGGAAGATCTTAGGTGTTTCCAGTGGTGCAGTTGCAACACTGCAGATGTTGGGTCCTTGGTATCTTGAGCTTTGTATAAACAAGCCACTGTTAAAAGGATGCTATAATTTTGGCTGTCATTTCTCTGACTTTACAGTGGGATTTTAGAGTTTCATCAAGTAGACATTGCAAGCCAATAGTTCTGCAAAGATCTGTGACAACTCTTAGAAAATATGTGAACAGCTGTTTTCGGTGTGTTGGGAAATGGGATAACAAGAGGTGTCTGCTTAGCCTTGGCTGCTTCAGCTCCAGCATTCCTGCTCCATATTGTGGTATGAGTGTGTTGGTTAATGTATGCATAGATTCTAGAAGTAATTTTCATTAATAAACTTCTTGAAAGACATTCTACCCTTCTCAATGCTATTCTGGGTTTGGGTTTTTTGGTTGTTGTACAGCTGTTGGTCCGAAGGCTGTTGCGTGTTGCATAACTTACTGCTAGAAAGTGGGGCAGGGGAAGAAACTCATTGGCAAGTTTCCTTCCTTGTTAATTAAGGTGACGTTAAAAGTCTCTGGTTTAGGACTTGATGGAGGCTGTCGCCATGCAGCGAAAGAGTCAAATTCGCATATATCGTGTCAGGCTTATTGGTCCCCTCTGCTGGTTGTTGCTAAATATGGCTTTCTCTTAATTTTGATTCTACCCGGTAGCTACAAAATTTTACTAAAACTGGAGTGCAGTAGCAGTTGAGTTTTTTTCCAGCAAACCACTGAATCTGCACTGTAGGATTTCAGGATTTTTACATGTTTTAAAGTACAGATGTAACTTTAGAGTGAAGCACTTCTGAGAGTGAGTGTACAATAAAACTTAGCTTTCAAATTTGCCTTATGTGTGGTTTTGAATCAAACTGGTGTGTAGACCTGCTTGCATCCCTCCTACCTTGATTACTATTTAAGAGGTGCCATCTAGCAAATTTCAGGTGTGGAAGTGAAAAAGTAGCCTCTTAGCCTGGCACTTATATTGGTGCAGCCCATTTACGTTGACATTAGACTCCTGGATTTTTGGGTGCTACCACAGGGCTGCTGAAGGGCTGAGAGAACAAGCCTTATGTGGAGTGGCTGAGGGAACTGGAACTGTTTTAGGCGGAAAAAAGGAGGCTGCAGGGAGACCTTATTGTTCCCTACCACTACCTGAAAGGAGGTTGTAGAGAGGTGGAGGTCGTTCTCTTCTCCCAAGTCACAGACGTTAGGACAAGAGAAAATGGCCTCAAGTTGTGCCAGGGGACTGTTAGGTGGGATATTTCTTCACTGAAAGTGTTATCAAGCATTGGAACAGGCTGCCCAGGGAAGTGGTTTAATCACCATCCCTGGAGGTATTTAAAAGATGTGTAGATGAAGTGCTGAGGGACATGGTTTAGTGTTGGACTTGACAGTGTTAACTTAATGGTTGGACTTGATGATCTTCAAGATCTTTTGCAACCTAAACTATTCCATGATACTATAAAATGATGTGCAGAAAGGGTCTTGTCTTGTACTGTATGTGGAATGGCAGTGCCTGTGTATCAGGTTGTCTGTGGTGTACTGGAAAATACATGCTTTATGGAGCAAGCCCAAAGGGTTTGCTGCATTCTCTGATGGCTTCAGTAATGGAAACTGGGCTTTCCTTCACCCTCTACTTGGGTTTTTTGATATCTGCTGGTTTTAAGGTCATTTTCCAACCGGAGACGCTAGCCATGGAATTATAAAGTCTTGAGAGATGCTAGTAACCTAATAGCGCCCTTAGTACTTGTCTTCTTGTGCTGCTAACTTTGGAATTAAATGGCAATTACCATATATATATGCTGATGTTATTTTGCCTTGCCAACGTCTTGTTTTTAGACAGTGTTGGTCCCACATACTGACAGTCACTTTCTTGTCCCTGTACAGTAAGCGAGTTCACACTTTGTCTAATGTCTTTGCATAGTGGGAATTGATGGTGGTTGCAGCTCTTACAGAAGGCTTTTGTGTGGCGATATCTGAAAGCTGTCTTGTTGGAGCTCTTATCGAGGCAATTGCAATGAGGCCATTATCCCCACTTGTGGCGAACATAGATATTCACAGAAAATTTTTTGTAATAATGCTTAGTAAGTGGCACGCTGCTGCGGAGCGACAATGCCGGGCTGGTACAGAAATAATACCCGAGGTGGCAGCCGTGCTGCGGCAGGACGTTATCTGTCCTTGCAGACCAGGGACGGGGTGGGAAAGGAACCCTGTGTGGGGCAGACGGAGGGTGGTGATCAGAGCTATCGCAAGCACGAATAATCCTGGCTGTCGGCTCAGCAGAATAAAGTTTTATTTTTCATGGTAAGACTTTTATCGAGTGGCTCCAACTAACCCATATCCAAATTGCTGTATAATAGTTCTGCACCTCGGCTGTTTTCTGGGGTTTTTTGGGGGGGTTTTTTATAGCTATGTGGTATCTGTAGCCTAAGGAAGTCTCTTGGGAGTTGTGTAAAACTGCGAGTTGGGTGCGAGGAAGCCGAAACTTCACAACTCCACTGTAGTACTCTTTAAGCACAAACCTCTTGAGCTGGTAGAAAAGACAACTTACAACTTGAAGTAAGGCAGGGAGAGCTTTAACAATTCAAAATTGTGTTTTTAAAAAAAATTATAATTGCATTTTCACTGGTTGCTTTTTCTTGACACTGGGTATTTCACTGGGTTTATTCTTTTTTCCCTTAGGATCTGGGGGTCAGAAAAAGCGCTTTTTGTAAAAGACAGTATCTTGAAAGCATAAGGAAGTTGCTCATTTTCTTTCTTTGGTTCTTAATCATAAGAGCTGCCTTGATGATTTTTCCCACCTCAAATTAGCAATTTATTTATAACATGCTAATGTTCTGCATGCCCGTCTGTATTACTGTTCCGTCATGCTGAGCTGAGAATTGTTCTCTTGAAAACTGACACTGAAGATGACATAAATGAACATGGGAAATTGCGTATGATAGAGAAAAATTCAGGTGGCTTCTGGTATGACTTTGGTTTATTCTTGTTTGTATAAAATTACTTCAGTTTTTCCTTTCTGATTGCAATGGCTAGTCACATTTTTGTTGCTTGTTTTTTATTTGTTACTTAAGAAAAATGCTGACCCTTGCCTTTTTGGCATCCTCACTGGTCTTTCATTTCTGCTGCCAAACTGCTCTGTGACCGTTTCCTGTGTGCTGCCACCAGCTGCCTGCCTTCTTGGACTGCAGACAGGGGAGTAAGGAATTTGGGGGGGATTTCCCCCTTCTTGGGGCCCTCTCGACAACTGCTTGGCAACTGAGAGCCTGCAAGGCCCCTGCATGGAGGCATTTCCAAGATCTAGTGTTTAGCAGCATCCTTCCCAGTGGTCCTTTGCTTCAGTGCCCCTACAGAAAGACCAGGGAGCATTTGAAGTCCAGAGTATGCAACACAGGGTGCCTTGTGCATGAAGATGGAAATGGCAAAATAAAAATATGCCCTATGGGTTGTTGTACTTGGAGCAAAGTATGCTTTGTAGGTGTACAGAAAGGTGGCAAAGAAATGTACAAGGTCATTTAGAGGCCTCCAACAATGTTGGCTTGTGGCTCGTGTTCTAAAGATGCCCTTCATGTTGCTGCTGGCCTTGGGGTGCTGAAGTCCTTCCTTTTTCTCATCTTTGTAACGTGCTTTTGGTGAATATGTTGGAAGTGAATGCAACAGTAGTGAACAGGTTGTGTGCTGTTGACAGGTGTTAAGTGTAGGTACAGCCTTCTGTGGACAGAAATAAGTTAATACTTATAAAGCTTGTGGGTTTTTTTGGTTTTTTGGGGGGGTGTGGTGGGGTAGCAGAAAACACTTTGCTGTGAAGGGTAATGTGTAGGGGATTCCAGAGACTGACATATTTAATTAAATGGGAGGGGAGAGAAAAGAAAAACAAGCTTGTAGGCAGGCAAGTTCCCCTTATTCAGAGAAAGCCATATGTCCAGGATACTATCATTAGTGTGATGTATTTGCTTCAGAATTAAGGAAGAGGGTTGCTAGGAAAAGTAAGATGCACTCACTTCTTTCACCTTAAAGAATTTTATAAGGGCGATTACCATCTCCCTCTTTTCTCCCTCTATTCCAGTCCTGGAGAATAATCAATTTAGCTATAAGTCAGAGTGAGCAAAAATGTGATTGCTCTCATCTGCAATGCAGAGACTAAGACAGACTCTTTCTTTCAGGTCCAAATCGGGTATTTCTGCCTCAAAATGAATTGGGAGTTATCAAATCATTCTGTGATCAGTAGAAAGGATCGGAATTCCAGCCTTTTTATTTTCCCTTTCAGATATCTTGCTCTTTTTATAGCTCCAGGACCACTTTTGAACATGTTTCCCTCCTTCTTCCAAGGGGAAGCAGCAGCACCAGTTGTACCAGACAGGCATTATATCTGTTGCTAGTACTTCATTTGAGGTGGAGAAATGTGGCTTTCCCAGCCATTTGAAGAGCTTGGTTGCCTCAGCACATGAAGAGCAGTTCCCAAACTCTGCTCAGCTGGCAGTTGAGAAGGAAGGTATCTCCTCAGGGCCTTGCAGGGAGAAAACCCTAGACATCTGTGAGATGCTATAGTACATCTAGCTAAAAATATCAGGTACTTGAGTTTGTCTGTTGACTTGTTCAGTGGTGATGCCTTGTTGAAGTGGGAAAAGCCACAGATTTGGGACAGTTGTAAACTTTTTGAACTTCCCACTCGGTGCTTGTTAGGCCACATCTGGAATACTGTGTTCAGTTTTGGTCCCTGCTGTACAAAAAAGATGTGGGCACACTAGAGAGGGTCTAGAGGTGGGCTGCAAAAATGATCAAAGCCTGTTGTGGGAGGAAAGGCTGAGAGAACTGGGTTTGTTCAGTCTTGACGAAATAAGTCTTAGGGGAGACCTTATCACTATGTTCTAGTATCTAAAGGGTAGCTATAAAAAAGACGGAGACTCCCTTTTTACAAGGAGCCACATGGAAAAGATGAGGGGTAATGGGTACAATTTATTCCTGGGGATATTCCTGTTGGACTGGAAAGGAAAATTTCTCCTAATGAGAACAATTAGCTGTTGGAATAAACTCCCCAGGGAAGCAGTGCATTCCCCAACACTGGATATTTTAAAGATTCAGCTGGATGGGGTGCTGGGTCATCTTGTCTAGGCTGTGCTTTTGCCAAGAAAGATTGGACCAGATGTTGCCTGAGGTCTCTTCCAACCTGGTATTCTATGAACTTTGCATAATAGTGCAATGACACAAGAGGGATGACAGAAAGATCTCAGTAAACATGCTTGCTCACGAGGGCAGCCCCAGCTCTGTCGCTGGTTGTGTGAGCCTGGCATGCCTAGAAGATCAGGGACAGCCAGCCTGCCAGCAGCTGTAATGGTCCTGGAATGTTTGCCTTCCTCCTGAAAAGCTGGTGTCAGATACTTTGTCTAGGTTCAGCTCCAGACCTTTTGGTTAATGTTGCGCAAATTGTACAAAAATGTATCATTCCTTCTGCTGCAAAGTACTGCTGAACCCCTTCTGCAAGTATTCTGACTCTCTAAACATCGGAGATGATGCTTTTTGTCCTCTTTTTTGCTCTGCCTCATGTTTGAGTGCCCCTCCATGACTGCATGGGCAGGAGCCCCAGCATGGAGCAGGTGCAGTGAGCTTCCTAGCTAGAACCTTGAATTTAGAGTGTCTTGATTTAAGAGTGTGGGAAGGTGCACGGTCCGCTCTTCTCTGAGGAAAAAACTAGGAGTGTAACTTAGTAGGGTGTGCAGGTCAGGAGTGATGCAGTGGCACACTTATATAGGGGACATTCTCATGTACCTATCGCTACAGGTCCACCTGCTCGTGCGTCTGCACCACAGACATGTGAGACTGGAATTTATATAGTGACAATGATGAAGGCCGTGACTAGTTGCTTGTCTTGTTCTTGTGTGTAGCTACATAGCGCGGAGAAACACTTTCACTTAGCTTCCTATTGCTTTCACTGGCAGAGTTGAAACCAAATTTTTTACGGCTACTTTGACTACCGAGACATGGTCGTGGTCTCCTGATCTGATTTTTCTTTTCAGAAAGCAGGCCCCAAAACCACCATGCTTCACTCTGTCCATTTTGCAATGACCGGATTCTGTTTTAAAGGCAAACTTAGGAGCTTTTCTTAGTGTGGGCAGATACATTTACCAGCAGATGCTGGGAGTACCTGTGAGTTTGTGGAGATTGCATCATCTTCATACTTGCTTTCTGAGGGGAGACAAGTTGCTGGTCCTGCCACCACATAGAATCATAGAATTGTCTAGGTTGGATCACCTAGTCCAACCATGAACCTGATACTGACAAAACCCATCACTGACCCATGTCCCTCAATATCCCGTCTGCCTGGCTGTTAACAACCTCCAGGGATGGTGCCACTTCCCTGGACAGCCCATTCCAAGGCTTCATAACCCTTTCAGTGTAAAAAATTTTCCTAATATCCATCTTAAACCTCCCCTAGTGCAACTTGAGGCCATTTCCTCTTGTCCCATCACCTATGACTTGGGACAAAAGACTTACTGCTCCTGGCTACACCCTCCTTTCATATAGAGAGTGATCCATATGGTCTCTTTCCCTCAGCCTTTTTTGTCTCCAGGCTGAACAGCCCCAGCTCCCTTAACCTCTCCTCCTGAGACTTGTTCTCTAGATCCCTCACCAGCTCTGTTCCCCTTCTCTGGACATGCTCCAGCCCCTCAATGTCTTTTTTTGTGGTAAGGGGTCCAAAATGGGACACAGCACTCGAGGTGGGGCCTCACCTTGATCAGCCAGTAGCATCTTGGCTGCAGCTGAGATTGGACTGTCAGTCTCAGTGATGTGAGCTTCCAATTGTGAGAAAACTGATGATGGCTTTTGATTGCTTGGACAGAAAGATGGGGCATATATATATGTATATACACACAGCCCTGGGACTTGTGAGTATTGGGGTTTTTTTTAGTGTGGGGAGTATTCTGGGTTGTTGGTTGCTTTTTGAGATGTGAGGTGATTTGGGTAAGAACCTTTCACAGTAATGATACGGAATTTTTTCACCTCTAATGAGTGAAGGCAGCGGTTTGAGCACATGCCAGTATGCCTTTCCAGAGCTGTGATATGGCTGAACCACAGTGGAAATCTGGAACCATAACGACATGGCTCATAGGAAGTTTGACTCCCTGCGTTTAACCACAAATGTGGTCAATCTTAGGAGAGGCAATAACGGAGAGGAAGAAAGGTGGTAGCATTTGATTAACTTTGTTCTCCTTGTTTTCTGTGGTGCTTCTAATGAGTGCAGCTCTAGTTGTGAGAGAAAGTGATAATATTACTGACTGGTGGTTCCAGTTTCTTCCTTGTTAACGCTTTGAAAATACCAATTTGGGGTAGATATAACAAGACTTGCTTTCTATATATTCAATTCAGTAGTCATGTGGTATTGTTGAACAGTTTTGCTGCTTGGTGAACTATTCATTATTTCTGAGGATAATCATACAATTATTTTGTTTGGAAGGCACCTTTAAGATTGAGTCCAACCATTGACTTGGCACTACCAAGTTACCACTAGACCATGTCCCTCAGCACTATGTCTACACATCTTCTAAATACTTGCAGGGATGGTGATTCAACTGCTTCCCTGGGCAGCCTATTCCAATGCCTGTCAACCTTTTTGGTGGAGAATTTTTTCCTAGTATCCATGCTAAACCTCCCCTGGCACAACCTGAGGTCATTTCTTCTTGTCGTATTGCCTGCTACTTGGGAAAAGAGACTGATACCCCTCTCACTACAACCTCCTTTTAGCTAGTTGTAGAGAGCGATAGGAGAGCCTCTTTTTCTCTAGACTAAAAAACCCCACTCCCCTCAGCCATATAGAAGAGTATTAAATACCATGTCAAGATCCTTCAGGTGGTCACTAGCTGTTTGTGGGGACTGAAACACAAAGCAATCTAGTTGTGATGGGTGTCTGCAGTGGGTGAGTGAGAGACAAAGGTCTTCCTGTTGCTCTTCACCATCGTGCCCCAGATTGCTGTATTGGATCCATTTGGTTCAGCAGCATGGGAATGGCATGGGAAAGTTAAAATATCCTTCTGCTTCGGATCCGCATGTTCTCATAGCGAGAGTAACCTTAACTGCCTGCTGGGGGCGGGAAGGGAAAGATATGAATTGGGAATCAGGTCTCTGCTACTAAGAGTGCTTCCCATGATGCAGGGGATTCCCGGAACTTTGGCTAGACCAGGGACCTGCTGAAAGCTAATGCTGGACCCTGTGAATAGTTTTCAGCCCAGCAAACTTCCCCAGCCAGGCTGGCTGAGTGGCATGGACGGAGGCAGATAAGCAGGAGCTGTCCCTGATGATGGCAGAGGGTGTCCTGAAGTGTGGGTGAGATGCCTCGTTGCCTTGTGTTGCAACCTCAGCATTTCCTAGAAGCAGGCGGAGTTGTGCATAACGGAAAGATGGCTCCATAAGGAAATGGGCAGCCTTTTGTGCTGTTACTTACCGCTTAGGTAACCGAGCGGCTGCCGGTGCTGGGCCAGCCGTGCCAAAGGGCTGAAGGCACCTTGCCTGCTCTGCCCATCTCCGGCTTTCAGCCTTTTTAAAGGCTTGCAGGCGGCTTTAGGGGTTCTGTGAGCACATGGAGAAGAAAACATGGCTGAAAATGCTCTCTGTTCCCAGAGGAAAATCCGCAGTTGCTTGAACTGAGAATCTTCATCTCCTCAGCGCTGTGTTTGCACCGTGCCAGCACGCTCACCTTCCAGTCCTGGACTGAGGTTCCCAGGCCACGTGCAATTTAATTACAGTCTGGTGGCTGGCATCGAAGTAGGTGAAGATATAAACGTAATTTGTGCTGAGAAGTTATGTCTGCAGTGAGCCTGTAATCCTGGAGGCCTTCTCTGAGACCGTTGCTATCAGGAAATACCTCCTGAGGCCAGGCTGGCTGTGCTGCTTGGACAGGTAGTGTTGCCCTGAGCAGGGCTTTCATGTGACTGATTTTTAGCAGATGAAAGCAAAGGCATGGTGGTCTTGCAGAGGAGGTCACAGAATCCCAGGGCATAGCAATTGGGATGCCTTTTACTGCCAATGGCCACAGCCACCACTGAGGGGCTTACCTTGTGTGGGTTACGAACATGGGAGGGATCCTAGAGGTTCTGGTTATATGAGTGGTAATAACTGCTAGTTATATGCAAATTTCATCAAGGAAGGTTGAGTTTTGTGACAGCACTCATAGCAGTGTCTCCCTTCTGCCACTCAAGTGGAGAGGTGAAGACAGCCTGCCTGGTGGTGAGAGCACCCGGGGCCCCACTAACTCCACACCGCTGCAGGATTCAAAATATGACCAAAAATACACTGTGGAATTTCGTCTTCAGTCTGGAAGGAGATGTATTATTGGTGTTGTAAGGAAACCTCCATGTACAAACTCAGCTAGTGCAGTACTAACTTGCTCTGGGGACAGCCTGTAACTGATGGGGTTGCAAAAGTAAGAATTATCACTTTTCAGCTGTTGCCTAATTTTGAACATAGTTATTTCGTTATTGATCGCTTCAGCAAAAAAACTTTGGGTGTGTTTATCTCCTAATCCTCCTGTGTTGCCCATTGCCAGAAACCTCAGCTCTGCCCACAGCAGCTGCCATGATACTTTCTTTAGCATCGTTGTGCATTGAAAGACTTGCAGGACAGTAAAATTGTGGTAGCTGTGTAGCATACCTGTTTATTTTGGAATTCAGTTTTTTACACAAGGAAAACGCTGTAACTCTGCCATATTTACTTTCTTGTGTTTAATTCCATAAAATGTATTTACCTGAAGCGGACATGAAATTTCCAGTTTGCTGTGGAAAGCATTGCTGCAGAACTTGTTCCAGGTTAGTGCAGTGTGTGAGGGCTTCTTGCCAGTGCGAAGCGTGGGCGGGAAGGAGGGAGTAAGGAGAGTCTCACCGCTATCACCCACAGGCGCCTGCTGAAAAGACTAGAAGTTGCGGACGTCAAGGCAAAGTGACAGGTTTTTTGGTTGGTTTTTTGTGTGTTTCTTTGATACTTCCAAGACAAACCAGTGACTGGCAAAGCAGGTTTCTTCCAAGGCTGTCTTTTAAAGTAGTTTTGCCTCACCATGGATAAGAACCTGCAACTCCAGATAATGAAATGTAGTTAAAGTTTGCTTGGATCATCTTGGCTTTACAGTTTGTAGTTTGGAATTAGGGTTGGGAAAACAATTAGTGTAGAAAATAAACCTTTTTTTGTTGTTGTTCTTTTGAGATTCTACTACACCTCAGGCCTTTTAGGAATCTAGGAAGCTTACAGTGTGGTGGAGGCTTCCCATGGCTGCCCTGAGTTGTCTTACCCTTCTTCCTGCTGGTAAGAGAATAAGGCTGCTGTTTGTCCTATCCACATACTGTTGAGAGAGGCCATCATACAGATTCTATTTTTAATCCTATTTCTTTCCCTAATTATATGTAGCTTTTATAAATCTGTCTGGATGGAATGATCCTGTGTACTTGGAAAGGGTTCACTTGATCTAAATTTAAGGATGTCTCATGTCCAGTTGTGAAGCTTACTATTTTAGTTTGCCCTACCTACAGTTTTTACTAAAACAAGAGGAAAAGGAAGAAAAGGAGAGACTGAAAAGTGTGTGTGAGAGGGAATGATGACTCATAAGTGGGACTGCATTTGAAAAAGAAAAGAATCAAGGTGTACTGATCATAAGAGTTATGGGTTTTGTGAAGAAGGCACAATTAAATCATATGGTCATTTATTTCTGAACAGATTAATGTACACTTGTGGAAGAGCCCATGAACCTGAATTGAGAAGATTGAAGAGAGAAGAAATCTATTTAAAGAAAGGAATTTTTAGTGCAGCCTTTAATAGGTGATATTTTAGTGCTAAATTCCACTGGAAGACTTTTCCAGGCTTCTGGAAAATCTCATTTAGCTGTCCATCGCCTGTGAGATAGTTTTAATAACTAAAAGGCAGGTTCGCAGAAAAGGAAAGACAGAGAAGGCAGCAGTGCAAGAAGCCAAAGAGGCTTTCTCTGAACTTTAGGCTGCAATGAATGGAAACTAAAGCTCATCAATAGACACTTGATTTTCTGCTTTCATCCTAGGCATTGTCTCTTTTACTTCTGTCCCAATTTTCTGCTCTTCCAGTCTCATTCCAATATCCATAAAACTTCCCCAAGACCTGGGATGTCCAACAGTCTTGAAATAACCCTTTCTGTAGGGTTTAAGTAGTGTGCAATACACAGCACTGCAAAAAGCGCTGTGGTGTCTCCTAAAATGTTTACCACCAGTAACCAACAGCCAGCTCTTCTTCCCTTTGCCCTTCTTCTTTTCCTGACTCTCCTTCCCACTAGCCAAAAACTAAAGGATAACAAAGGTGTAGCTGTCTGACCTGTGAATGAGAATGATGGAAATGATCTTTAATATTGTAAGGGATTTTCACTTTAAAAAATAACCATCAGTGTGGCATTGGATTAAAACTTGGCTTAAGTGATGGATCAGGAAAAGGGTCCTTTTGATTGATTCCAGTATTTGCACTATTCCCAATACTAGGGCGTGCTTTCATCATTGTCCCAGAAGTAAACAAAAAAACCTGTTACTGATGGTAATTGCTAGCAGAATAGTAAGTGATAATGGAGCTCTCACAACTTGCTCTGTAGGCTCATTCAGGCACACTGCCTCTTTAATACAGGCAAAGGCAAAGTTGTGTGCCAGGGAACGGGGAATGCAAGCTCTGCCTTATGAAAGAGGGCCTGTATCCTGGAAAGCAGCAAGTTGGAGAAGCTTGTAGTGGACAAGCAACTGCACACCAGCCTCCAGCGCAATACCGAGGGGCTGGGGCACTGAGGCTTGCATGCTGACATGTTACAAATAAAGGAATGGGAGAGAGAGAAACTTTTGCCTCGGTGAACAGACTTGGTGCGGCTGATACTTGAAATAGCACACGCAATTCAGTGCTGGTGCTTGTAAAGGGAAAATGTTGAAAATGGAAGGTGATGTTAAATAGGGCAGCAAAAATCATATGATGTCTGAAGGAAATGCCCTAGAGTGCAACTTTTTGTTGTATGGCACTGCATTGCGCTACAGCATAATACTCTGTTTATGAAACTAATGTTAAGGGATGACTTGACTGATATACAAGATACAGTATTGGGAGGCAGGGTTGATATACCTGATGGTTGTGCTGCCATCCAGAGGGACCTTGACAGGCTGTTGAAATGGGCTGACGGGAACATCATGAAGTTCAGCAAAGGGAAATGCAATGTTCCACCTCCAGGGAATTAATCTTCCAGACACCAGGATGGGCTGGCATAAACCTGACGGAAAGTAGTTCTGCAGTAAAAAAAGCCCTGGGGGTCCTGGTGGACCAGCAATACACTCTTCTGGCAAAGCCCACTGATGACCTCCTGGCATTGCATTGCCAGCAGGTTGAAGTAGACTATCCTTCCTGTCTGCTCAGCCCTGGTGGGACACACATGGAGAGCAATAGGCAAACTGGAATGCAGGAAGCTCTGTCTCAACATGAGGAAAAACTTATTTACATTAAGGACGACAGAGCACTGGAACAGGCTGCCCAAAGAGGTTGTAGAGTCTCCTTTTTTGGAGGTATTCAAAGCCCACCTGGGTGCATTCCTGTCCAACCTGCTCTAGGTGAATTTGCTTTGGCAGGGAGGTTGGACTAGATGATCTTGGAAGGTCCCTTCCAATCCCTCCCCTATGATTCAGTGATTCTGTAAGTGCTGGGTCCAGTTCTGGGCTCCACAGTACGAGAGACATGATCTTACTGGAGCAGGTTCAGTGAGGGGCTACAGAGGTAGCTTAAGCCTTGGAGCATCTGATATACAAGGAGAGGCTGAGTGACTGTTCAGCCTAGAAGACCGAAGGTGTATAGATACCTGATGAGAAGAAATGAAGAAGATGGAGCCAGTGGTGGCTCCTCTCAGTGGTGACTAATGACAAGGACAAAAGTCAGTGGGCACAAATTGAAATGCGAGAAATTCCGTTTAAACAGAAGGTGTCATGGTGAGGATGATCAAATGCTGGAACAGGGCTCTTAGGTTGTGGAGTCTCCATCACTGGAGATACTAAAACCCAACTGGACCTAGTACTGATCATCCTGTTCAAGTAACTCCTGTTTTGAGATGCTTCTGGTGTTAAAAGAGTTCTTAAATTGTTGAACTCAAGCATGTCAAGTACTTACTATTGAAAGCTGAAACACTGCAAACTCAAGCAAAAAAAGTAACTTCCTCTTTAAGTGAAGGGAAAATAATCACGAAGTGGTACCTTTAGGTTTAGAGAGACTGAATGTTTTGGTGTGTAGTTTCTCTGTATAGTTATGCTCTGTAATTTCATCTCTGAAAAGCCTTGAGGCTGTTAAGTCCATCTGCTGGCTTTCTGGTGGCAGCAACTGTATTTATGGTCCTTCTTGACAGGTGCTTGCTCGTTTAACTTTCTCATAACAGAGATTCTACGATTGCATGGCAATCTTTCCTATCCTTGGCTACAAGACAGTTTAATGTTACTAACTGCATAGTAACTAGGGGAAAAGTAGTGGTTTGTGATATGTAGGAGGTCATATCAGAAGGTTGGATTCTTTTCTTTGATCAAAGGCCAAGTTGGAGGAAAAATATAAATTAATTTGAAAATTTCTGTTTTAAAGATATGTGCTCTTTCTGGAGGAGTCATCTCAAGGTATGTAGTTTAGGGAAAACATAGTAAAGAAGACAAAGTGGAATGGACAGATTGTCTGGTGTGGGCAAGTTTTGACCTAGAGTCAAGTCCTTGGTTGACTCTGTGACCTGATACGCTCTGCTTCACTAGAGACAAAACAGCAACTTTCTCTTCTTTTCCCCTAGAAGTGTATTATCTGTGATAACACATCTGTTTTGGATGTGGCCTTGTAAATTAGGGTATCACATCAGCTTTTAAGATTGCCCTGTCCATGGCATGACAGAACTTACACAGATGTGAAAAAGAAAATTATTTAGACTACCAAGACTCATTTGCTTTTTTTCATGAACAGTTGATTGTCGTCTTGTCTGGTTTTCATTCCCTCTCTGTTACTGGAAATAAGTATATTTTGCCTTTTGAACCAAATAATTTCTCTTCATTTTGCCAGCGCTACCAGGTTGTTCTGCTCCTTGGTGTGGCCGATGGAGTGATAAAATAGCTGCCAAGCTAGGATGTGCATCACAGCGAAAGCTCAGTGGATTAGTTGTTCTTTGTGACACTGCAGAGAATTTAAAACATGAAGGACTCGGCTATCATTGTGCCGTTTCAGCCACGTAAGCTGCCTGCTGCCAAACCAATTGGTGAAATAAGAGTATACACAGCAGCTGCCTACCTTGACGTGGGGAGGGCAGAAATCATCAGTTCCTAGAGTTTAGCAACCCAGACTGGGTGAAAACCAAGTTCAGCACTCAGAAGTGTGCTGTGAAGAAACCTCTGATGGCAGTACCTGCCACTGATCTAGGATGAAGGGGGCTGTCGGCCACAGCCAGGGTCTCTAGGTCCCTGCTACCTGTGATTCTCTCCCTTGCTCCGTTTCTTACATGCTTTTATCTATTTCTTTGATTTTCTGCTGATTTGGAGCCTCCTTTCTTACTGCTTGTAGGAACAGTTGCTTTTGGATACGTAAGCTGTGTTTCCTGTTTCTTGGGCACTTGCTATTTATTTTTTCTTAATCTGAGATCTAGTATGTGGAGGAGGTTATTGAGTTAACTTCTTCAAGGTTACTTAGGGTTTTTTTTTTTTTAACATTAGTAATTACATTTTCAAAACTGTACCTTATTAACTTTCTTTGCAAGTAATGTCAGTCTCTCTGTGCAAAGTCAGCATTATAGATATTGTAGGTTCAGAAATGACTTCTCAGGGTTAATCTCTCTGAACAATGAGACTTCCTTGAAGTGAACTAAAACCCCCACAGTTTACATAATGTACAGAACCTTCCTGTATTACAGCAAACGCTTAGGACCCTGTTTCTTATCATCTTTGCACTCCATAAGTACAAACCATTGCATCTCATCTGGCTCTGGTTGTCTCCTGAAAGTTTTCTGTAAACTTGCACAATGTCCTTTGGAATCTATATCATGTTTTTATCACCCTAACTGGATTCAAAGTACATTTATTACTATTGGGGAATTCAGCTGTATGTTTTTATACTTGCATGGAACTAGGTTAAGGAAGTACTTCAAAATTAAACATTTTACTACTTCAGATCTGACTTCTTATAACTAATTACATTAATTGAACAAGTAGTTAGATGTAAGAAGCACCTTGCCTCAGGCAGTGTTGAGATTGCTGTCAACTTTTTTTTAAGACGGGATTCGCCTCCTTTGGGGGCATGAGTACCCAACACTAGAACTCCTGTGTACCTGAGTGCTTAAAACTTTTCGCCTTCTGCTTTGTAGCTCTCTGCTATACTTTCTGAAGTGTTTGCATATGGCACTTCTTTTTCATTATTTTTTGAAAGAATGTACAGAGTTATTTGGTGCCCCATGAATCACTGTAAAGTGATGCAGTCCCTCAGTACTGCACTAATATAACTCAGTAGGGATATTTTGTGTGGAGTGTAGGAAGGTTTGGGGTGCCAGGGTGGAAAATCTTCAAGCATAGACCTGTGCAGGCAAGAAAACTTGCACTCCAGAAACTTCATTGGTGTAATTCCACAGATGCCGTCCTTTCTTGTAGGTGTCCTGTATCCAAGGAAAACAAAGCTCGAGATGCTGTGGCTTAGGCTGGCAATTTAGTGAGCAAACTTTGTGATGCCTTTGTGATGCAAGCCCAATCTTGCATCGTTACTGTGCATCTACACTGAGATAGCACTGGTGTGAGTTTGTGAGCGCTCCTTCTCTTCCCTTTCCATTTCATAGGTAGCAAATCCTATTAATTCCATCTTCCTAGAGAGTTTTAAGACCGTATTCTACACGTTCTGTAAATAAGGAATGACTCTCTTGCTGATGTGTATGCCCAGTATACTATTACTTTAATATTAAACCTGTGTATCTCATACTTTATTGGTGTTTCCTGGAATTTCCTCCAAGGAAGTTCATCCTATCCTATTCTCCAATTCCCTTAATGTCCTTCTTTCCCCCTCACATGGCTTGTTTGTTTAGTAGACAATTTGGCAGATGACTGACAGTGTTTGAAAGTTTGTCTTCTTCAAAGTAGCTGGGCCAATTCCAATGTGTAGAGTGGAAGCCCCTCAGTGGAGCTAATCCAATCACAATCTTATTTTGATGTTAATGACTTCTAAAAGAATACTTTTAAAAATAGTTCTTAAATACAAAATAATCTCTAGGATGTATTTTGAGGTGGGCAGCTTGCGATGGTCCCAAATTAAAACCAACCTTACACTGATAGGGAAGTTTAGTTTCCCTTGTTCCAGTTCAGTTTAACCTCCCCAGTTAGGAGGCTGGAAACCTTCTGTGGAGTTGAAACACAGTGGGCAGCTTGGCCACTGGCATGTGAAGTGGTGGTGCCCTGTCTCATGCCGTGTGGATTTAAGCTACCACTTTCTTACTTGGCGTGATTTGATCTCTGGGGGTAAGGTTAAAAGTGGACCTGTGTCAGTATGATTATTACATGCATGTGCAATACAAAGAAATTACACCCAGAAGTCTCTTATGGGGCCAGTCTGTTGTCACATCCCCCAACTGCTTGACATCGGTTTGAAAGTTCAGCGTCAGGTCTGTCTTAATACAGTTTTGTTTTCTTCAAAGGATGTCTGTGGTGAGAAATTACTGATGTGAACTGCAACTGAAAATCCCTGAGCTTTGCTCTGGGGGCAGCAGCCTCACTGACATGGTATCTTTGGGACCGGGCGAACGGCCGGTAGATTTAACACCAGTTTGAGGGACCAGGTTGGCCTTAAAGCTTGTTGGTGGCAGGGCTAGCCTTGTCACTGTGGCCCTGGCTATGCTCACCAGAGAGGGAGACTGCCCCACTGCACCCAGCCACCCCAAAAACCCGCAGTCAGGATTCCCCCCCTCTCAGATGCTGGTTGGTCTGTCTGTGCTTCTGTGTTTGAGTCTTAGCTGTCTGTCACTATGTTTTTCTGGAAGTTTTGTCCTCCAGAGCTTCCACCTCAACCAGGCAGGCGCAGCTCATCCTCCAGCAGCTGTTGGGATGGGAGAGCAGCTGCTGCATGGAGGTGTTTCCAGGACTTGTGCTCCTCACCTGGGGCAGTTTAGCAGCTGAAATGAAAGCTGGGTGCAGTTTGCCGAAAGTAACTTTTCGTATTTCAACATGAAGTGGTAGCTGGAGCCGTCAAGCTTAGTACAGGGGAAAGCCATCGCATCCAGTAAGAAAGAATTTGTTTCATATTTGGCAGGAAAGGATTGCAATAGAAAGATCTCAGATGATTCATTTCCTATGTAGCATAGGTGTAATTCTTTTGGGTTGAGGCCTGAAATGTGGCTTATGCTTTGGTTTATTTCTTGCACAACCATTGTAACCTCTCTCTCCTTCTAGTGCAAAGGAAATATGAAGTACTGCACCAGTGTAGGACAATAAGATAAGCTGCATGAGTGCAAGCTTGATGGGGCATAGGCTGGTCCCGTGGCATCTGAGTAGACCGATGAGCAGAAAATGGAATAACGTCAAAATGGGCTGTCCACTTACCTCAGTGTCTGAGTTATGTTAGCAGTGGTGACTGAGATGTCCCTTCTGGCTGGTGAGCAACCCCACCTGAGATATCAGGGTGAAAATGAAAGGGAATCAGTACCTTGAGATTATAATCCTCCGTCAGTAAAACTGTCTAGGGAGAAACCATCATTTTTCATTGCTTCTTTTCACTGCTTTCTTGGTTTGGTTCAGGTTGTTGTGTTTTCATTGAAAAGCAGTTGAAAATGTCCTTCTATTCAAGGCAGGACAGAGACAAGGGAAGCGTGAACTGCTGGGTATGGATGCCCAGCACTGCTAATGTGGGAATGAGCCTTCCGTGCTCAAACTGTTGTGTGTATCTGGAAGCTAATGTATTCCTTTCAGTGGGTGGTAAAAATGGCATTGTGTGATGTTCTGCAGTAATGACTGGGAGGCACTTGTGACACTTGTATTACTTCTTCCTGCATATATTCAACCTGAGAAGGGAAAGCCATCGTGAGGATCCTCTGGCTTGGGTCCTACTTTCAAGCAAGAATCTGCTGCTAAAACTTGGCCACCCATATTTTAACTAGTTTTGAGCTCAATATAAGTCTTACAGTTTGATGCTTAAGCATTTACAGCTTGTGGATTCCTTAACACTCCTGATACTTTGGAGGGAATTGTGAAAATGGAAGATCGGTGGAAATAGGATGGTTCAATAAAGCCGTGAAAGAAACTTCACCAGAACACTATCAGCCTTCAGCTCTGAGGGTCTAATGCCTAATGAGAAGGGGCTGCAAATGATCAGAACATAGTTTAATTTGATAATTGTGATGTGCCTCTTATTGAATGATAAACCTGATTAAGACATACTAGGAGGATTTTCTTTTAATAATCATCTTTGTTCAAAACAAGTGATTCGTAGCTGAAGGAATAATTTCAATACAGGAGCTAGAGAAGAATTTCCCTTGGTGAAAAATAATCAGCTGCTGCCTGATAAGTTGAAAAATAAGCTGATAGTTAGGAAACACAAATCGGTACAGTGTAAAGGATTTCTTGTCCCCTGTTTACTACAATTGCCATTTTCTGAGAAGAAAATTTGGGGCTTTTGTGTTGGAGTAGGTTGATCAGGATAATTTCTGTAAGCCGCGTTTTCATTTGCTTTAAAATGCTTCTTTAAATGTTACTTTAAATACCAGCTGCTTGTAACTCAACTAATAATCCTGATGAATAAGTAGTGATATTTCAGACTCCCCTTTTTGTCAGTTTTACAATTTATTCAATTTTCAAGGCACTATTCTATGTGTATCTTTTTATAAGCTCTTCCTTTAGTTTAATGAACAAGTGACATGTAAAACTTAATTCTGAGGTCATGTTTTCATTGAAATGCCATTTTGCTCTGTAGAGTAGTACGGGAATGCATGCCTTTGACAGGTAATATTTTGGGCAAGAGTTGAGAGGACTTTTAGAACCCCCCTTTTAAGAACATACTGAGTTTGTTTTTTACTTGCAAGTAGTAGCACTTCCCAGCTGTTTCTTTATCATTCTATTCTTTTCTTAAACCCTCTTTTTGTGGTTTTATACTGTCAGAATTAACTAGTGAAAACCAAAGGTAGTGTAGTACAAATTACTGGTATCCATGTGTAGAGCACTGCGATAATTCATTCTTCATGGAAAACTGAGATCTTTCTCCCTTCCAGGAGTTTGGATTGTAAATTTATCTTCTTATCACTCAACAGAAAGAGGTGCAAAACCCAGGAGTTGCCACTAGGAGTTTGGAAGGAGCAATGTTCATAGTCCTTTTGCATCTTCTTTGCTGACCTCAAGGGTTCCCTTACTTGTAGGCTGACCTGCAGAGCTCAGCCTCTTCACTTCTGGGACCTTGTCTTGCTTTCCTCTCTGCACCTCTCCCCATTTTTCAGTCTCTCCTGGTGTTGGCTGTGGTGTTTACCATGCCCTCAGCCGGGTTCAGCCCTCTGGCAGGCACTCGGGGCTCTCCACATACCAAAGTTTGTTCATTGGAGCACATTCAAAAGGCACAGCCTGTATCGCCTCGGATAGTGGAGAAATTTCCCTGGCATATGAACGTTTCTGTGCATTCACCCTAAAGTGTCTTTGTTTCTTTGCTGCTTCTCTTGTATTTCTCCCTCATCAAGCTCCAGCCCTTTCATGTAAGGTGTTTGCCTTCTTCTCTGCAGCCCTTGACCTCCGCAACAGCTTTCTAGAGTTCATGCCTCGGAACCAAGGCTTATAAATTATATTTTTAAGTGGCTGCTTGCTTTTTAAAACAAGGAGGAAAGCCTGTGGAAAGTGCACGGGGATTGTTAAAGCATCTATGCTTACGGCTTCCCTGCTGTGGTCAAAATTTATCTGTGCTCTTTACATAGGCTCGCATCCCCTCCCCAGCAATATCAGCATTGTGGTGACGTACAGAAAAGCTGCCATTTTATCTGCCCCTTGCAATTGTAATATCTTCTTGAGACTAGCCCAGACTTAGTCATCTGCTCTTGCTTAACTTGCTCAGCTTATTCCTCACTCAGAGACACAGCTCAGCTGATTGCTAAGATGTGTTTCTCTGGCTTGCTGCTTGGTTTAACATCAGCTGTCACTTCATACACTTCATACACACAATTTATTCCTTGCTATGTTTGGTCATTTCCAATCTTCCTATTTTCCTTGCTCGGTCAACCCTAAAGTTGCTTTCCAACTCCTCATCCTTTTTTTTTTTTTTCTTTTTTTTTTTTCCTTTGGAATCAGTCATTTTATCTTCTGTCCCCATCTCAGCAGACTTTGTCCTGGTTTACTTTCACTCTCATTCTGAGTTTGGCTTTTGTCCTTTTGTATTTAAATCGGACTGCTGCTGCTCTAATATACCCTGAATGCCTGCTAGGGGAGCAGAGGACTTAGACAGGTCTCATCCTGGACAAGACCTCCTCCTAGGAGATGGCATGTGCGTGGCCTGGGCAGGCACAAGAACTGCACCACTTGCAATGGAATTTGGCTGTTGATGTTTATATGGAAAACGTACCCGCTGTGCTTTTCCAAGTGTTTTTAAATTTGGTATTTTGAGGAAATAGAAAGGCACATGCCCAGCTCAGATCATCCTTCTGTCAAAATTTACTCGCCTGCTAAAGTGGAGTGGGTACAGCGTTATTTCAGACAAAGGGTTTCCAGAAGGTGGCACAGGTAATGGGATTTTTCTTGGGTCTGTCTCTTGCAAACAGAGCAACTGTCTTGCATGTGGTAATAAAGGTGAGGGAGACATCTAGCAGGAAAAATTTCAAATGTGCATAGTTTGGCAAAGTTATGCTCCATGGTTTTATCACTGGAAAGAATTAGAGGGCGTTTTACTGCTGCTTCTTCCTTCAAACTCAGAAATGTAAGTTCGATAGAAAATGAGGCTTTAGTTTGACACGGTGCAGTCTTTAAAAACTGATGGTGGCTGGTTCCCCCCCAACCCCAGCACTTCCCTCCCTGCTATCTTGACAAAACCTGGTGCTGGTTGTTACCTCCCACTTAGCACTTTGCTATCTGTTATGGTCTTAAAAGGTTTTTTATAACGGGTATCAATTTTGTCCCCCAGGAACTGGAGTTGATTGTTGTGTCAAGCCAAGTCACTTGAATGCCAAGCTGATGGCCCAAGGAGCGATGGAGGGTGTCCCACTGCTCCTGCTCCGAAGCCAAGTTACCCAGCAAGGGGTAACCTGGCAGAAAACTCCTCACTCATGTTTTGGAGGAGAGTTAGCTTTCTGCTGGTTATGACCCCTTGAGCCAGCTCTCTGTGGCGTCTGGTGAGGGTCCATCAGTCAGGCACTGCCTGCACCAGGGGTGGCTCAGGAATGGAGGGAGGATCACAGAAGATCAGGGATTGGAAGGGACCTTGAAAGATCATCTAGTCCAATCCTCCTGCTGGAGCAGGAACACCTAAATTGGACCACAGAGGAACTCATCCAGGCGAGTTTTGAATGTCTCCAGAGAAGGAGAATCTCCAACCTCCCTGTGCAGCCCGTTTCAGTGTTCAGTCACCCTCGCTGTGAAGAAGTTTCTCCTCCTATTTAACTGGAACCTCCTATGTTCCAGCTTGCATCCATTACCCCTTGTCCTAGGATTAGATGCGGGAGAAGAGGTGGTGGCAACAACCTGTTGGACCCAGGCAGCTGTAAGGTCAAAACAGCACGTTAAGAAGGATGGCCTATAATTTCCTGATTACACCCTTTCCAGACCTGTTTTTTCAACTCATGATAATCTGCATTGGCTCTTCTTCTAGTCTTCTGTAACCATACCTGCCCTTAACTTCTTCTGAAAAGTTAATCACTGAGACTGAGTATTGTGAAGTGAATTTCAGGAGGTCCTGCCTACTTGAAAACACTTAGCTTATCCTAGTAGATTTTGAAATATTTTTCTGTAGATGCAAGTGTTCTTATGAAGACATTCTTGTGACTTTGCCTCTAATCACACAGAATCACAGGATGATATAGGGTTAGAAGGGACCTCTGAAGATTCTGTAGTCCAACCAAAGCAGGTCCATCTGGAGCAGGTTGCACAGGAACTTGTCCAGACTTGAATGTCTCCAGAGACAGAGACTCCACCACCTCTCTGGGCAGCCTGTTCCAGTGCTCTGCTGCCCTCAAAGTGAAGAAGTCCTTCCTCATATTTAGGTGAAACTTCTTATGTAAAAGTTTGTGCCTATTTCCTCTTGTCCTGTCACTGGGCACCACTGAAAAAAGATTGGCCCCTTCCTCTTGACACCCACCCTTAAAGTACTTAGAGGTGTTGACCATATCCCCCCTCAGTCTTTTCTTCTCCAGACTAAAAGGACACAAGTTCCTCAGCCTTTCCTCATAAGCATGATGTTCTAGTCCCCTCATCGTCTTTGTAGCCCTTTCCTGTATCCTCTCCAACAGTTTACTGTCCTTCTTGAAGTGGGGAGGTCAGAACTGGAT
This sequence comes from Jacana jacana, assembly GCA_013400555.1. Classification (NCBI taxonomy): domain Eukaryota; kingdom Metazoa; phylum Chordata; class Aves; order Charadriiformes; family Jacanidae; genus Jacana; species Jacana jacana. The sequence continues at coordinate 45,413 of VZTM01037084.1, read as the reverse complement.
GCAGTGCTCCAGATGGGGCTTCACCAGGGCAGAATAGAGGGGCAGGATAACCTCCCTCGACCTGCTGGTCACACTCTTCCTGATGAACCCCAGGGTGCTATTGGCCTTCTTGGCCACAAGGGCACAATGCTGGCTCATGGTCATCTTGTGGACCACCAGGACTCCCAGGCCTTTTTCCTCAGAGCTACTCTCCAACAGGTCAGCCCCCAACCTGTATTGGTGCAGAGGGTTATTTCTCACTGACTCACTCCTATCTTTCCCTGGCATTGGAGTGCTTTGTGCTGGTGTCCTTTGGCTTCTTACTTACCAGGTCCCATGTACTGCGTGAGATGATTCTGTGTGCTATGGTTGATCAAATAATGTGAATAAAGACAATACAAAATTTGTATGGAAACTTGGACAAATACTACAAATAATGATTATCAAGCTGTAGGAGAAATAAGTTATGCAAATCAAGATTATTATTTGTTTTTTAAACAGATTTGGCTGACTACTGAACACAGATCTTGAGTTTTCTGATGGGGAAACTTGATATCAGGAAGCACTATGAATAATTTTGGAGGTGGGAGAGAGAAACTGTGAGTCACCCAGGATCGCTAGTGCAAAGGCAAATCCCTGGTCTGTAAGTCAGGGAAGAAGAAATTGAGAGAATATACCATTTCAATCCTGCATCTTGTTCTGTAGTTTGTAAAACAGGAAGGGGAAGAAAGCACTTGCTGAGTGATGTAACATCTGGCCAGAAATTAAACATTCCTCAGGGTTTGCTAAAATTGCTTCTCAGTAACTTCACCAAGCTCTCTTAAACTCCTCCTAAAATACTTTGCTGTATCTCGGGTCTTCCGTCTGTTTCATGCCTGACAAAATAACTCTCTTTTAGCACTCTTGTGCTGTTCGGTATTTGTCCAGAAGCCAGTCCATAGCCCCGTGCTACCTGCAGGTACAGTCGGCTGGAGAGACCCAGGAGAACATGTTGGTTGTTAACACCATCCCCTGATGCAGATTGACGGTCTTGTGCTGCTGTGGGCAGCCAAAGGATGCTGTTTTTGTGTTGTCTCCCTACCAAACCTGGCAGTTTGAAGTTCACAGGAGAAAGTTGTAAGTGTTTAACCACAAAAGTAGGAGCAAAATACCATGTTTGCATCTGGCAAACAAGTTGAGGCAAAGAGTGTTGATGTATCGTCCAAGCCGGAGTCTCTCCTCTGGTGGAAAGAGCTGCTGCAAATCTCTGGATTTTAAGTCTTCAGCGTTTCCCCTCCTCCTAACACCTGGTTTTGAGATTCTCTTTCATCTTTAATTGTATCCCTTTGGCCTAGTCTTCCCACGCCCTGAATTGTTCCCTTTTCACCCTTCCTTCCTTTTCTCTTATAGCCTCTCCGGGGTGGAGAACCACTTACTTGGGAAAAAAAGTGTGAAATGTGTTTCTCCCTCTGAAATAGCTGTAATCTTAATTTAATCCAATTACATTGGCTAAACATATTAGCTAGATGCTTTTGTTATCAGTTGACCTTTTTAAAGTCTGTGTCCTTGGATTAGGGAGCCCATGTCTCGGGGAGCGGAGCAGAGGTGTTCCATGTTATTAGAAGCTGCCAGCGATGGACTGCTGGGAACCCACTGTCCACATTGATTAGAAGAATGCAGTTTGGTTTTGCTCTGTTACCTGTGAGTTAGTGCCTTGTCCCCTCACAAAATAGAGAGAATAATGGCTGGAGCACTCTGAATGTGCTGTTACACCATGGGCTTATTACAACTTTTCATTTGCTTTACCTGGCCTTTTAATAAGCTTGAGGTTTGCAAGTGGAGTCCAGCACAAAGATGTTAGTTAGCTATCCATAAATAAGTGCATAAAAAATAATTTGAGAGCCTGTTCTAGTTTTCAGACCCAAAGTAAAACACATAAGATAAATCCACAATACAGAAATATCAGTCTCCAACTCCAGAGCAGAATTTATTATTTTATCTTGGCTTGCAGAGAAGCAGAACGTGATGCAACCCTCTGGGGCAAGTCTAAAGAGCAAGCAAATACAATACTCTGAATTATTCAACCTAATTGAATAAACAACATTCTTTAGAAACAGCTATTTGGCTAGACTTCATTAGACGTAAGACTTCTTTTTCTTCTTTTCCTGTGTCTTCCCAGGTAATGTTCTTTCTATTGTTAGGATAACAAACATCCCCAGATTAAATTTCAGTAACTTTAGTATGGTAGGGTATAGAATTGTTTCCAAAGACAGTAGATTGTCTTTCTGTCTAAGAATAAAAATCATATTGGTGATGGTTTTCATTACGGTTTGTCTGTGTTGCATAGTTTAACAGTTTTATTCATTACTTTTATTATTGAAATGTGCACAACTTTTGAGCTAGCTGATTTTCAGACATCATCTTTTTGACAGTACTTTTGCTCCACCTTGCTTTTGTGTAGACAGCTTTAGTGCAAATGTGCTGGTCAGTGTGAAATAAATGTAGTGGCTGAGAAGCAGAGGAGAACAGTTTTCCAACACTGCTCATGATATCATGTCTTGTGTTTCATTGAATGAAGGTTTATGGTAGTGGAAGTTGCTGGTTCTCTCAAAGCTGTCCTTTCAGATTATGAAGAAAAAGCATAACTTGCACTGATACTACCTGTGCACAAACTTAGATTGATATAAAGAGTTTTTCAGAAGAAGTGTAGTTGTGTGGGTGCATATGTGTGTGTGCTTGAGAGATGCTATTTGCTTTTCTTAACTGAAATGTTCTCACCTCAATTGAGAATAAAAATCTTTCATATATTTAAGAAGTTCCAGACTACACTGAAGTAGATCATGTAAGTGTCACTCAGCTTTTAAAACTGAGGGGAGACCTTATTAATACTTGCAAGTATCTGAAGGGTGGGTTGAAGGAGGATGGAGCTGGACTCTTTTCAGTGGTTCCCGGTGACAGGACGAGGGGCAATGGGACACAAGCTGGATCACATGAAGTTCCATTCATACACGAGAAAAACTTCTTTCTGGTGAGGGTGACAGAGCCCTGGAGCAGGCTGCCCAGGGAGGGTGTGGAATTCCCTTATCTGGAGACCTTCCAGCCCCACCTGGATGCAGCCCTGAGCGATGTGCTCTGGGCAATCCTGCTTTAGCACCTGATTCTGTGAAATTAAAAAAATAGCTGAATTTTCAAATAAAAGCCCTATCAGCTTTGCCTTTGAGAGTGACATATTTAAGTCCACCTTAGGATTCCAGTAAATATTTAGATTTCCTTGTGATGAATATGGGGTATGACTTGTACCACTACCTTGCTGTGAGAAGTTTACTGTTGTCTGCCTTTCTTGTAGCCCCAATATTGGCTTTGATAAAGTGAAATACACTTCTTAACATCCATCAACTGAGAAAAAAATAATAACGTTTGTTTGTTTTAACAGGCAAAACGAAGGCTGGAGCTAGGAGAAAGTGGCCACCAGTATCTTGCTGAAGGACTAAAGACTCCAAAGGGGAAAGGAAGAGCTGCAACAAGAAGTCCAGATAGTCCAAAAAGTAAGGGCACTGGCGACACACTGCGTAGCACAGAGGTTTTTATTTTACCAGCTTGAGGCCAGAGCAAACCAGTACAACAGGCGGCATTACCTTGCTGAAGGAGCATGTCCCTTACTCTCCTCACCTCGGTGTGCATGTGACACACTCAACCCCACAGCCGGGCAGGCACAAATTTGTAACCTTCATTGCAGGGCTGATTCCCTCTGCCTGCCGGGCAGCCCATAGCCTCTCCCTCCAAGACCTCTTCAGCTGAGGACACAAAGCTGGGGGATGTTCAGGAGAGGTAGATGCAGAGGAATAAAGATATTCTGAAGGGATCAAGTGCACAGTTATTAGGCAAGGCTAATCAGGCCAGACTTTCCCTGCTGAAGTTACAGCAGGCGATTGGCAGGGCTCCTTCCCCCAGGCAGGGATTCGCAGAGTGGTAGATGAGTCCCACCAGAAAATGACCACCAGGTCAGCCTAAGATCCATCTTGCATAATGTTTGACCTCACCTGAAGCAAACACCTGAAAGGTTTGAGACATACAGTAAAGGTTTTGCTAGTAGGGAAGCTTTCAACCCAATAGACATCTAATAATGCCCTTGACACAAAGGCGTTGAGCATTGAGAATTAGAAATGTATTTAATCTCTTAAGAGCTCATTTATGAAGTATGTATTTGTCACATTTGTGCATGAAAACAGTGAGTTGTCTAGTAAGATCCAAGCTTTTTGCTGACCTTGAATTTAAAAGAAGTGGATCCTCTGGCCTGGTTTGAGCATTGTTTGGATAAGAGGAACGATGATTATAAATTGTGTCTTGCGTTAATCTCCTCTAATTCACTTGAGTTTTCTGAATGCCGAGGAGTCTGACGCTGATGGAATCTGTCATTGTGTTCACTCGCTGAAGTACATCTAAGTCCTGCTTAATTGCATGTGAAACACTTACCTTGCAAGAGGGGGAAAAGCAAACCCTGATGAAGGCTGGCTATCAGCCTGAAGAGGGAGCATCGTAGGGGAATTTTTGGTATTGGTGCCAGGATAAATATATACTAAAAATTCTATTAAGAATTCACATAGTAAAAGCCTAAGTAGAATATTGCTATATGTATCTGTTAGACTAATGGAAATATTTGCATTTAAAAACATGTATGTATTTGCTCATGTACCTGTGACTTTTGGAAAAGTACATCTTGAAATACAAATAAATACCCAGTGGTAAGTTGAGTCTTAATGCAGAGGTTTGAGAGATTTCTCTGGTAAAAATGAAAGAAATATCTGTAATGTGTATCCTCTCATTTCTGGATGCTGCATTCGGAACCAAACAGAGAAAATGTATTTATCTGGGTTTGGTTTTTTTTTTTGTTTTTTTTTTTTCCTTTTCAAGCCCCCAAATCTCCTTCAGAAAAGACTCGGTATGATACATCACTTGGCCTTCTTACAAAGAAGTTCATTCAGTTGCTGAGCCAATCTCCTGATGGGGTCTTAGATTTGAACAGAGCGGCTGAGGTCCTCAAGGTGCAAAAAAGGAGGATTTACGATATCACCAATGTACTGGAAGGCATCCATCTCATTAAGAAAAAATCCAAAAACAACATTCAGTGGATGTGAGTATTCATTATCCTTTTCCATTCCCACTGGCTGATTTCACTGTCACAGAGCAGCAGTGTTTTTCTTCTCCCACCTTCCATTCTAACTCTTTGCTCCAAGCAGTCATCCAAAATGCCCTCTTTCAGGATAAAGCTTTCTTTTTCTGTTGAGACAAGTTTTCAGTGTATAAATAACATTTGTCAGGGAAATAAGAAACCAGCATTTTGTTTGAATACTGGATTAACTCATTTGCTTCTGGAAGTGGAGTAGGTTTTTGGGTACACATCTCTACCTACTGCCTTCCTTGGTCATTTTCAGCGTGTTAGTGGAGAGGGGAATTAAAAGGAAGATTTTGTAAGCACTTAGAAATATTTGACTTTTCCATCTAGCTGGCAGTTTCAAAATGTGTTGTCATGTTAGAAAAACGTGCTTTGTCTGGAAAGTGTAGTTTATGTTGACTCGCTATGGGCGGGTGTGGGGATAAGGGGCTAAAGGCTTGATCTGTGGTGTGAAACCCTGCCTCTTCCCTTTCCTTTGGAGTGGGGTCAAGTTCTACAAATGCTTGAAAAGGGTGTCTTCCTTCTATGTATTGGCAGGGGCTGCAGTCTGTCAGAGGACGGTGGCATGCTGGCACAGCGTCAGGGCCTCACGAAGGAGGTGACCGAACTGACTCAGGAAGAGAAGAAACTGGACGAGCTAATCCAAAGCTGCACCCTGGACCTCAAGCTGCTAACAGAGGACTCGGAGAATCAGAGATATCCTTTTTGCCAAAATCTCCAAGGTGGTTGGCTTCTTGCCCTGCTCTCTGATGCTAAGAGAATTCCCGTAAGTAACATGCTACGAAGCATCAGACGTTTCCAGAAGTTGGTTAACAGGTTTTAATGTAGTTCTATCTGAAAGTTACTTAAGCCACTTGCACCTGTAATGCTTCTGGAACATCAAAAATAAAAAAATATAATTAAAAAAGAGAGAAAAAGGTGGTGTACGAAGGAGCCCATTTACGTTCATGTTCACATACAATGAAACCAAGAATTTAGCTGATTAATGAGTGACAAGATCAAAACCCTGTGCTTTTTTGACTCTTGAGCCCAGAGCAAACCCCATTTTGATGTGGACAATAATTATTAAGGCACTAGACAAAAATTTTGCAAAGGTAATGAACTTGTGTGTGTGTACTCATTACTTAATTTTAATATTTTTTACATTAAGCTGACAAGTATTTATGACAGATGGGAAAAGAAACTTGGGACCCAGTTTAGTCTGAAACATGGCACGCTTTCTTAGATTCCTCTGATCTATAATAGAATCTCATAGATAAAGGTTTTATGAGCTCTCAAAATGTCTATTTTAGACTTATTTGCTGTAATAGCAGAGCTCAATTGCATAAGGTTCATGTGACTGCTGGTGTTTTGACTGCTAATACCCCTTTTAAGTAACAAATTCTTATTTTCACTATATTTCCCACCTGTCAGCAAGAGAAGAGAGCATTTATTAAATCCCGATGTGAAAACTTTTATAGTTGGTTGGTTAAAGAGCATCTAATAAGGTGGACTTGATCTTATGTTTTGAAGGATAGGAAATAATTATGGGGAGGTCAGTAGAATGTAATGTGAACTGTATAAATATTGGCTTTTGTGCTTGCATCTCAACACGTATGAAAGCAAGACCACCGAGTGGCACAGGGAGTAGGGTCAGCACTGCCTCGATCTGCGAAGAGATTTAAGCAAAGCAAAAACGAGCATTAAAATTCTCTGTTTTTCAAATGCTGCAGTAGAGATCCCTGCCCTGGGGCTGGCTGAGGAGGGAGCAGCATTAGCAGCATCTTGGCCTCACACTTTTGGATTTAGGAGAGTGTACTCCCGAAATCTTTCTGTGACTCTTAAATTGACTGATAATACTAGCCATTACTGAGAAAGAAATGTGGAATGGTGAAACCTGGGGATGAATCAGAAGAGCACCCTAGTATGGTTTCTTGCTCACCTCACTGAAGTGTGACATGAGGTGACCTACCCAACAACGCTCACAGAGCTGAGAAGCCTCTTCTTTCACTTAATCTCCGAAGGCAAAGTTGGTGCTTTTGAAAGTGTTTTTGTTTTTCCTCATGATTAGGTAGTGCCAAAATGCTGCTTGTGTCCCAGCTGTGTGCCTCCTCATCTACTTTATGAACAGCATCAGACAGTAACTCATCTCTACCTTGCATGTTTTGGGATATGCCCAGCATTAGCATGGAGAGCTTTTAGCGACAGCAGGAAGATTCCTGTTGAAAGCCACACAATCCTTTCCTTTGTTCATATAGTGCCAGGCACTGTTGCTGTAATTTGTACCCTGCCTTCGCAACCCTTACTAGACCTTTCTAAAGGAGCAGTAAAAGCCTTGATGAAAGCTATTTGCCTGACAGTTGACCTGTTGCTTTGTCCCCTGACCAGTTACTTTGCATTGGGTCCAAGTCAAATGTGAGATATCTTGGTGGTTTGACCTTGGGCAGTTTGTCTTACTGTATAGTAACAGTAGACATTTACCAAAATTGTTCACGTTTACACCCCCCAAAAGTCTAATAATAAATTAGGCTCTTTATATCTGTGGCATAAACGTTATGCTAGAGAGCTCCCGGATAACAAAACTGAAGGGCTGGAAGTACTTGGGTGTGATCGTGGCTGTTTCATAGTTTGCCAAAAAAAACTTTGACACCTCAGCACAGGATGGTACCACCATGCGGTATCCCACCAAAACACTCACCTTGATTTTCACAGAGTCATGTTGAACAGCAAAATAGCCATGTTGGTTCCATGCTTATGCAAAAATTTTTTTGTTGCACTGTCAGGTTGTTTAAAGTAGTTGTGTAAGCAGCTTTTTTCAATAACTTCAAAATTTTCAAAATAAGAATGAATAAATAAATATATGAATATGTAGATGTTTAAAAAAAATCCGAATGAAAATTGAAATTATTATTTTATTGATGACTTCAAAAATATATATTATATGTGCATTTATAATGTGCATCTCTACATTCCTTTACATTTTTTCTGTAATATCCAGTTCTCTGCATTTTCATAAGCAGGTATGTAAAATACTTTGCTTTGTGCAGTCTGTGAGTAGTTGCAGGCTGCTGAGCTTTAGCTCATGGAGCTTTATGTGTGTAAAGGAGAAGAGAGAAGGACTCTGCACAGAGAATCCCATTGGTGGGTAGTGGCCTCAGCTGTTAGATCAAAGGGAGATTCTCAGGCCGTTTCACTGCAATCACAACCATTGGAGAGAATAGAAAACTTTAGCCCAAGAACAATGTAGCCATGAGAAAATGGAAAAATAGTTGAAAGAATTCTGCCTCTTCTATAGTCTGAATACGTTATAACCTGGGTTGGAAAATTCCTTAACAGTGATTACATTAGCTTATGTGACGTATCAAGACATTCGAAAAATTAGTGGCCTTAAAGATCAAACTGTTATAGTTGTGAAAGCTCCTCCAGAAACAAGACTTGAAGTGCCTGACCCAGTGGAGGTAAGGAGAACCTGGCTCTTCCTGCCAAGTTTTATATTATTGTATTTCTATAGATGGAGCAAACATATTGTGAGTCTTACTGTAGTAACTGATGTGCAAGTTGGATTATATTGGCAGACAGTCCTATATTCATCTGTTTTATGACTTTGAAGGTGTTTTGTTTGTTGGGATTATTTAAAAAAAAAAAANGACTCTTAAAATCATTTCACACAACCCAATGGTTCTTTATTTCTTTTCTCTCAATTCCAGCTTTTTTTCAGAGTAATCTACACTATTTACAGATTTTCTTCTGTCATACCTTATGTAAAGAAGAGCTCCTCCTTGATAGTTGAAATGTCATATTTGCAACCATGTAAAATCTCTTAGGACATTCAGCTCTTTTAATTTTTTTTTTCTTTTTTAGCTTTATGTAGTTTTAGTTACAAAGTTCATGGGTAACTCAATGCCTGAAGCATCTTGATGATTTGTGTTACTGATATCCTAATTTACTGAGACATGTTTTTGTGTAGGATTTTACCTTCTGAAATATCACAGTTATTGTAGAAACTTGTGTTTTACTGCTAGCATCTACTCTTGTCCTTCCTTCTTCTGTCATCTTCTTTGTTTCATTGACACTGATGTTACACATCTGTGTAAAACTGTACGTTCTGCTAACGCGCTTTTTGTTTGCTGTCATGAAGTCTGTAGGGGATGGGGCTTTTCTTTTGCTATTTTATTAAGAATTTTTATTTCTGAAGCCGTCTGTGCTCATCTGTGTCTCTCCTCTGTTGCCCATTGCTACTCAAGCCACAGTCCCTCTCTCTGCTTTTGTATATAAGATGTCTGGCTCCCACCCTTTCATCCTTGTTTTGTTTCTTTTTCTTATCCCATGTAAAATGTCTAGGGTAACTTAACTGCTTGTCCCTTCCCTTACCTGATGACACAGTTGCAGGGAAAAATGGCAAAGGTGGCTTTTCTTTGAAGATACCCTTGAGAAGTAGCTTTACTTCTTGTCGTTCCTCTTATGGCTTATGATCCACACAGTTCAGCTGCTCTTGGGATTTTTTTCTCTCTGTGGCAAAAGTGAGCTGCTTTACAATTCCCAGGTGTTACGACAGACCCAAGTATGTTGGGCAAACATGAATAATTTGTATGAGCAAATTTAGAGATTCAGCAATATACTCAATATCCTTCTCTCAAGGAGCAATTAGACATAGGGCCAAACCCCAGAAATCTCTGTGCTGTGTCCATACCTCTACATTATTCCCTCATCCCTGCTCTTGGGCTGGTTCCTCTGAGCCCAGGGCCACCTGCTCCTGTGAGGGCAGGAACAGACTCCAGATGCTCTGTCATTTCTTTTGCTAAGATTATTCTTCACTGGATTAGGCCCTCTATGGTTTGTGTCCGTTTCTTCCTCCCCTCCCAACCTTTGTCCTTAATTCCCCCTTTGAACCTAGGGGCAGCTTTTGGAAGAGCAAATCATTTTGCTGCAGTGGGATATCTTTTATCAGTATCCATAAATATATACTGCTATCGCTGCTTGCTTTCCTGTTTGTTTCCCCTAGGCATTATGCTTTGATATTTTTTTATTCAGTGAAATCAGGCAGGTGGAGAGAGATGCAGACAATCATTAAAGCTAGCGCCTAGACCTTCCTTATCCTCTAGGCCCAACTTAGACATTTAACGTTCAGCTTCAGGCAGTAGAAGTCCTATTTCTTTCCCTCATTTGCAGCTGCATTTCAGTGTCTTTTTTAGCATGCTTCCAGTCACTCAGCAGTACCTTCTCCAACTCTTCCCATCTCCTTTTTCCTATCTTTAGCATTGCCCTAGGTACTCTTCACTGTTTTCTCTGCATCAGGGTATCCCTCTCCAGTTGTTGTTCTGTTTGTAAATGCTGACTGTTATGCTGTGTAACTGTCAGAACACAAATAATATGAGGAACCTTTTGTCAAAGGGCAAAATAAAATGGGTTTGGACCAAGTCTGCAAAGAGATGTAATGCCTGTGTTCATACTTCTAAATACTATGAATGCAGTGCAGCTGGAGTGGGTTTGGTTTTACCTGGGGGCACGTATGGTTGTTTCATCGTAAAACTTGGGGCAACTTTTGCAAATTTTCCATCTGCCTATCTGTGTCACTTTGTTGTATTGCATCAACAAGTGAAGGTCAAGAAAAGGTAATTTCTGGAAACAACTTAGGAGTTACTGTTATTCAGAAACACCATTGAAATTAGAGTTGATGCTTGAGGGGACAAAAGGATGAGCATAAATAAGTTCGTCGGAAGAAAATGGCATGGGGTTGTTTTTGTTATTTTGAAAAACTTCCCTGATAAACAGGTGAGCTTTGATGCAGCTGTTTGAGTTCAGTGTGAATTGGTGTTGAAGGCTTTTTGTGTGGCTGAGAAGGATGTTTTGGCATTCTTTTAAGCAAAACCATTTACACAAATGAATCCAGTAATATTGTTATGAATAATAATAAAGCCCACGACTTACATCCCATAGTTCCAGTCCATCAGGATGTTCCAGGTTATTATGGCTGTAAGAAAATGCTAGAAGTTCAATCCTCTATACCTCTCTGGCTGTGATACAACACACAGAATGGTGGGCTTCTGAGATGTGTGCACTACAGCCAGTGGGAAAAGCTTTTATGTTCCCTTCCAGTATCTATGAGATGTGTCAGCCAAGCCTTTCACATCTTCAAAATAAAAATGGACAGGGGACTTCAAGTTCTCTTCATTAGTAAAAACTGTATGCAAACACTCGCACCCCAGTGAGAATTTCAGCCATGCTGTCAGTGTACTGTTGTGTTCACTGGTGTAACACCTTGCTGCTGTCTGTTTTGTTAGCAGAGTGCATTGATACACCTATCTAGTACTCAAGGACCTATTGAAGTGTATCTGTGCCCAGAGGAAAACGATGCCCTCAGCCCAATGAAAACCTACAGTCAGGACCACAACGGAAATATTTCCAAAACCTTTTCCAAAGGTAATATTATTTCTTTGTGATGGCCCTCCTGCATGCTCTCATTCAAGACTTCGTTTTGAACTTCAAATATCCACCTCCTGGGATTTTGCCTTTTATTGTTCTAAGAAGTGAAAAGCTAAGACATCCATTTTCCACCCTGCCCCTTCTGGCTTACGTAGAGAGAAATATGTTTTCTTTTGAATCAGTTGTTTAGAACAAGTTTCATATTTGCATGTCATATGGAGTTATGTAATACAAGTTTATGCAATATTGAAGAAACAATCAATTTTCTTCCTTTTTTAACTAGGACAGTAGCAGCAACGATTTGTCTCAACATAAGAGGCAGAAATCTCTGTGTATGGGTCCCTGCAGCTACACAGCGTCACTGATGACATCCGTTGCCTAAAAAGTTTTCACTTTGTCTATAAATTCCACTGAAAAATGGGCATCTCTCACTATGCTTGATTATTTTTTTCCCAAGTAGTCGTCGAAACCTCATAAAATACTTGTTTAGTAGAAAACCCTGGTGCTAGCAACACGAGCATTTTGAGAAGCCCTTTGTAACAGATCAAAAACAGGCTAGAATTTACACAGAGACCATTCTTTGTTGAAATGGTGCTTTATGAAACAGCCTTTATGCAGCGATTACTTTGCTTCATCTGTGCCTCAGATTTCTAGTGAGATTAAATATCTCATCTTTATTTTTTCCCTCCCTCCTCTTACAGAAGTGGCTTCAGCTAACTCAGGACAAGGTGACTGCTCGGTAAATATGGCAACGATTTCTCCACTGGCTTCTCCAGCCAACCTTCTCCAGCAGACAGAGGACCAAATTCCCTCAAACTTTGAAGGACCATTTGTGAATTTGCTGCCTCCTCTGCTTCAGGAAGATTATTTGCTGAGCCTTGGGGATGAAGAAGGCATCAGTGACCTCTTTGATGCTTATGACTTAGAGAAGCTTCCTTCATTGGTGGATGAATTTATATACAGCTGATTCTCTTAAATGCTGTCCATATCTACATCACATTTTTAATGGAATCAAAAAACGTGCCATCATTCAGAGTTGTCCCCTACTTACTATAAAATAGCATTAGTAAATAAACTAGGCTCTCAAACAGTACTGATATTTTAATTAAATGCTCCCTAAAATACCATAAACAAGGGAAGGCTTTGACAGCAAGGCCTTCTCCCTGACCCTGAGCTCTGGCGCCATGTGAGTCAGCAAGTGCAAGCAGGTGACCATAAATGTTTTGTCTTCACACTCCCCCAGTCTCTGCTTACTGTGACCAGTGGGGCTTACAGAGAAGGGCTCAATGAACTGGTTTAGTCCCTAAGTAACAATTTTATTATAGTATTTCAGGCCGTGCCTTCTGGGGAGAATGCATGTCTTTTGGGGTGTCACAACCACGGATCGTACCCTGCGGCGAAACGTAAATATGAAGTAATGCAAAAGCGTGGAATGGGATTCTTCAGCTACTTGTGGGAATGTTTAAATTGCTGTCATAATGCTCATTTTGAGCTGTGTATATGTCTCATTACGAGGTCAAATACTTATGTCCTTAAAAGCTTTTAATAATAATAAAAAAATACACTGTAAATGTAGTGTATAATTGCAAATATTGAAAAGTATGAAGTTCTGCCACTTCTCGTAGTAATCGCAGATTTTTAAAAATGCTCGTGTGTGTGTGTGTGTGTGTGTGTGTGTGAAAGTAGGTTTTGTTGGTTGTTTTTTTAAACTAGAACGAAGATGCACAGTTCGATTTTACTGCCCCCAATGTGCATTAGAACTGGTACATAAATTCTTGTGGTACTAAGTGGGGCTTTGTGTTAAGTGCCTACTAGAGATGCACTGTGGGTTTTTCCCTCTATGGAAAACACTTCTGCCAAGCTTTGTTTGTTCAGTATATCATATTTATCTCAGTGGGTTGGCTTCCTCTGCTTACAGCTTTTTATAATTCTCTTCGCCAGCAAAATGGAACTGATTTTTTTTCCAAAGTACACAACTGTAAGTACCACATCAAATGAATTGCATTTATTTTTTTGAAGATCTTTGGTAGTATAGTATAGTACCAATATTTATTTTTTTGAACGTCAGAGGAATTCTAAGAAGTCTTAAACAATTTCTTTTTCCTTTTTTTTTCTTCAGAGTATAAAATATGCTGCCATGTTCTGGGCTAAATTAATGTAATGTTGATTAGATGATGCTCACGTAATCTTTTTGTTTGCATTACTGTTGTACTTATCTGACATACTCAGAAAATCAGTACTACCTGTACTGTAGGAGAATATTACGTATGCAGGTTTTTCTGGTACCATTGAGTTGCTGCTATGAAAGCTCACACATGAAAAGGCAAGAAGTCCCAGTACTAATAAGAACACTGTATGACTGTGTGAGCTTTGGAATCTAACATGTATAAAGGGCAACGCGTAAAGAACTGTTAAACAGTGTTAAGTGTGTGTTTATATGTACAAATGTGTGCATAGATCATTCAGCAGTTGTATTTAAGTTGATGTACGTTCTCAACTCACACCTTAGTTATCTAGCAGTTTTGTACAATAGAATTAATTTGTAAACACTGCCAGAATATTTTCTAGCTGGTTTGTAATTTTTTAAGAGTTTTTTTTAGATGTGGATCTGTAAATAAAATTGTAGTATTTAAAGTTTTCGTCTTGTGGAAGAGGAAAGTAAAAGTTGTGTGAGCATGAAGATTTGCGAGACAAAGGGGCACTTTTGCGGGGGAAGAGAAAATGAAGACTAACACAGACCATCTTTTTTTGTACAAATTAAACACTTGTCCCAATGTGCGTGGGCAAAATACTAATCTAACTTAGCTTTGCATTGTATGCTAGTTTAAAAAAAAAAACCTCTGTAAAATACTGTAAAAAAAAACCCCAAAAACAACAAAAAAAGCTTTTATGGTGAGTTTTGTAAATAGATTTATTAAAGGATGACCTGTTCTCTAGCTGTGATCTTTCCACTTCAAATGGATGTAATTTGAATAAATTTTGTATGGTAATGGATCAATAAAAAGGATTTTTTAAAGAGTTTAGATTCGTAACCAGCTTTTGAAATTCTTCTTACTCTTGGTGCCTATCATGCTCCTTCTTGGAACGTGGCTCTTGCTGCTTTCATTATTAGTTCTCACACTCATTGCCACCTGATAACTTTCAATTCCACTTTTTTATTATGCTAACGGTAAGTTTAGTGGTGATTTATTTATATTTTTTTAAAGCCACAAGTGAAATGTAAAAAGACATAGCAGGAGAACCAGAGGTTGGGTTAACACCTGTTTATTTTATTTATCCCCCCCATATGAATTATGAACAGACTTCTTGCAAATTCAGTTATTCTAGGATTAAAGCACAAGGAATGCAATTATTGAGGATCTGTTTAACCTCACTACTGATAATT